>CM062270.1:29982389-30300687 GCA_031216635.1 Dissostichus eleginoides | reverse complement strand
TTCGCGGGGTTTCGCGAGATCTCGCGAGATCTCGGGGGTTTCGCGGGGTTTCGCGAGATCTCGCAAGATCTCGCGGGGTTTCGCGGGGTTTCGCGAGATCTCGCGAGATCTCGCGGGGTTTCGCGAGATCTCGCGAGATCTCGCGGGGTTTCGCGAGATCTCGCGGGGTTTCGCGAGATCTCGCGAGATCTCGCGGGGTTTCGCGAGATCTCGCGGGTTCGCGAGATCTCGCGGGGTTTCGCGAGATCTCGCGGGATCTCGCGGGGTTTCGCGAGATCTCGCGAGATCTCGCGGGATCTCGCGGGGTTTCGCGAGATCTCGCGAGATCTCGCGGGGTTTCGCGGGGTTTCGCGAGATCTCGCGGGGTTTCGCGGGATCTCGCGAGGTTTCGCGAGATCTCGCGGGGTTTCGCGGGATCTCGCGAGGTTTCGCGGGGTTTCGCGAGATCTCGCGAGATCTCGCGGGGTTTCGCGAGATCTCGCGGGGTTCGCGGGGTTTCGCGAGATCTCGCGAGATCTCGCGGGGTTTCGCGAGATCTCGCGAGATCTCGCGGGGTTTCGCGAGATCTCGCGAGATCTCGCGGGGTTTCGCGAGATCTCGCGAGATCTCGCGGGGTTTCGCGAGATCTCGCGGGGTTTCGCGAGATCTCGCGGGGTTTCGCGAGATCTCGCGGGGTTTCGCGAGATCTCGCGAGATCTCGCGAGATCTCGCGAGATCTCGCGAGATCTCGCGAGATCGCGAGATCTCGCGAGATCTCGCGGGGTTTCGCGAGATCTCGCGGGGTTTCGCGAGATCTCGCGGGATCTCGCGAGATCTCGCGGGATCTCGCGGGGTTTCGCGAGATCTCGCGGGGTTTCGCGGGTTTCGCGAGATCTCGCAAGATCTCGCGGGGTTTGCGAGATCTCGCGAGATCTCGCGGGGTTTCGCGAGATCTCGCGGGGTTTCGCGAGATCTCGCGGGGTTTCGCGAGATCTCGCGGGGTTTCGCGAGATCTCGCGGGGTTTCGCGAGATCTCGCGGGGTTTCGCGAGATCTCGCGGGGTTTCGCGAGATCTCGCGGGATCTCGCGGGGTTTCGCGAGATCTCGCGGGATCTCGCGGGGTTTCGCGAGATCTCGCGAGATCTCGCGGGGTTTCGCGGGGTTTCGCGAGATCTCGCGAGATCTCGCGGGGTTTCGCGGGGTTTCGCGAGATCTCGCGGGGTTTCGCGGGGTTTCGCGAGATCTCGCGAGATCTCGCGGGGTTTCGCGAGATCTCGCGGGGTTTCGCGAGATCTCGCGAGATCTCGCGGGGTTTCGCGAGATCTCGCGGGGTTTCGCGAGATCTCGCGAGATCTCGCGGGGTTTCGCGAGATCTCGCGGGGTTTCGCGAGATCTCGCGGGGTTTCGCGAGATCTCGCGGGTTTCGCGAGATCTCGCGGGATCTCGCGGGGTTTCGCGAGATCTCGCGGGGTTTCGCGAGATCTCGCGAGATCTCGCGGGGTTTCGCGAGATCTCGCGGGGTTTCGCGAGATCTCGCGGGATCTCGCGGGGTTTCGCGAGATTCTCGGGGGTTTCGCGGGGTTTCGCGAGATCTCGCAAGATCTCGGGGTTTCGCGGGGTTTCGCGAGATCTCGCGAGATCTCGCGGGGTTTCGCGAGATCTCGCGAGATCTCGCGGGGTTTCGCGAGATCTCGCGAGATCTCGCGGGGTTTCGCGAGATCTCGCGGGGTTTCGCGGGGTCTCGCGAGATCTCGCGGGGTTTCGCGAGATCTCGGCGGGTTTCGCGAGATCTCGGGGGTTTCGCGAGATCTCGCGGGATCTCGCGGGGTTTCGCGAGATCTCGCGGGGTTTCGCGGGGTTTCGCGAGATCTCGCAAGATCTCGCGGGGTTTCGCGGGGTTTCGCGAGATCTCGCGAGATCTCGCGGGGTTCGCGAGATCTCGCGAGATCTCGCGGGGTTTCGCGAGATCTCGCGGGGTTTCGCGAGATCTCGCGGGGTTTCGCGAGATCTCGGGGTTTCGCGAGATCTCGCGGGATCTCGCGGGGTTTCGCGAGATCTCGCGGGATCTCGGGGTTTCGCGAGATCTCGCGGGATCTCGGGGTTTCGCGAGATCTCGCGAGATCTCGCGGGGTTTCGCGGGGTTTCGCGAGATCTCGCGAGATCTCGCGGGGTTTCGCGGGGTTTCGCGAGATCTCGCAAGATCTCGCGGGGTTTCGCGGGGTTTCGCGAGATCTCGCGAGATCTCGCGGGGTTTCGCGAGATCTCGCGAGATCTCGCGGGGTTTCGCGAGATCTCGCGGGGTTTCGCGAGATCTCGCGAGATCTCGCGGGGTTTCGCGAGATCTCGCGGGGTTTCGCGAGATCTCGCGGGGTTTCGCGAGATCTCGCGGGATCTCGCGGGGTTTCGCGAGATCTCGCGAGATCTCGCGGGATCTCGCGGGGTTTCGCGAGATCTCGCGAGATCTCGCGGGGTTTCGCGGGGTTTCGCGAGATCTCGCGGGGTTTCGCGGGGTTTCGCGAGATCTCGCGGGGTTTCGCGAGATCTCGCGAGATCTCGCGGGGTTTCGCGGGGTTTCGCGAGATCTCGCGGGGTTTCGCGGGGTTTCGCGAGATCTCGCGGGGTTTCGCGAGATCTCGCGGGGTTTCGCGAGATCTCGCGGGGTTTCGCGAGATCTCGCGGGGTTTCGCGAGATCTCGCGAGATCTCGCGGGGTTTCGCGAGATCTCGCGGGGGTTTCGCGAGATCTCGCGAGATCTCGCGGGGTTTCGCGAGATCTCGCGAGATCTCGCGGGGTTTCGCGAGATCTCGCGGGGTTTCGCGAGAGGTTTCTCGGGGGTTTCGCGAGATCTCGCGGGGTTTCGCGAGATCTCGCGGGTTTCGCGAGATCTCGCGGGGTTTCGCGAGATCTCGCGAAGGGTTTTGCGAAGGGGTTTTGCGAGATTTCGCGGGGTTTCGCGAGATCTCGCGAGATCTCGCGGGGTTTCGCGAGATCTCGCGGGGTTTCGCGAGATCTCGCGGGGTTTCGCGAGATCTCGCGGGGTTTCGCGAGATCTCGCGGGATCTCGCGGGGTTTCGCGAGATCTCGCGGGGTTTCGCGGGGTTTCGCGAGATCTCGCAAGATCTCGCGGGGTTTCGCGGGGTTTCGCGAGATCTCGCGAGATCTCGCGGGGTTTCGCGAGATCTCGCGAGATCTCGCGGGGTTTCGCGAGATCTCGCGGGGTTTCGCGAGAGGTTTCGCGGGGTTTCGCGAGATCTCGCGGGGTTTCGCGAGATCTCGCGGGGTTTCGCGAGATCTCGCGGGGTTTCGCGAGATCTCGCGAAGGGGTTTTGCGAAGGGGTTTTGCGAGATCTCGCGAAGGGGTTTTGCGAGATCTCGCGAGATCTCGTGAAGGGGTTTTGCGAGATCTCGCGAAGGGGTTTTGCGAGATCTCGCGAAGGGGTTTTGCGAGATCTCGCGAGATCTCGTGAAGGGGTTTTGCGAGATCTCGCGAGGGGGTTTGCGAGATCTCGCGAGATCTCGTGAAGGGTTTTGCGAGATCTCGCGAGATCTCGCGAAGGGGTTTTGCGGGATCTCGCGAGATCTCGCGAAGGGGTTTTGCGAGATCTCGCGAAGGGGTTTTGCGAGATCTCGCGAGATCTCGTGAAGGGGTTTTGCGAGATCTCGCGAGGGGGTTTTGCGAGATCTCGCGAGATCTCGTGAAGGGGTTTTGCGAGATCTCGCGAGATCTCGCGAAGGGGTTTCGCGAGATCTCGCAAAACCCCTTCGCGAGATCTCGCGAGATCTTTCGAAACCCCGCGAGATCTCGCGAAACCCCGCGAGACCCCGCGAGATCTCGCGAAACCCCGCGAGATCTCGCGAAACCCCGCGAGACCCCGCGAAACCCCGCGAGATCTCGCGAAACCCCGCGAAACCCCGCGAGATCTCGCGAAATTCCGCGAGATCTCGCAAAACCCCTTCGCGAGATCTCGCAAAACCCCTTCACGAGATCTCGCGAGATCCCGCAAAACCCCTTCGCGAGATCTCGCGAGATCTCGCAAAACCCCTTCGCGAGATCTCGCAAAACCCCTTCACGAGATCTCGCGAGATCTCGCAAAACCCCTTCGCGAGATCTCGCAAAACCCCTTCGCGAGATCTCGCAAAACCCCTTCACGAGATCTCGCGAGATCTCGCAAAACCCCTTCGCGAGATCTCGCAAAACCCCTTCGCGAGATCTCGCAAAACCCCTTCGCGAGATCTCGCAAAAGATCTCGCGAGATCTCGCAAAACCCCTTCGCGAGATCTCGCAAAACCCCTTCGCGAGATCTCGCAAAACCCCTTCGCGAGATCTCGCGAGATCTCGCAAAACCCCTTCGCGAGATCTCGCGAGATCTCGCAAAACCCCTTCGCGAGATCTCGCAAAACCCCTTCGCGAGATCTCGCAAAACCCCTTCGCGAGATCTCGCAAAACCCCTTCACGAGATCTCGCGAGATCTCGCAAAAGATCTCGCGAGATCTCGCAAAACCCCTTCACGAGATCTCGCGAGATCTCGCAAAACCCCTTCGCGAGATCTCGCAAAACCCCTTCGCGAGATCTCGCAAAAGATCTCGCGAGATCTCGCAAAAGATCTCGCAAAAGATCTCGCGAGATCTCGCAAAACCCCTTCGCGGTTGATCGATTTTTACTTTGAGCTTGGCCTAAAATATAAAGATATAACATCAGTGCTTGGCAATAGGCACGGGTTTCACATAAGTGAAAGGCACCTCAAGAGAACACTCAGAGCGAGGGGACATGCACGTCGCAAAGCATACTCTGAGCTGAGTTATTGAGTAGGTCATAATCACGGACCCTACACGGACCCTCACTGTTGCGGTAAGCGTGTTGTAACTTCCGGTTGTCACCTCTGGGTATCCTGTGTGCCTGTTCTGCTGCTGATAGCTTATATTATCTTAACTTAATCGATCGTTTTAAAACTCTTGATCACGGCAACTGCCTGACGTTGTAATCACACGTTACTACAGCTTAAGCACCCACAACTCTCCTTCTCTTAGCGACTGTAACTCCACAGTTGCCTACACTCTTTTCGGGTTTACTAACGGTAGCTACTTTAGCTTGATAGCTAGCCATGGCTCCTTCCCCACCCTCGGGTGCTATTTCCTGCTCTACCTGTCTCATGTTTGGTTACTTCCCTACCTCCTTTACTGGTACCGATACATGTGTTAAATGTAGTATAGTTGTTAGGTTGGAGGCGGGAATCATAGCCATAGAAGCCCGGCTCCGCATTTTAGAAAGTAACTCAGCTACAGTAAAGCCCATGTTAGTCGGTGCGGACCGGCAAGAGGTAGCTCCTACTAGCCGTCCCCCGACAACTCCCGAGCAGCAGGGAGACTGGGTGACTGTTCAGAAGAGGCATTACAGGAGACCCACAGGTCCCCACCAACCCGTTCACGTATCTAACAAATTTTCCCCACTCAGCGAGGCACCCGCTGAGGAGTCAACTCTGGTTATTGGTAGCTCTATTATGAGATACGTGAATTTAGAGACCAAAGCCTCCACAGTCACATGCATTCCGGGGGCCAGAGCGGGCGACGTTGAGGCGCATCTTAAACTGCTGGCTAAAAATAAACGTAAATACAGTAGGATTGTTATTCACGTCGGTGGTAATGATGTTCGTTTACGCCAATCAGAATGCACTAAACTTAATGTGGCGTCGGTGTGTAGATATGCTAAAACAATGTCGGACACCGTAATTTTCTCTGGTCCCCTCCCCAATCTGATCAATGACGACATGTATAGCCGCATATCATCATTTCAGCGCTGGTTGTCTTGGTGGTGCCCAGCAAACGATGTGGGCTTCGTAAATAATTGGACAGCCTTCTGGGGAAAACCTGGTCTGATTAAGAGAGACGGCATTCATCCTACTTTGGAAGGTGCACATCTCATTTCGGCAAACATTTCAGGGCTTTGTGGACTTAATCCATGACAAACTGGAGTTAAGACCAGGAGGCGGAGTCGCAGTCTTACACGCTTCTCTGCGCTCTCTCCTGGGCAGTCATCCATAGGAATCCCGAACCCAATAAAATACCCAATATTAACGGTGTGTGTGTCTGCCCAAGGACAATTTAAGATGAAGCCTAATAGAGGTGTCATACATAATAACCTAATAAAAGTAAATGTAACAACTACTACAGTGCAACAAAACAGGAAGATTAGATGTGGTCTCTTAAATATAAGATCTCTAGCATCTAAAGCAATATTGGTAAATGATTTAATATCAGATTATAATATTGATATTTGCTGTCTCACTGAAACTTGGTTGAGACATGAAGAATATGTCAGCATAAATGAAGCCACTCCACCCAGCCATATCAATACTCATATTGCTCGAGGCACAGGCCGAGGAGGTGGAGTTGCAGTTGCAGCCATCTTTGACTCAAATTTACTTATCAATACTAAACCAAAATTAAATTATACCTCCTTTGAAAGTCTTGTTTTTAGTCTTACGCATCCGACCTGGAAAACTTTGCATCCAATCGTATTTGTTACAGTGTACCGTGCACCAGGTCCTTAGAGAATTCTGTTAAGAATTCTGAATGAGTTTTTATCAACTTTGGTTCTTAAAACAGATAAAGTAATTATCGTAGGTGACTTTAATATTCATGTTGACGATGATAAAAATAGCCTTACTGTTGCATTTAACTCTATATTAGACTCTATTGGTTTCCGTCAGAGTGTAAATAAACCAACCCACTTCTATAATCACACTCTCGACCTTGTTCTGACTTATGGTATTGAAATTGAGCAACTATTAGTCGAACCGCATAATCCTGCTTTATCCGACCATTTCTTAGTAACTTTTGAAGTACTGTTACTAGACTACAAACCATTAGTCAAAAGTTCCTGCAGCAGAAACCTATCTGTTAGTGCTATAGCCAAATTTAAAGAAGAGATTCCACCAATACTTAACTCGATAGCTTGTCTGCATGTAAGGGAGGAAACTTATACAAAATGTACACCACCCCACCTATGTTGTAAATGTATTATCTTCTCAATTTACACACGGCATCTATTGCACGTCTGTCCGTGGGAGAGGGATCCCTCCTCTGTTGCTCTCCCTGAGGTTTCTCCCATTTTTTTTCCCCTTTAAACTGTGGGGTTTTTCCTTTTTCTGGAAGTTTTTCCTTGTACGATGTGAGGGTCTAAGGACAGAGGGTGTCGTATTGTCTACTGATATTCTGTACAAACTGTGAAGTCCACTGAGACAAATGTAACATTTGTGATATTGGGCTATATAAATAAACATTGATTGATTGAGTTATTGACAGATTCGAATTTCGCGGATCAATAACTCATGAATATAACGTTGTAAGAATACAAACAACATGACTTTACAATCATAGCAAGGTAGAAAATGAGCTACAGAGTCGTTTTTATCAGAACAGTTCGATACGCGCCGTCATCCGAGCTAAACATCAAGAATTGGTCACAATCTGCAGCTGGAGGAGAGAGGAGTGCTTAGGGACCGTCTACAAACTGCAACGCCGAAAATATATACTCGTAGAAAAACTCAATAACTTCATTTTTTTAAGATGTAGTGCTACCAAAATCTCTTAACACATAAATTGTTATATTGCTGTTACAGTATAACACTTATTTTGAATAAATATGCTTTAAAATATTTTTCAGGCTTTTTTTATATCAAACTATTTTAAATTACAATGTAGTGCAACCAACCCCTTCACACATCAATAGTACATTGCTGCTCATACTACATCAGGGTTGTCCAAACTACGGCGAGATCTCGCAAAATGGTTTTTTGTTTTTCAACCAATTTTTTTTTCTTCTCCATGTCCCCTAGGGGGCTCCGTACATCACCATACTGCGCCAAACCATAGCCTGAGAAGTAAATAAAAAATAAACGGTCATCGGAGCGGCACATTGAAGTAATCCAAAAGTAATAATCTTACATAACTTTTATATTGTGACACCTACATTTAAAATGGTTTACTTTAACAAATGTATTCCATTACAATTACTAGTTAAAGTAACCCTGCAATTGTTCTACCAGTCTAAATTAAGAAATGTCATTGAAATGAAAGACTCCCATTTGAAAACTGAATCCGCCCTGCATGACCGCGACCGATACATCACTGTTGAACACAATGGTCTTATACTGCATGTATGAGACTTTGCTTTAACTTTTTTTATATACATAGCAAAAACAAATACATGATATGCAAAAAGTGCAAAAGAGCAAGAGCAGCATACACAAGTATTTACCACATGGCAATACAATATAGCAGCTACGACATATAAAGTGCAAGAGAAGATACCCCCGTGTTAAAGTGCATTTAGCGGTGATTGCACGTCTGTTTGTTTCTCATCCATTCTTAAACCTTAGTATGTAAAGCAATAAAACACCATTCTAAACTGCAGCAAAAGACCGGAAATCCATATGTTTGTGTCTGCGTCAGGATCACTCTAAACCCTTCTGTGAAGTAATGGCAAAGGATATAGGACATTGGAACAGTTCAAATTGCCACTACGCTGAAGATGCTGTGATTTGATGACTCCACTATTCCAATATAAATATTCTGGAGGTTTTTCTTCACATTTCTTCAAAACTCATCCTGAAATATTTGTCATCTTTGTGAACGTTGTGATCTTGAGTTGAATCAGTTTCTGTGGGTTTTATTGGTCTGGCTGCACATCATGAGTTAGTGTAGATGGAGCAGAGCTTCAGATGTGAAGTCACCTCTTTATTATTGAAGTAGAAGCACGTTGTCTTTAATATTAATGAGAGATCTTTTCACTGTTTGTCTCTAACAGTTTTTACCTGTTTGGAGTCTCCCCTTTCTAACCTTCTTCATCTCTGAACAGATTATTAAACCTGGAGATATTTCAAATAGGAACTTTGTTTTCTAAAGTTACTTCATGTTTTCTTTATTCAGACTTAAGGACTGCAGCTTGTCAGGGATGAGCTGTTTTTATCTAGCCTCAGCTCTGAAGTCTAACCCCTCCCACCTGAGAGATCTGGACCTGAGTAGCAACAAGCTGCAGGATTATGAAGTGAAGCTGCTGAGTGATCTTCTGGAGAGTCCAGACTGCAGACTGGAGACTCTCAGGTCAGTTCTCCATCTTTTACTTCTGTGCTGAGATGAAGAGAGTTGTGTTGACTCTGAGCTGCAGACATCAGGCTGATATCACACTGATCCTCACTGAGTATCTTAATGCTAACATTACATTTAGCTGACGCTTTTATCCAAAGCGACTTACAATAAGTGCATTCGACCAGGAAGATACAAACTTGAAGAAAACAGAATCATATAAGTACATCAGGTTTCATAGAGCTAAAACATTTCAAGTGCTACTCAACTGGCTTTAGATAAGCCAGTCCTTTGTTAGTATATAAGTGCTTTGTTAGCAATTCTTTGTTAGTAATTCTATCGCTCGAAGTGGAGTCGAAAGAGATGAGTTTTCAGTCTGCGCCGGAAGATGTGTAAGCTTTCTGCTGTCCTGATGTCAATGGGGAGCTCATTCCACCATTTTGGAGCCAGGATAGCAAACCCACGTGTTTTTGCTGATGGGAACTTGGGTCCCCCTCGCAGTGAGGGTGCAGCGAGCCGTTTGGCGGATGCAGAGCGGAGTGCACGTGCTGGGGTGTATGGTTTAACCATGTCCTGGATGTAGGAAGGGCCAGTTCCATTCACAGCATGGTACGCATGTACCAGTGTCTTGAAGTGGATTCTAGCAGTTACTGGAAGCCAGTGAAGGGAGCGGAGGAGCGGCGTGGTGTGGGAAAATGTAGGAACGTTGAAGACCAGACGAGCCGCTGCATTCTGGATGAGCTGCAGAGGTCGGATGTCACATGCAGGTAGACCAGCCAGGAGGGAGTTGCAGTAGTCTAGGCGTGAGATGACGAGAGCCTGGGCCAGAACCTGCGTTGCTTTCTGGGTCAGGAGGGGACGTATCCTCCTGATGTTGTAAAGCGTGTATCTGCAGCAGCGGGTTGTGGCAGCGATGTTTGCAGTGAAGGACAGGTTGTTATCTAGGGTCACACCCAGACAATCCTACACTGCATAATTCACTCATCTTAAACACCTGAAACTCATCTTATATTCATAACATGACATGCTTTAAATAAATTATATTAAAAATACAACAAATGAATATTTATATTTAAACTCCCAAACACTAATATTTTTCAGTTTTCTGAAGCTACATGATGCTTTTACTGACTGAATATTTCAAACTCAGGGTTCCTGCCGAGTCTTAAATAGTCTTACATTTGGTAATTAGAATTGAAGGCCTTAAAAGGTCTTACATATGATTTAAAGTGGTTGTGACACCCTCCCACCTACTGTTGTGCAATGCAATGTTGGGCTACTAGTCATCTCGAACCATCAGTTTAAAAATGAATTTGCGATACCGTATTGATAAATATCAATAATTTCGAATATCGCGGGAAAAGTCCATCACTCAGTTTCCTTTTTCGGGACGAAGGCGGAAGTGCGTCACAAAGGGCCATATTTATTCTGCTCCCATTGAGCCAGACAGGGACAGAAGGGATTTGTCACGCGTAGAGATGGTTCGACGATGCGTTGTGTCTGGCTGTTCCAATACTGTCACGATTTGGGTGTTGTCTTGTTGGAATACTAATGTTTGATATGTTTTGGTCAGAGTTACAAAATATTAAATTATCTATCTTTGCTCACCACATCTCACCAGTTTTTTATCATCAGATGTGCATACATTTAATGGTTATATATTTCTGTAACAGTGAGTAATGTTATACCTGCAAATGTCAAGTTACTACATTTTGTATTGTAGGATCTGACAACACATGCCACTGCCTTTGTTATCAATGCCCGATCCAAGCATCGTCTGTCACAGGTAAGATGCTTCCTTACACATGAGAACAGAGCACGGTATTTGGCTACTTATTGTACACAGTTAGCAGTTAATAGTGGTTCACTGATGGCCGAGTTCAGTCTTAGTGGTTATCCACTTTACTGTTGTGTCTATGTCATAAGCAAAACTGTATATCACATAAAGCTACAGTGATCATGATAATGTGTTCCAACATCAAAGATTGATCACATCACTTTCGATCTCTCATTTTCAGAAAGGCATGAATGACATTGTTGCTGGGGTACAGCAGTATCAATCATCACTATTGGACAACTCAGGACGCAGATGAAGGAAGTTCTAAAGAAGAATTCAGGAAGTACAACCAATCAACTTGAAAAAGATGCAATGGATATATTTGACAGTTTCATTGACCCCTTTGCTAATGTTTCAACAACATTTCGCCAGAACAGTGTTATTAGGAAGCAGTTTTGTTGTGTGGATGCAGAGGAAATTCCAATTGCTCGAACCCTATGCAGGAAGAAACGTGGAGGATCAACAGATTTTGTCATCAAAGACAAATTATTTTATTATGTACCATTAGTCAAAAGTGTAGAGCAGTTCCTATTACATCCGAGGATTTTGACTATGATTGAAGAGGGACCCCAGAGGTGCAGTGAAGGTTTTTTTCATGACCTTGTTGATGGTTCCCTTTTAAAATCTCATCCCTTATTTTCAGAGAAACCAAATGCACTGCAGATTATTCTGTATACAGACGAAATAGTCATCTGTAATCCACTAGGATCCTTTTCATCAAAGAACAAGTTGTTAATGGTGTACTACACCCTAGGTAATATAAATCCAAAATACAGGTCTAAGCTGGCTGCTATTAGGCTACTTGCGATGGCTAAATCAGCAGACCTCCGTCAATCTGGTGTAGATGTAATATTGAATAGAATAAAGGAAGACATGGATGCATTGTACAGTGGTGTTAAAATTCAAACTATTAACGGGGAGAAAACAATACATGGTGCTATGGCTTCTCTCTGTGGCGACACCCTGGCACAGCATGAACTCGCAGGGTTCAAAGAGGGAGTGGGCTTTGCTTACAGTAAGTGCAGACACTGTGAGTGTTC
This sequence comes from Dissostichus eleginoides, assembly GCA_031216635.1. NCBI lineage: Eukaryota > Metazoa > Chordata > Actinopteri > Perciformes > Nototheniidae > Dissostichus > Dissostichus eleginoides. Next base: position 30,288,747 of record CM062270.1, on the reverse strand, counting down.
TTTTGAGGACATGCAGTCACAATTCAACGAGGATGCATATAGTGAAAGAACATTGGAGAATCATGTCAGACAGTGTGATGAAATAGAAAAGGCTAGCACAGACTTGCTTCGCAACAGCCTTAGAACAACATATGGGATCAATCGAAGGAGCAAATTAGTTGACTTCCCATCCTTTGATATTATTCGGCAAACCCCGCAAGACATTATGCATGTCATTCTAGAGGGTATAGCTCCTTTGGAAATTAAATGTGTTTTGAATCATCTTGTTCAGTCAGGAGAGTTAAATCTGGACTCTGTGAATTCAGCTATTCTTGGTTTCCCTTATTCGCCGCTAGATGTTAGAGATCGACCATCCCCAATTTCTCTGAGTACACTTATGTCAACTGATGGTAAACTAAGGCAGTCATCAGGGCAAATGCTTGTCCTGTTGAGGATATTGCCATTTGTTTTGGAACATTTGAAAGTCAATGCATATGTGCAATTGATAATGGACTTAATAGAGATTGTTCAAATAGTGTTTGCACCTGTTCTTACCATTGCAACTGTGTCAAGGTTAAAGTTACTGATTGAAAGTCATTTGAAGCATTGGAAGGAGCTTTTTCCAGACCACAATGTTACACCTAAGCAGCATTACATGATACATTTGCCATCACAGATAGAATCATTGGGTCCCATGGTCAGACATATGTGTATGCGGTTCGAGTCTAAGCATTGTTTATTTAAGCAATGGGCCTCCAAGCTCAATTTTAAAAAGGTATGCAAGTCTTTAATTTGATTAATCAGAACCAAATATATGAAAGCTGCCAAAATGTTGACCCTTCCAAGCACCCCATTTTTTCAAATGAAAAGGAGATGGGTCCTGTATCTGAGGTTAGAGATCTACAATATTTACATGGAAAATTGAGGGACTTCCTAGGTTTCAGTGAAATTAACCACGCTGTATCAATGAAATGGCTTGTGATAAATGGTAATAAATACATTACTGAGAAGTCCTTGATCCTTGCCAATGTACTAAATGGTAATACACCAGAATTTGGACTTGTCAAAAGCATATTTCTTGTTGATTCTAAGCTTTATTGTTTGGAATATCAGCCTTTGCAGTCCATATGCTTTGATAGAAATGTTATGGCTTATCAAGTTGAGGTCCCACACCTTGCACAGGCCACTGAGTTAGTGGATGCCGAAAAGCTGGTAGATTTGACCTCTTATTACACAATCAGCAGAAAGGGCCAAACCTTTGTACAAGTGAAATACTATCTTGGGGATGTAATGGAATTGCACAACAGTTCAAATGACTCATAGTGTGTTTCTTTGATATGATGATGTTGAAGCATAACTTAGCAGGTTTAAATTTAGGACTAAGGTCCTGACTTAGGATATGTTATTAGCAGATACAAATGTTAGCTGTTTACTTGGATTCCAGATGCGTTTTGCATTATAGTTGCAGTGTGCCTAAATCATCTGTATCTTTGTATAATACTGGGTCTTTCTTTCAGTTTGTTATAAATGTTAATTACATAACATGTTATCAGCCATTTAGGTGTTTATCACAATGCTGTTTATGTTTGCTAAATGCCCTTGGCCTGAATAATGTTACCTACTTTAACTTTTCAAATGAGATGTTTGCACATAGTGCACAATCACTTTAGCTTGCTGAAGAATAATACATGCTGAAAAGAATGTTCTTAATGCAGTAGTTTGACTTCGCTGGTACTGTTATTTCTGTATACTGCATTTCATATATGGACATACTTAATTGATGTACTGGGTTTTAGACTGACAATAAAACAATGAATTTCATTTGGTCATTATCTGTTTTTAATATGTTAAGAGATGAAAAAGGATAGGATGCTTGCAATAAGATATTCTGACTTTGAAAAAGCAGTTTTCACTTATCAGTGTTGATCTAATACCTTTAGAATTATGGTATTTCTCAATTTAAACATTAATTTACTCAGAATCAGTATTAAAATCTCAAGAACAAGTAATAAAACCTTATTAAGATAATGAAGTAAAAAAACACTTAATGGAAGTGAAATTCACTACCGCTAAAACTTCTTTGTAAGAGGAAATATCTTGGCAGGCAAAATATAAGCATATTTTGTCTTGATTTAAGATATTTCATCTTAGTAAGATTTCAGTTTTTGCAGTGTGGAAAGCTTCATGAGGCTTCATCTCACCATCACTACGAGGCAGCACATAATGGATACACCATGCATCCATTTTGTGAACAATTTTTTTCTTTCACAATTGATCAGGGGAGAGCGCGAACGCAGTCCCCCACTACCACAAATAGTGCAGTTGAGATTTCTACATTTGAGAAATTCATCTGGGTCAGCTTGGCCGAAGTGCAATGGCCGAGCCTCACCAAAGGAGAACCACCTTTGTGATCATGGTATCTCCCCTGCCAGGTAAGTATGATTTGAACACGACTGACGCAGGCTCGTGTTACACAGGAATACCATTCTAACTGATGGTGCAAACATTGACATTTCCAAATTCCCCCTCCTGTAGGCTACCCGGGCCCGGTGACACGATGGAATTAAGAGAACTCAGACCCTCACTTATATAGAGGTCGGAACATGTCATGAGTATAAATAAATAAAAGCATAAATAAATGTAGGAATAAAAACATGAATAAATAAATGAACAAATATAGGAAGCATCCAGTGTTTTCAGGTAGGCTCACTCTGGGCTGTGGCTCAGCTGGAAAGCAGTTGACTCGCAACCGCAAGGTCCCTGGTCCAACGACCAGTTTTTTTTTTAATTATAAAATGCTACAGCGAAATGAGATAATGTAGTTAATAAATGTATTCTTTGACATAGTTTAGTCTTTCTCAGGCTACAACATGGTTACGTTTACGAATATTATTAAGGAATACAAATCCCTCTTTGCAATGTTTACCAGCCTCCTTAGGCTTTTCAATCACAATCATTAAACTGGAATACATACAATATTGTTAACATGAAAATATGATTGTATGTTCGTTGTTTAGAGTTGTTCTAAGGCTTTACTCATTGGGAACTCGGTATGAGATAGACTCTATCTCATACCGTCACAGGCTTCTCCAACAGTGCAACACAATATTACAGATAAACAGAAAAATATAGTACAAGTAAATATTAAAAAGTAAATACAAAAAGAAAAATAGTTTAAAATGGCTGGTAAGCTTCATAAGGCTTCATCTCGCCCTCACCATTATGGATGAAGTAGCACACGAGAGATACACCGTGCATCCGTGTTGTGGACAATATTTTCTTTCACAATTTATCAGGGGAGAGCGCGAACGCAGTCCCCCACTACCACAAATAATGCAGTTGAGATTTCTACATTTGAGAAATTCATCTGGGTCAGCTTGGCCGGGGTGCAATGGCCGAGCCTCACCAAAGGAGAACCACCTATATGATCATGGTATCTCCCCTGCCAGGTAAGTATGATTTGTACACGAATGACACAGGGTCGTCTTATACAGGAATACCATGCTAACTGATGGTGCAACAATAGAAATGTCCAAATTCAAGAGATATAAAGAATGAATACAATAAATGACTGTAATATAGAAGACACACTTGTGTACTAATTCTGAACATTATTATTTGCTTTTTCAGTGAGAGAAAGTCGACAATATCCCATCATGCAATGCGGTATCCGGAAAAACGAACCCAAAATTAAGTTTCATGTATTTTACTCAAAAAACAACATTTTAAAATAGAGGCCGTAAATAAATCACACGCTTCTAATCAAACGCGTGTAATGCACAATTGAGATTCAAGGGGAAAGATTGTTTTATTTAGACTTTACAGTTATTTCCGGTTTCTTCCCGGTACCAGTCGATTTTTAGTGGAGAGAATAAAGCAGCGAAGAGCTCTTGTTAAACCCATTTTCGTTCCCAGAAAAATAGCTGGCAAAGTACCAGAAACATTTTCAAATACATCAAATACCTTACCTCCAAACACCTGGTGCTGATTTTAACAATATGCCACACAACCGAAACGTAACATACAAGCCGAAATGTAACATACAAGCCGAAATGTATAATCTTAATAAATGTTACGTTGAATTAAACATCAAAGTTTGCTTCTTCGTTAAAAGGTGACTGAGTGCTTCATCTTTCTTTCTATAGGCGATCTTGTTAGATGGGAAGTACACGTGGTGCTGCCTTGACCAATCAGGTGAGTGTGGGGAACCGTTGGTGTTTGAATGTCTCCTGAAAACAGCGGCAGATGACAGCTTGTTGCGCTCGCAAAAAATACTAGTTACTTTCTTAGTGAGCTAGCGTCTTCTCTCCGCTTGAAAACTGTTTTTTGGGATTCGGTTTTGTCTGCTATCATCAACTGAACATGTCGAAAAAACAAATTTACTATTCTGACAAGTACACCGATGAGGAGTTCGAGTACAGGTATGGTTAAAGATGTGTGGTTTGTCGTTAGCTAACGTTGTTTTCAACCGTCCGTTAACTAAAACTGAGTTACGTCGTTAGGTTAGCTTACTTAGCACGGCTCAATTAAACGTTAACGTGTGCTGACAACTTCATTTTGTATTGGGTTATAACGTTTAAGTCAGTATGGTATTTAGCTTAGCTTTAAGTTAAGTTTAGTAATTAGCTAATACAAGTCAAACACGCCTGCTAACGGCTTGTAAACGTCAACGTAAAGTTATTTTGAAAATGTTTATGAGATGACGTCATTGACGCTGCAATGTAAAAAAGAAAATACCATATTTAACATGACTAGTTTTGAGGCCTCTAGCAACAACTTTATCTCATATAGATTCAAAGGTTTGATTGTTATATATACAGTAGCTACAGTGTAGTTATGGCAATGCAATTCTGAAGTCCCAGGCTTCTCCAACAAGAAAACAACAATAAATAGTGCAAGAAGAACATAAGCGACAGAAATTAGTGCAAGAGAAGGTTGCAAATGACCAATGTGCAGGTACATGCGTAAGAAGTAAACTGGTAAATGCATAAGAAGTAAGCTATATTCATGTAAAATTGAATAACATGAGATAAAAACAGAATGTAAAATACTGCTTGTTTTAGTAATGAATAAACATGTGAAATGCAAACAGATGAATGCTTGACAGTTATTAAGGCACTTCAGAGCTCAGGAGTTCAACAGAAGGGCCTGTGGGATAAACTGTCCCTGATACTGTTGGTCTTGTATTGAAGATACTGGACATTTTCTTCCTCAAGGTTTAGTTGACTTACTGTGTTCTTAAATGTGTTTTCTGAGCCATAGTGGGTCATTCCTGACTGTTCCTTTATCTTTCCACAGACATGTGGTGCTTCCAAAGCAGCTGTCTAAACTGGTGCCCACCTCCCACCTGATGACAGAAGACGAGTGGAGGGGACTGGGGGTGCAGCAGAGCCAGGGTTGGATTCACTACATGATCCACAAGCCAGGTAAGGGACGTGGGGGATTTGGGAACAACGTTTTTTATTTCTACAAGTTTTGTCTTAAAACAGTGCTCACAAGCCCACATGCATATTGACAAAGCTATTGCTTATTGTAATCATCCAAGCTGCGGTTTAATTGTCATGACACTTGACTAAGTACAATTGCAATTATGAAAGACAATAAAGTAAAGTTATATTATAAATATTAGTAGTAAGTAGAATTAAAAATATATATATATATATATTGAAAACAAATTAGTAATGCAACCGAGCTTTAACAATGCAAGGCATAAAGTTGTTAGTTAGTTGTTGGAACCGATTGAATACAAGAGATCAGAGACAAAATCCTCAGTCCTTGTTCCGTCCATTATAATTTTCAGCTAAAGCAAATGCATTGTTTGATGGTACTTTCGGCAGTCTGAATAAGTTTAATCAAAATGGATATTAACAATTTAACAGTGTTATTATATATACATTATACCCTAACCCTTTGTCTTAGTTTCACTGCAGCTCCGCAATGAAAGAATGCAGGGAAGTGCATAGATTGGATTTCGTATTTAAGACTGTATGTTTAGAAAGTACCTCCTTGTTTTGTCCAATTTGAAAAGCTGATGTCTTATTTTAACTCAGCTTAAGAGGGCATGTATACTAAGGACTACGTTTTCCACAATCCGTTACACTGCCACATGAGATCTCTTCATGACCATGTGGTGTAGAGGAAGGATTACAATAAACAGGAACTATCGTTACACATTTTTTACATCGGCATGTGAGTGCTGCATTAAGATGAGAACTATCCAAAGATGGCTCTTTGTACTGTACAGTATCTCATGCTGACAGATTCTTCTTTGCTTTGTTCTCCAGAGCCACACATACTGCTTTTCAGAAGGCCTCTCCCAAAGGATTAAAATGGGAACCATCTCTAAATGCCTGCTATCATCTTTGCTGATTTGTATTGTATTTGAACCATACATCTCCTACAAACACATCTACATATGTTCTATGTATCGTGTAGAAACCCTTAGTTGTGTTGTGTTTTTTTTGTCCATTCCAACTTCCTCAATTTTTAGAGGTAACGAGAGGCAACCTGATTCCACTGTGAGTGATAACCTTATAAACAATATGAAGGTGGGGTTTGCCTGTCAATTGTATATTTTAATACATTTTTAAAAATGTTTTCTGATGTCATTTTGTTATGATACAATTATTTACTGAGTATCCTACAGGCATAGGGTTTCATTTTTCTCAAGCCCACTTTTTATCCTAAAAGCTTTGTTTTTCCTGTTCTTTAAACTTATATTTGTTATGTACATAATATTATTTCTAGATATTCTAAATGTTGAAAGTGAGTTATGGTTGACTCAACACATTCTTTGTTGCTGAAAGAACAAAATTAAATGTACTTCTTCACATATGTTTGCTCATTTTTCTGCCAGATCACGTTGTTATGTTTCTTTCATTCTGAAGACGTTCAGTCAGAAACATAGACAACCAGTGGAGTAACAAACTCTGAGTGTCTGACGCCCAGGGAGAAGGCAGGGGCCCGGGCCTTGTGAACCGTCACTTTCTCTGGATTATAAGTTCCTGGTCCGGGTTTCTTGGTGGCATCTTTAGGTAAGCTGTGGCGTCCCAGCATGGAGAAGGCCGGCTGTCTGGGTAGATACACACTGGGGTCCGTGCTGTTGTATCTGCAGGGCCCCGGGGTCTGGGCTAAATCCACAGACGGCCCCCCTGCGCTGTAACTACCTGACATCGTGTAGCTTGCGCTCGCCTGCTTGTTTGGGACCTGAGGGCCCATGAGAGCAGGGAGACAGTACTTGTTCGGAGCCGGTACTGGGTCCACGCTCCGGTAGTGAGTACGGGAGCCCATGGTGTAGGAGGGGGGTCTGCGCTGCAGGTTGCATGGGGGGGTTTTCTCAGGGCTGTATGCTCCTGGGCCAGGTGTCTGGAAAAGCTCCTCTAGTGAACAGAAAACGGTTTGTTAATACAAACATATGGTGGAGTGTGTTTAATTAGAGTGGGTCAGATTTACAGTTGGGTCAGATTTACAGTTAGAACAGCTGACACTGGATCTGTAGAGCAGTGTCCAAAACAAATGCCTTGTTCAAGGGTTCATCCTTTCAAAATGATGGAGCAGTTAGTTTGGTCTGCATCATTATACAACCCATGAATTAAAGACCACTATATTCTTTGAGAGAATACCTAAATATTGATATTGGTATAAAATATTTACACTTACATTTTTGATAAACAAAAGTCAGTAATGTGGATGTTAAGGTACATTTATAAAATGACTAGAACAGTGGTAAAATAAAAAAAATAACATATTTGTACTCTATTGCACAAAAAAATAACACTTTTGCCATGTTACAAGAAATCTACGACATTATCTTTTCTCAAATCAAAATATCAATATATTTCACAGCCCTAAAATGAGTTTGGAACAATGTGAATTCAGAATAAAAGTTATTTTACGTTGATAAAGAGGAACACTTACTCTGTGCCTTGGATCGGCCCAGCATGGAGTAAGCAGGCGTGCCGTCCCTCCCAAAGCGGGTGATCTTTGCATCAACGCGGTACTGCGGCCCTGGACTTGAGTCTACACAATACACTGCAAAATAAAACAAAACATTTATCATTGAATATATTATAAACTGTCAGCCTAGTTGTATGGTGCATTGGTCTAAGAACTGAGCCCATAACCGTTATGTGATGAATAACTATAGAGTTGTGAGGTTTTGTCTCCCCCTACTGGCTCTCATTATACATTACAACAATTAGGATGTTTACTTTGACTTGGCTAAAGTTATGTATGAGTCATAACTTAAAAAAGACAACATCCATTAGATAAGTCTCCTCATACAAATGTCTGTTTCTAAAATTATAATGTTTCTGAGTTTTTGACAAGATCTATAGCTTTGGCATCAATGTTCTTACTGCCACTAAAAGCATTTATTCACACACATTGGACGTTTTCTCTGCAGCTATGTAACACGATAATGTAAAAGTCAGAGAAAGAGATTTTCAAAGCTCACTGGTGTCACTCATCCTGCCATGGAAGGAGTAGGCGGGGCTGGTGGACTTGGTGAAGTCATGGCCCACAAACCCAATGGTGGGAGGGAGCCCGTATCGCCCGGGGCCCGGCCCTACAGAGACATGGGGACACGTCAGTGAACCTCCTACACACACTATAACAATGTTGATCATTAATGACATCATTGTGCAGTCAAGAAGATTCAAGTGGAAAAACGTTTTGCCTAAAACTAGCTGGGCTTCGGCCGCTTTTTGTGCCGTATAAAAGTAGTGTATTTCAGCCCCATACACATTAAAATAAAAATGATTTGTCCATAAAAGTTGCATATTTGCGGAATTTGATCAAACTTAAAAGATGTAAACATTAGATAAACTTCAGTTAAGAAGTCCTAATGACCTGTATCATCATTCTGCTTCGAGTCATTCTCTTATCGTTGTATGTTTGTCAGATAAACAGCCAGTGAACAGGATGCAGGCAGAATAGAGACACATCCCTGAGCTAAGTGTTACATCGGCTTACAAGTTTAGTGACATGTGCACAAGCAGGGAAAGTGGAACAAAAATTCCTAGAAAGAGCGAGTCCAGGCAGGTCTGCAGACTGAGAAGTCCTCTGCTCTGCTCAACTCAATGTCCCCCCTTCACATCATGAAAGAGCAAATGAGTAGCTGGTATATAGATATTCATGCCTTTATGTAGTAGCTACTTTTACTGGGTATTGTTTCTCCATTTATCTCTTCGTAGAAGTGACAGACAAATACCAAATGATATTAAACATAGCTACTTATATATGCCTACAGTTTCACACACATGTTTTTACATAATCATTAACAGTAGCTTCTATTAATGAACTTACCTTTTTCTCTTCCTGCTATTAGTGGGTATTTCTTCTCCATGTGTCTCTCTGTAGTTCCCTCAATGGATGCACTGCTACCAAAAACTTTCATACAGAATGTCCGTCACAAAGCTGGCTTAAAAGGTCCCTTTTCTTTGCACGTTCAGATAATTCCCATTTTTAGGCCAGATCTGAAGCTAGCTGCATACTAGATAATAATATTATTAGAGGAGCACCTCCATGTCAACCTTCACATATCTAAGTATTGTTCCTCCAGGAGTGGGGCCTCTCTGACAGTGAAACCCAGAACCCTGGATCCTCCACAATCAATCCCTCATTTCCTCTGAAACAAAGAGGAAACCTGAGCTCTTTAATAAATATCAGTGTCAACAGCAGAGTGGGCTCTCCACTGGAAAGGGTTTTATCTATCTGTCCCCCCTTTGTCCACCTGGGGTGAATAGCCCTTCCTCCACAGAGGGTGATGTATAGGTGCACTCAGCTGGGGCTCAGGAACAATGTCATCACTCCGATTCACCCTCATGTAACGCTAGCTCTCCCTGCACTCCATGAAACCAAGATCCCCCTCTCCCTCCTCTCCCTTTTCACTCTTTCTGCTCATCGCACTGTGGAGACGCAATATCACTCTTCAGCCATGCATGCAGTTGCCACGGAGACTGTTGCAGACATTTGGACCACTGCACTGCTGGTGTTTGGTCACCACAGGAACCAGGTTTTACTTTTAGACTGGAGGGGGTGAATCCTACTGCATCATCTCAGGACTGTGTCTTTATTAGCAGCAGCATAAGAGATTCTCCCTCGGGTCTATGCACACACAGTCACACACATGTTCACACTATAGCCACATAAACACAACAAACAAAAAATAGCAAATTTCATAAAAGCATCAATCAAATATGGAAGAAAAAGTATCGTCTTTCATCATACAGCCCTCTTTTTTTACCTTCACCTTAAGGTCAGACTGATCACCCAGATGCAGTTACAGTTGAGCCCTCTTTGATCTCTTCTAATCTGAGTGATGATTTGTAGTTGGGATTTGAAGGACTCATTTAAAGGCCCGATCAGCCAGAGGCCACAGAAACCGAGAGGGTCGACAAGTGACGTGGAGAAAACAAACATTAAACTTTAACAGGCTCTAACTCTCTCCTGGCTGCTGCTTTGGAAACCTGAATCTGTTGTTAGCAGTTACAAAAACACATTTAGTTCGGTGCACATGACCTGGAGATGTGGGTACGATCTGATACACACATGTACGATCTGATACACACATGTACATGCTCTCTGTCTCCAACACAGAAGCATGCAGGGGTCACAGAGTCAGCTATCAAAGCAGCCGTAATACAGCTCACTGCTGACAGGAAACCATCTCCAGACTTAACTAGCCTTTCAAAGGAAATGGAGCGACGCAGATTTCTGCTAGTGCATCAAATACATGTATGTGCTCAGAGGTGGAACAAGTACCCAGATCCTTCAAGTACAACTACAAATACTGTGGTCTTAAGAGTTATTATTAGAAAAAATGCACTTAAGATTACTATTATTCCGTTTTTATCACCAGCATGTCATCTTTTAATGTTGTATTTTGTCAATTTCAAATACAAATACTTTGTTTATTAGTATTACACCACTGCATCATGTTATATAAGCACATTATGGGTTTTTATGTACAAAGTAGCTAGTACCTAGGAAGTTATAATTATGTTTTGAAGTAAAAGGTGCCATATTCGCCCCCAAAATGTAGTGGAGTAGAAGAATTTGCAGCATATAATGGAAATACTCAAGTCAAGTATGTCAGAATAGTATTTAAATATTAATACTTGAGTAAAGATGCTTAGTTAAACTTCAACTGACTGTGCTGCATATGCAGAGTTAAACAAAGTACTCGCACACTTTAAAGGTCCAATGTCATGCTTTTCTGGTTATTACCCGTCCCCTTGTGTGTTAGCTTTTTCTGCATGTAAACGGTCTACAGAGTCACAAACCCTCAAAGTACACCCTGTAGCGAGTACAACTCTAACACAGAAAAGACCTGTCTATGCTGCCCCAGAACGCCTCGTTGGAGATTTCTCTTTTTCCCTTGTTTACTTCTTGGGTATAGTGACATATTTCGGGTATAGTGACGTAACGTAACGGCTCCGCAGATTGGTCCAAATGGACCAATCCGCGGAGCCGTTACGTTTGGACCAATCCGCGGACTTCCTCACACACACACACACTCGGCGGGACGTTGCGAGGCTCGTTGCTGCGAGGAGTGGGACACTGTGAGCTGGCTCACTGGTGTGGGGTCGGCGAGACAGCGAGACACCGCGGAACTCAGCCTGGGCACACACACAAACTCCCAGCCAGGCTGCGGGTGTGTGTGTGTGTGTGTTTCGGGCTGGGTTTCGCTGTCTCGCAGACGGCCACTGGGCTCACAGGGAGGGGGGGCAGGAGCTCCAACAAGCCGTTTAGGACAGAGAGTGAATACACATACTATACAGAGATGCTGTATGAGAAACCAATGTGAGTTTGGAAAATTGCACAGTATACATTTATTTTAGTAGACCTCAACAATGGAATTATGATCAGTAGAAATGGCCATGACATGGGACCTTTTAAGGAGGAATAGGTGCGTAACGATGTGCAAAAGCCATATCACAAACTCAGGTGGCACATATTAATGAGTAAATACATTATTCATATTACCATGACATTCATACAAAAAACTCAGATAAACCACAGCTTTGGATTGTATAAACATTTTATTCTCGTTTGTCTTAAAAAGCACATTTTTGTTATGAATCGGGGCTACATTTAATCAAATTTGGTAAATTTACAGAGATTCAAAACTTCATTCTTGATTTCTTTTTTAAGTTGATTGCTTCACGAATCAAAATTGAACAAAAACAAAATAGCTTATGAACTGTACAATCAAATCTCAAGGTAGAAAGAGAGAGTGACTTGAGAGTAAATGTTGATGGTGTCTGCGTACGACCAGTTTGTGTCGCACAGAGAGTTGTGTCATGTCGCCTTCTCTGTCTTTATGTGTCGATCTGTGCTGCGCTGTATGACAAAGGCAAGAAGCCCAAACTAATCTTTAAACTGAAAAACATTTGAGCTTATGTTTCGGTGAAGCATATGGTTAGCATATGTCTTCTTCCAGCAGGATACCAGCACAGGAATTTCATCAAACATTTCAATAATTGGGTTAAAGCTTGCTATGGAAGAAGGTAAAAGCCTTTGACAGCACATGTCTTTTGAATGTAGGGCAGAGAGTATGGGGAGGGGCGTTGACAATAGAATATAATAAAAATGATATGACATCTAGCTACAAATAAATACCACAGATAGAAAATATAACAAAATATTTTTTGCTTAAAGTCAGGTGTAATTACAAACATAAATACTTGATTATTTATTCTAGTGATTATAAGGGCAGTACAGTGAATAACAAAGATGCTATGGTGCCTATTGGTGACCAGGAGTCTGCAGGAAGACAACCACAGTCTGGACGACACTATCCTAATAGCTTCACACACAACCACACACACGTATAGATGCATCCACACACACTCCATTCCTAAACACACACACTCTCCAGACTCCATTTCTCTTCCTCTCAGGCTGCACCCGTCCCAAGTCTCTCTTCTCTTTCCATTCACTAGCATATTCACAAATAATGTACAATTTGGAGGTGAGTATGGCTTCACTCAGTCAGCGTTTCTGTGGACGAAGAGAAAACAGGACAAACTGTATTATGACATCATCTAAGACACTTGAACACAAACTGTATAGAGTTCAATCGAACGGACTTCTTTGTGCAGATGTGAGCGTCCTTAACAACGGTCAATAAGTGCTTGACAGCTGTCTGTCTGTTCTGGATTAACAACGTGTCACGTGTTCTGAATTGACCAATCAGAATAGAGTATTCAACTAAACCATGTAATAATATCTGTTATTTCTTTTTTTTTTTTTTATTACTGCCGAATTTTATTCCATATTTTATTCCATTCTATTTCTATGTAAATACTGCTATATTTTACTATATCTTTTATAATATTTTTAAATGTTATTATAGTTCTCTATCTTTTATTTTTTGTTTTACTTTTACTTATGCATCCAGTCAAATTCCTCGTACGTGTCAACCTACCTGGTGATAAACCTGTTTCTGATTCTGATTCTGATTATTTCACTGAACAATATCAACCTGTTAAAACCGACTGTGGATATTATTATTTACTGTTTGAAGGAATAATGAGATCAGGCTATAGACAGGATAGACATCTCAGGAAATGTTGAGGGAAAGATATTTGCCTTTTACATGATACTTTGACAGAAAGAAACAATAATAATAACACCATTGTTACACTTTCAAATTCAAACAACACACATGAAAAACATGCCTGAGATCCAGAAAGCCTGATTACATTTCTTTTTTAAATAAATAGAGCATCTCCTACCATCGCTCAGGGGTGTTTTTTGTGTCCAGTGTGGGTAGCTGGGTGTCTGCCGGCAGGAGAACCTTCTGCTCTACGTCCGTCCCCCCGTCAGGAAGGTCAAACTGGTCTCCTCCATCTGCATCAGCGAGGAAATGCTCCGAGTCCTGGTCGTATTCGTAGGAGTAGTAGGACACCTCTGCCATGGACCCCTGCTCCTCTTCACCTGCACAGATCAGAGACCGGGGAAGATTGAGACACAGAACATGTCAAAATCCGGCCTTTACATGGTAGCCGTTCAAAGTGTTAATAAATATCTGTTATACAATGACTATAGTTGCATTCAGAGTAAATAACTGGATGTCATGGATACATAAAGGTACCCTGATGTTTGTGAAAGCTCGTGGAGGGATGTTGTTGCATATAGGTCTGTCTGTTCTCACACATATGCACAAGAACGTACATGCATGAGAATGATCCAATGCACATTCCTGCTGAATAGTTTTATTCTGTTCCACTGATCTGCAGGTGGCGATAACACGCAAAGAAATAAAAAGAATGCGGTATGGAGGGAGAAGAAGGCCGTTACAGTAAAAACCTTTCACCTTTTTAAGGGAAAACTTTTTAGATGTTTTATGAATTAGGAAACGCATACGACATGTTTTGTAGACCTCCATATTCTTTAACACTTGATGTAAACTTAGCTTGCACCTTTAACATCTGAAGCTCTTGCAGCAGTACACCGTCACAGACAGTAGGGGTCCCTCCATGCTTAACATTTAGTTTTCTCACAAAGCATGCTACTTTAGACATGTTTTTCTTTTAATGTTTATTAACTATAGGTCCACTATAATCATATCTTCAACTTGTCTTATCTTGCACTTTATGGTGAAGTCCAAACACACACACTCAAAAAAAGAATATGCACACATTTGATTCTTGCATAGAAAGTGACTCCAGCGCTTGCATATGTAGGATAACTCTGTGTATCTATATAATGTATGATGTCCTCTGGTAGAAGTTCACTAATAAGACAAGTCGGCACAGGGAAGCTAATTCCAGAGCTCCAGCTTCCTCCTCTGTTCCAGTGGAAAGTGTCAGATCCTTGGCACAGACCTTCACCTTTTACACTCTCAGTGCACTTAGCGGGCATGTCGTCAACAATCTAATGGTTTACAATGACTGTGTTTCTACAGTACTTATTCAATCTAATCACCCCTGGGTTATCTTATTGAGGTGAGAGTGTGTCTGTGTGGGAGAATGTGCCCGTGAGCAAGCAATATGTGTGTGTGTGTGTGTGTGTGTGTGTGTGTATATATATATATGTATATGTGTGTGTGTGTGTGTGTTAGTTCATAACAGCATTCCTGTGGTGAGTGTGAAGCGTTAGTTTTTGTACTACAGAGACCTTTGACTGAGAGCAGCTTTGTGAGGTTCTTCTAACAGGAGCTGCAGGCTGGGAAACAAGTCAGTGCAGGCTGTGCCACATATCACACACACACACACACACACCTGTACACAACTCAAACATTCACATACAGGCCGACCTTAATGTTCAGAAACAGCTCACATATCACCCTCACACACACAGCGTGCATGTACAGTACGCACTCTTCTGCTACTTGTGAATGACCGCAGTGGCTTTCTTGTGTTTTTGTTGGCAAATGCACCACAGCTACATCCTCCCTCCACACGCAGACAAACATCCTATCAGGAATTCTCTGGCTGCCTCTGTGGAAGTTGCAGCTGATCTTCATGGCAGAGCTACAATCGAGCCTGCAGTGTGAAAGCCGTCCACCTATTTATCACAGCGATCGCAGACATGATGTGGTGGCAAGGGAATGTGCTGCCACACACAACTTACATATCCACCTACGTATCTACTTTCCTCTACTTTCTTCTCATCCTGCCTCTCCTTTTACTTGGCGCTTTTTTCTTTCATCTTGTTTCCCGCTCATCAATCTTTGACTATCTCTCCCCCCCTTCTGTTCACACCCCCACACACACCCTTTCATCTCTTTGTCTCTCAATTTTTCTTCTTTCTGCCCTTGTGGACAAAACACACACACACAATTCACTAAAACAACACATGTCTGAAGTCTCAACTCTCTTCATTTACATTTACCAGACACAGATTCCCAGATTGACTTTTGATGGATGCAGAATAAGATAAGATTTGGAGAACAAAAAGAGAGCAGATGTGCTGACATGCTTCTGACTCTCAGGGTGGATTCACACCTAAAGGTCCGGTTCCTGAATCAAACAAGCAAAGATTATATATTGGTTCAATTTCCCAACTGATTCGGTCCGCCTTCACCAAGGCTATAAATCAATTGGTCTGGAAAATGTAATGTTGGTGGAAATGTCTTTTGATTATTGGTCAGGCATACAGTTGGATCCTCGTAAGACTACATGTGTTTTCCTAAGCTGAGAAAGATTTTTCTCAGTCAGCTAGCTAACTTTCTATCTCAACCATGCTTTAATTCTACACTTGAGGATTGAAGGACCTTAGAGTGCGCTAGCCAATTAGTGTCTTATTTGTGGTCTGATAAACAGTAAATTCATTAAATGTTTAACCAATTAAGATACACATAAATGATACCCTTCCTGTGACTGATTCAGGAAGTGTTCACACAAGAAATTAGGAGGACCAGAGTTCACTTAAAGGGGTCCAAACGGCTCGTTTGTTTAGTTCACACAAGGCTGCTACGAATGGCCAGTTTAGAACATGTGTATTATCCCCCATAGTGGGCATAGAGATAGAGGGGAGATGTAATGCAAAGCTGTGTATGAGTAGGGGTAATGGTGTGTTTGATGAAGTTACCTGTGTGTACAGGCACTGAAGGCAGCTCAGTTTCCTGGGTTACTATTGGCTGCCTGTCCTCCACCGTGGCCTCCACTGGAAATACAAACACACACACACACACACGTTAGATGATTCACATTTATGTGGCTGCCACAGCCACTAAATAAACTAGTAATGAATTCAACAGAGTTTCAGTGTTGCATAATGTAAATACTGCCCAGAAGCATTATCCCCCCCCACTGAGCAACACTTTACTGGCAAAACAATCATGTACACTCAGTCCCAACAAGATTAAAATGTTTCCAAAAATAGCAGGGGCCAAACTGTGGCCAGAGGGGCCGTGTGTGGAAACAAATTGTATCTTTCTCCTTTTCAAAACAGGGAAACGGTGGCATGAATCTCCCCCATGCAACCATACACAAACAAACAAGGTCGGGGCGCTCTAAACAAACATATGATTCTTTTGATGTTCTGCAGCATGAACCACTTGGCACAAACCGAGGACTTTTCCCACCAAAGTTTTGTCTATTCCTTTTTTTCCAATCTGCTCCACAACATGAAGGCTGCTTTGTTGTTGGGCTGTGCGTCGGAAAGGAATGTGACAAGGATTTCAAAGGGCTGGACAAAAGCACTCTGTCATTTGGAGAGAGCCCTGTAATACAGCAGAGAGCGAAAAGAGGGTGGGGGGGGCGCGGCGGGTAGCTCTCCTCAGAAAACTCATCCAGTAATCAGCTCAACACCTGAACAGCTGTTTCTACCGCTCAGACCATGGCACACACAAAAGACACACATGTGTTCACTGTGCCCAATGGACAAGCGGACGATCACACACACACACACACACACACACACACACACACACACACACACACACACACACACACACACACACACACACACACACACACACACACACACACACACACACACACACACACACACACACACACACACACACACACACACACACACACACACACACACACACACACACACACCTTAAAGGTCCAGTGTGTAGCTTTAGCCATACCCATTGATTCAAAATGTATGTCATATTCATAACATTGTTTTTATTAGTGTTTAATCACCTGATACTCATTGTGATTTTGTTAGCTTTATATGAGCCCTTTTAAGTACATGGGAAGCATGTTTCCTGCCATGCTGCACCATCACGTTTCTACAGTAGACCAGAAAAGACAAATCAAACACTAGCTCTAAAGAAGGTCTTTTACGTGCTTTGCTTGAAAGCCATCGTATGTTCTCTAGTCTACACATTGGAAAGGGAGGACTGAGAGGAGGGGTATTGAATTGGTCGCAAATGAGTCAATCTCATCCATGCTGGCCCCTCTTTCCACGAATGTAGCTATTGTATGTAGTCGGCTAATCATGCAAGAAGATGACACCTGATTATTCATCATGCTTCTTAACTCTAATTAATTGACTGTTTCTGCAACTGGCAGATCTATTTTGAATAATTTAAAGGAGCTTAGATATCGGTGGAGATCCAGGGGTCTGGAACCAGGTGAGTGATTGAGGGAGACTGCCTAGTTGTGAGGTTGTGTGATGAGAGAGCTCTTACTCTGAGGACACTGGGACAGGGGGACCTGCTTGATGCGTGTCCCGTTTCGACAGGCAAACACCTCCATCTGACACTGGTTCTGGTAGAGCTGTCCGTCTGACCCACACACCGGCTCTCCGTCGTACCCGCAGTCTCTGTAGCAAGTGCAGCGCTCAAACTGCTCCTCCTCCGGGCAGCCAAACACATTGTTGCACTGGTTTGCCTGCACAAAACCTGATGGAAAAAAGTGTTTTTAAGACACTGATGAAAGTGGGGTGTCCATGAATCATTCAGTGTGTAGCATGTGTCTCACCTATCCACTGATTGGTTGAACTTTCCACCTCATTGCATGTGGGCCCGTCACACAGCTCCCGAGCTAGCGGGCTGCTCTCGCTAACGTTGTAGAACCGGGTGGCTTCAAAGGCTGCATGAAAAGCACAGACCCACACCAGCACATTCACACATACACACACACACAAAACAATGATGACACTTACCAACACTATAGGTCATAAACTTGAAAAGAAAATCCAATTTCCACGAGAAAAAGAAGCCACTTCATAAATCACCGGTGAGTTAGACAGTTTTCCTGCTCTGTAACTCTTTAAAGAGCAGCACTTAAAATATTCATCAGAGACACACCTGGTTCGTAGTAGTCATAGATCTTGACCGGAACAGGCGCTGTCTTGCCCACAATGTATTCCCTGACAGCTTGAAAGGCCACACACGTCATGCATTGGCTGGGGATCTGAGAAGGGTAACATAGCACAGACAAAATACTTAGAAAAACACCCACAAACACAATGTGCACAAAAATACAATTTGAACATGTGTGTATCTCCACACATACAGCATTCTTTTAAATGCCCAACAACTCACCTCATCAAAGTAGAACAACACTTTTCTTCCACTCAGCTCGTATCTCTTCAGACCCACTCGCTTGTCCATCAGCAGCTGTGGAGAAAGACACAATTAAATGTAGGCTCAGTAAAACCAACACCACTGGATAGGAAATCTTTTTCCTTATACTTCTGTGATCCTTCTCAGTAGTTTATAGAGTTAGCCTCTGAAACAAGATTAAAATGTAACTTTTTGAAGGCACCATTCACTTAAAGAGGCCCTATTGTGATTTTGGGGGTTTCCCTTTCCTGTAGTGTGTTATATAGGTTTTTGTGCATGTAAATAGTCTAAAAGGCTAAAATCCAAAAGAGGGTGTTTCTCTCCCACACACTCCCCCCCCTGTCGGAAATGCCTCCATTGGACTCCTTTGTTTACTTCTGTAAATAGTGACATCACTATGTAACACTCGTGCATCTATTGGCTAGCGCTCAGTTTGGACGTGATAGGCTAAGGGGCGGGACATCTCTAAGCGGTTGACAAATTCAACCGGCCAGCTAACCAATCAGAGCAGACTGGGCTCTGGTTTCAGACAGAGGGTGAAAAGAGGTGCAGCAGCACAGGCAGTATGAGAAAAACTTCTAAACCGCCCCTCTTCAACAACGTTTCCACATCATAATGATATTTATACTCTAGCATTGCTATGGGATGCGACTAAGATATTACATTTGTGAATAAAAAGCACATGGCTTATAGTTAAACCAGATCAACATTTGATTCTAACATAAATGGACTACTATTGGTCATGGACATAGAAATCGATTTAAAAAGTAATCAGCACCGGACAGCTCCGTCTCATGCTAAACAAGTTTTTATTTGTTATCATCTTTATTTAATTTCATGCTTCCCAACACATGGTATTGCTTTTAATCTATTTTCAACACATTTACAGAGCCGGAAACACAACTGATGTGTTCTGAATGTGTTCGATATAACGCATATGTTTGTGTGTGTTTGGTGTGTATGTGGATGTATTAATGTGAGTGTTAGCCTTATATAAACATAAACAGCTGAAGCGAATTTAATCAGAGATGTGATTTCTTAGCCTAGACGAACACTGATCAAACTGCAGTCAGTGATTGGGAATCTTTGAACTGAACGATTCAAATAAGCAGTGATTTTCAGAATGTATACTTCTAGTATAGTGCACCTAAAACCCCATCGTCAAGAGTCCACATGGTCTGCATTTGAATCTGTGGGCCACAACTGGAATGCAAACCATATGCACTCTACCATGACACGACTGCAGGGTGGAAAATGTAAAAGGTTACCAATCATGGACTCTGCCATTTGAAATCAACAAGAGATCATAGTTTTCCTCTTGGACATGTGATCAGTTTTATATCCTCTGGAGATGTAGTCAACCTTGTGCATAATGTATAGTTCTGTCATAGATGCATTAGAAAATCTGAGTTTATGAATGAGTAATGAGGAAGCTGTTTTCTACAAATGTTAGTGTGTGCATAGAGAGCCAGCAGAGTTAATTCCCCCCGCGGGAGATTTTTCATTCTGTCAAAGGTGGCAGCCTTTGGACAGCAGGGGTTTATGAGGTGCTCAGCCTGAGCTGGCGCCACCGAGACACTGACACACACACACTGTCTCTCTCTTACACACACTACACAATTGGTCTCTGTGTTTACAAAAGCATTGTTTGTCTATCTAGCAACTAAACATTGCAAATTAACTCCCATAGCTCTAATGTTATATCCACAGTGTGTTCTGGGTCGTTACACAAAGCTCATTATATTGGGTGATAAGAGCCCATGGCTGTGGAAGCTGCCGGTCAGTCACCGTCTAATCCTTCACGACTGCAGCTTCCACGAGAGCAACTAGACATGACTGTAGAGGCCAAGCTTGCCACCATAAATTGAGGAATGTAAGTGGCAGTCGGGCAGGCAGCAGTAAAAGCCCGAGGGAGGCCAGCAGGGGTGTAAACTGAGTTTGTTAGCCACTACAACACAGGTCAGCCTCAGCGGACTCACTCATAGGACTTTAGTGTGTGTGTGTGTGTGTCGGTGTGTGTTTGGTGTGTGTGTGTGTGTGTGTGTTTAACATCTCCCCAGGTAGCCAGAGAGGTGGCTCTTTTAGAGGTGGAAGCCTGCAGACTAAGGCCCAATAACTGTGTAGTAATGAGGGACAGACTCCTGATGGGTGGCTGGGGAGCTGACCTGGATCCAGCCCTTAATTTAATCATCACCTACTCTCGCTCTCCATTAGTAAACCCATTGCACAAAACCCCAATCCATCCAACATCTTTTAACAGTAACAGATACTCGATTATCTGTCTTTTCCCTTCGTTATTTGTAACAATCCGAGGTTTCTCTGGAGTCTGAACCTCACAAGGCCTAAAAGAGGTGTCTGTGCCCGATGGCTTCTGACCCTGAGACATACGGGGTCTACGGGGTCTGAGCTGATCTTTCTCTTATCATACCTAGAAAAACACCATGAAAAGGACCCTCACCTTAATGATTTAGCATACAACACTCAGACATAGAGTCCCACATGTGTGTTACATGCAGGATGTGTGCTACATAAGATGAACACAAAACAGAGACATTAAAGCCTAAATTCAACTAAAATGATATATTTAAGGTCATTGTCACCGTTGTGTTCAGTTTTCTTTCAGAAGATATAATACGTTCAATATGTCCTTCTCTTGAAATACACCAATTATCAATATTATCGCTTGTCACATTATTCCCGTTGCCAAGGAGGTTATGTTTATGCATCTCGGAAACAGATATTATTTGTCCCGTTTGAAGGCAGTCTTTTATTAATTGTCTTAGAACAATGGATATTATATCAGGGAATCACTCATTCCTGCTCTGAACATACAGGTACATGATACCTTCCGGTGTATCACAGGAAAAATAGGAAAAACTCCTCGAAAAATATACTTAATATAGGAAAAAAATATTGATATTTACAGTATGTGTGCATTTGTTTTTGCATGTGCTTTAAGAGATGCTTCCTGTGTGGGTGTGAATGTGTACATAGAGCCTGGGGTTTGCAGAGGAAACGGGAAGAGTCTGATGCATTCCATGACATACTATTTTTTTGTGAAATTGCCTCCAGATGTGCATCTGTTTCTGTTTCCACCTGCCTTAACGTTCGGGAACTTACCTGACATGTGCCCTACCTGTTTAGCAGTCTGTGAGCCACTGTGACATTAGGCATTGGGTATCGATGACCCTGTGTCAGAGACGGTTTAAAACATGGACATAGTCTAGGTCACTTATAGGCTGAAGAGTGTCAATGGAGCTAAGGTAAGCCCAGAAGATGCTGCAGAGCAAACAAACCCACCTGTTACTCAAAGTAGCCACACTTTTAATTTAGCAAAACTTCAAGCCTTAAAGGTGGGGTAGGTAAGTTTGAGAAACCGGCTCGAGATACACTTTTTGTTATATTCCATGGAATGCTCTTAACATCCCGATAGCAATGAATATCTTAAGTGCTTTGACAACTGTCATTTCATCTGTGGAAGCCGTAGTACTATAAAAAGCACGACCAATCATCTGAGCCGGCCCGGCTAAAATAACTGGATGGCCTACCTGCCTGTCAGCCTTTCATCTGTGCACAAACTTATCTCGTGCCCTCATTGGTCATGTGCGCGTTCGTGTGTGTTGGAGGAGGGGCTCTGTAAGGAAGTAGCAGATTTCTTCCGGCTGTGTATTTTCAAATTCTAGCGCACTCGAGCTGGTTTCTCCAAAATTACCTACCCCACCTTTAATATAATTTAACCGCCTGATTGTTGATGTAAAAGATCGCCCCCCCGTAAAGATGTCACGAACGGGGGTAAATCAGCTATAGAGCCATATAACATTTTGTTTACCAGGCTTTTATCATGTGTATTTCTGCTTTAATGCTGGGCGTTTTTAACATGGGGGTCTTTGGGGATTGATTTGTTTTTGGAGCCAACCTCAAGTGGCAATTCGAGGAACTGCAGTTTTTGACCCATCTATCTCTTGGTTAGTGTATTTTCTGAAATTATCTCGAGAACTTTGGCAAAGTGTGCACATATATATTACTGTGATTACTACGTACCCTCTCTAAACTCTCAATATCTGCTCGGAAACCGGAAATCATGGGAACTTCGATGACGGCCATGTTGGACGATCCTGAGTGGAGCCACCTGCACAGAGAGTGGAGGTCAGGATGAAAATGGGGGATTGTCAGAAGCAGCGCTGTGCATATGTGCCAGCTTCTTCTCTTTAATGTAGTGTGTGTGTGCTGTACCTGGCACAGACTTCTAAGGAGATTTGGAAGTCCATTTTGTCCTGGTGGGCTGCTGGGTCGTCGTCATCGATGGGCGCCCGCCGCTTCCTGTTTAGCTCAGACCGGTTGTCAGCGCGGCTCCGGGGGCGAGAGGACGGATGACGGGAAGACGAGGAGAGGGAGGCGGCGTGTGTCGCTCCTGGAACGGCTCTTTCAGGTCCACCTTGAGCTGGAAGGCCGGCTTAGATACTGGGTCAGGTAGGTTGTAAGATACATCAATCTAAAAGACAAACAGGGAGCAGTGCAAGTGCAGGATTAATGAAAAATATCAATGAAATGAAGGCTTTAAATACACATTACACTACATATATATCCCTTTGACATACTGTATATACCTATGCCTGCTGAATTGATGTTTACTTGTACTGCTTCAGTTGTTTTGCGATTTTAAATGTCTGCATTGTAAAGTTACTTTATGCAAGCTGCATGGCTGTAGAGATGGCAAAGTTAGTATGTTTTTCCACCAATTTGGTTTAAACTGTAATATTGCTATTTAATGAATTGCCATTAAAGTGTGTTCTGGAAGTCATGGTCCGCTGTCAGATAAGCTTACAGTTCGTTATAATGTCTGCTATCAAAGTAGTTTTTTTGTAAAAATATAAATCTAAATTTTTTGTATGACGAAACAAAATCAATATGTTTTGGCAGCATCAATTGGAAACTAACGACTAAGAGTTCATCTATTTAAGAACTCTGGCCTTAAAAAGACCAGGGGCCTCATTTATAACGCCTTGCGTAGGATTCACGTGGGAGGGGTTGCTTACGTAGTACAAAGCAAAAAAAAAGGTACAGAAATTTCCCGACATTTTCCGATTCACAAAACATTCCGTACCGGCGAGGAGTGCGTACGGCACTTCCTACGCCTGTTTCCCTTTATAAATCACAATCGACTCGAAATGCGGCGCAGCTTTTGCGGGCTTCACGTAACGCCCATATTTGCCTATAAATAGTCAAAGAAACGCCCATTCATTCATTCATTTTGACTGAATGCATGAAGAAGATCGCAGGAAATGACGACAGAACAGCTAAAAAAGACATCTCACACCGTGTCAGATTTTGGTTATTTTGGGGAGGTCGAGATAAATCACATTGTTTGGTGGATGCAGATTGAACCAGAGTAGCAGCATGGAGGTCGGATCGTCACCAAAATAAATAAATAAGTGGTCCGAAAAAGGTTAATGACAAAAAAATACACATAACAGGCAGTGTTTGTAACGGGGACAGGAGACACCCCCTTGATGAGAAACTGTAAGAAATGATCGGGGAATCCCTCCGGAGTGGAGTCATGACGACTGGATCTGAATTATTTTTTTGTATTTGGTGGTTTGTGTTCCAGCTTTCGATCAGCAACTATTTATCCATAATCCACCAGTAAAAGGAAATACAACTAATGTGTTGTGTTATATTAGCTGTACAATTGACCACATATGGTGTTCTTAGTTTCCATACCTCCTGTGTTTTACGAGCGACTTATCAAGTCTTGGCAAACGGCATAAAACACGATTAAACGTGATAGTAGCCTATATAAAACCATGCTCGTATCTACAACCTACAGAAATGCAAAACGGCGTCAGTTTAGACGTAATTCTGTCCTCCTGCTTACCGCATCATTTATGAGAAAACATTTCATAACATTAACGCAACATATTCGAGGTGGTTTTAAATAACATCCGTATTTATTATTTATCCAAGTTATGTTTTTGTGTGCACTGAGGAGTCGTAAACAGGCGTTTGTTTAATCATTTTAAGATTGGCTTTAATCAATGTTTGAAAATGAATTCTTCATATATGATAAATGAGAGGTAACATTTTATTTATGGTATTATTTCCACATATTTCTCTCCATTCTTCCTTCTGCCAACGGTGTCGCAGTTTCTCGTCTCTCCCGTTTTTGTGCTTAGTGCGTACGCATGTGTTAGAGTTTGCGTGGAGGACCGCACATTTTCCCGTCAAGTTAGTATTTTATAAATCGCAAACATTGCGTAGAAACTGGCATACGCCATTTTTTGAGCGTATATCCCTTTATAAATGAGGCCCCAGAAAGGGAGAAATAGCTACTTAGGCAGAACTTTAACCTGTTAAACCCTGAGCCTGTTTTTCAGGTCTCAGGCTCGAAAATGACATTCCCAGAACAAATGACTATATCTTCCCTTTTAAAAAGGGGTAAATGCATAATCTTTTTTCACAAAGCAATGATAAACCTGTGAGTCGGATGTAAAAAAGTCAGAATCAATTTAGATTTTTTTTTATTTTAATGTAAATTCAGATTGAACATAGTAAAAAAATGTAAATTATAGTGTCCGTCCACATTTCTTTTGTACTTATAGTGAAAACCACCCTTGAATGATGGGATAGTAGACTAAAAGCTTTAGGAATCCAAACTATAACATATAATAAGTATCCTGTATCAAGATTGATGCAAAACAAGTGACATTTGACCTTTTTAGAGAGATTTAAAAAAGAAAACCCACTTCTGGGGTCATTTGGGTGCATTTTCCATATCTCTGGCCCCCCTCGTTCGATTTTGATGATTGACCGTTAGAGCCAATAGAATCGAGGGGAAGTTCCTAAAATCCATCTAAACATTACCCATTGGTGAATGAGTGCTGCGCAGCCAGAATGCCCGGAACCGGAAGCTGCGATACACTCTGGTGGCTACCATTAGCAGCTAATTTAAAATCTCCGATTTTTACATAAAAATGGAATTATGGATTATCAATAATTTTTTTAAAGTGACAGACACATTGGATTAACCTTCAGCCGCGTTTTTATCGTTTTAATGCCATTGAACACGACTTTTGATCAGAAACCAACAGCTAAAGTGAGAATATCTCCGTGATGCTACGTGTTGTGATTTCTGTGTTTGCTTCCCCTGTTGCGAATTCTGATCGCTCAGTGATGATACCAATACCTATAGAATCTGTGGAATCTCAGCTTTAATCGGATATCTTGTATGTGCAGTTACGATAAGTAATAAGGGTATTTTTACCTTGAGTTCTGTGCTAAGTAAGTAAGCATTTTTTCGCTCAGGGCTAATTTAGACGCTTCTTGTGAGACTTGTGCTTTGTTTCGGTAAAAATGGTTCATATCTTCAGTTAGTTGAGTTTCTAACCGTTAAGTGAGTATGACACATTAATAGGTTTTTAAATATTAAGAAGCCCTGAGACAGTTTCGTGAAAAAACTACCCGCCAGACCCGGATTAGGGTCCTCTCGGGTTTGTTAAAGCCTGAACACAAATCATATTCACTGGACACCAGACATGCTTTTAGTAGACTTGTATTTCAGCCGCAAGACATCGACACTGCTTTGATGCTCTTTTTAATTTCACAAAATATTATTATTGCAAGAACTGTAATAAATAAATAAATGAATAAATCATCCAGTCTGAGTCCTTTGCAAAGCTACTAAATAATTATCCCGAAGCACAGGACACATCACATACTGTACAGTCTGTTTAAAATGCACACACACACACACACACACACACACACACACACACACACACACACACACACACACACACACACACACACACACACACACCACACACACACACACACACACACACACACACACACACACACACACACACACACACACACACACACACACACACACACCTCTCTTTGATTGCCCCGCTCTTGTATTTCATTAGAGCCCAGGTGCTGCTGGCCTGAGGGTCTGTCAGAGAGTGTGTTGACGCACAGAGAGGTGTGGATGGAAGGAAAGTAGAGAGGGAGAGAGGTGTGAAGAAAGAAATTGTGTGTTTCTGCGTGTGTGTGTGGGAGAAACCTGCTGAGTAGAAGACGTTTCAGAGACTGCACAGCAGAACACAACATCCGCTGCTGCAACTAGCCCTGACTCCGTCAAATCAACTCATCTCACTTACTTAAGTTTCCAAAAATGGGATTGTAAACATCTTTGATCCCTGGTGCTTTTTCACTTATGCCTTGTTTGGTTTTTAAGCAGACAGACGTTTAAAAATGGGGGACAAAAGTGAAGAATGATTGTTTTCCTTTATTGGAAAGCATAGTCAAAAGGTAGACAGAAATGAGGAGAGTGCAGCAAATAAGAACATTAACCTTTATCTATAACAGCAATAGGAGACAAA
This sequence comes from Dissostichus eleginoides, assembly GCA_031216635.1. NCBI lineage: Eukaryota > Metazoa > Chordata > Actinopteri > Perciformes > Nototheniidae > Dissostichus > Dissostichus eleginoides. Next base: position 30,261,402 of record CM062270.1, on the reverse strand, counting down.
GGAAACAGAGGAAAGGGACGAAAATATTTTCTTTTTTATCCTTCTCTTACAACTTGTTTCCTTATACTGTGTTTATGTTTGCACCGCAGTGCCATGTTGGCAATACACCGATTCTGATTCTGATAAGGGCTCACACAGGGATAACAAGAATACAAATGTAGAAGTTGTAAGTTATAGTATAGATTAATTCAAAAACAACAACATGGCCACAGGTCAGATTCGAACCCCGGCCCGACGCAACAAGAACTCTGCACGAGGCGCCTCAGGATGAATAACTGAATGATTGTACTTACGAAAGAGGTTTTTTATGTCTGTGTTAAAGAACTAAACTGCATCCTGTTCAGGGGACTTCAGGAATCAACAGGAATTACGCAACAACTCGCTAAACTCTACCAGATTACTCCAGTTTAAAGGGAGGAATGTGGGCAGTATTAATGGTAACTGACTATCCTACACCGTCACATTATTGTTGTGAGATGCAGAGTATAATGGTTCCCTTTTTCCAAGACAGCAAATGTTTGTGTGAGTTTGTGTTGTGTGTGAGAGTACTGCAATACCTGCATGAGACAGCAGCCCTCTCCTTTAGCGCTGACAAAAAGGCCTGTGGGGATACTGGGGATCTGAAAAACAAAACCAGAAGAGAAACAAAGACAGTCAGAGGGGGCAGGGAGAGGTGAATGAGTCATTTATCAAGTGAATGAACGCTGTAGGCTGCTGCACTGCCACTAGTGCTTCCCTGGCTACTAACCAGCAGGCCTTAATTGCCCCCAATTAAGCTGACACCACTAATCACAGCGGAGAAACATACCCGGCAGAGAGAACATACTGCACTCTCACCTGAACCACTCTGGCTGTCTGATGGATCACTTTTACACACACACACACACACACAGCGAAACACACACACACACGCGCTGACCTGACGCCCTGATCCCTGGCCAAGGTGCTGCCTGCCCACACTGTCAAGTTTGTAATGTGTGGGCAAGCAGGCCAATAAAAAAAGGAGTTATAAAATCAACAAACCAACAAGGTGCTTCTGGGAAATCCAGTCCAGTTAAGCCTGGTTTGGTTTGGCAGAGTAAAAAGGGTCCTGGCTACTGAACAGCCGGACATAGAAAGAGAGATTAATGTTTAATGCCAGAGTGTGGCTCTGGTGGGTAATCTCTCATCAATCACTTTAATAAAGAGGGGAAAATGTCTACGTTGCATGGGGTTTTCTCTCAGGGGAAAGCCGCCCCTGAAGTGCTGGAAATCATTAGTGGAGTTAAAGCCTAATGTTGATAAAGTGCTGTCAAACTGGAGGCAGGAGCATGGTTAACCAATTATCATGCCTCATCTGCATCTGCTTGCCGTAAAGAAATCATGTATGTTATTCACTGTTTCCATGGATGTGGTTACCTTGGCACTCTGGAGGATTTTCTGGTTGTCTCTGTTGAGGTCAAAGGTCTCCTGGAAGTCGAGGTTGGTGGAGGCCAGTGAGATGGTGAGGTTGACCCCGCCCACGTAGGACAGGATGGCGTACTCCGACAGGGCCTGCAGAGCCACACACGTGTCCTGCAGAGAGTTGGAAAAAAACGACTTTACACTGGAGCTTTGGGTTCAATAAAATATATTTCATCTTTAGCAATATCCAGAGGTGGGAAGTAGTGGAGTACAAATACTTCGTTACTGTACTTAAGTACATTTGTCTGGTATCAGTACTTTACTCCACTACTTATTTTTCTGACGACTTTTTACTTTTACTTCTTACATTTTCGTGTGTTTGGTGGCGTGATCATTATTATTTAGAGTCATTGCGTGCCTATCGATTTGAACACGATCTGTGTATCCATCATTTCCTGGTCTTCTCTAAAGAAGAGGGACCAATGAAAACGTTGTCATTTTGCCGTTGTTCAGCATCGAAACATTCATTAGCTAACAATGACATTATTGTTCTATTAATATAAAGGGAGGTCAGGTACTCTTTAAAACAGCTGGTAGTTATGGGTACTTTTTACTTAAGTACATTTTAAAGCCCATACTTCTTTACTTTTACTTGAGTAAAGAAGTTTAGTCAGTACTTCTACTTTTACCAGAGTATTTTTAAACACAAGTATCTGTACTTCTACTTGAGTAAAGGATGTGTGTACTTTTGCCATCTCTGGCAATATCTTTAGTAAGATCAGTTACAGTGCTGTGTACGATATGAATAGCTATGACAGATGAGGATACATTTTTCTGTGCCTAAAAACAAACTGCATCAGATCATGCTATGATTTTGCTGCAAGAGGCTGAACCTAAAGGCAGGAGAAGCCGGAGGGAAGGGGCTACCTGAGTGGAGGAGAAGCCCCCCAAAGCGTTCCTCTGCTGGGAGAGCCATTTGACGACAGGCAGGGCGGACGCCACGTCCCCCAGCAGAGTGTAGGTCAGGAGGCCGTAGGCTGTCATCTCCACCTCCGCTGACACCACTGAAAACAAACAGGTTAGATTTTTATCTAGATTCTACATTAAAGTTTGGGTAATCAGACAGTCTCAGATCTCTGAAGTTGGCCAAGAGGGTAAAAGGAAAGAGGAACAGCAAATATAAATGTCACATTCAATATCATCCGATTTTTCTGATAGGTAGCGAATGAGAATCAGAATAAAAATTACTTTATTAGCCCTGGAGGGAAATTTGATCTTTAACAGATGTTCCTTTGTAAAATAAAACAACATTTAAAGTTAAAGAAAAATACATATTGTACCACAAATTATAAAAATAAGAATGTAAAAAAAATGGAGAAGAAATGAAAACATATTTATAGAAACAAAGGTAGTCAAAGCCAAAATGTCCACACTTTACCACACTGTATAACAACATCAAATGTGTAAAAATATGCACGATAATTTCAGTTTTCCAGAACATTGATCTAAATATACAGTGTAATCCAGTAATAATGCCAAATATATGAAATAATATCACATGAAATAGTAGTACCTGACTGAGAAAGGCCATCACTGAAGCCCATGAAGGTGTCCTCGTCTGTCATAGTGCTGCCCGTCAGACTCCAGTGGGTGAGTCCGTCTACAAAAACAAACGGGGTGAGATAAAGCTTAGTGACTCATTGTACCAACATCCTAATGGCTCAATCTTTCAGCATCTATGCAACCAAGCCCTGTGCCTTCATTGTACTTGTGGAATACAATAAATGTGATTAGGAAAGAACATCTTGTTCCGCTAAACTCTGTCAAGTCGGCCAAAACAGAAAGTTGTAGTCATGAGGAAGAGAAGGAAACGGCCGAAGGAAACAGATGATGAGATAAGAAACAGAGGGAGTGGATTAAACTAATGCTGAGCGCTACAGCAGCTTCTTTCACAGACACTTCTGTGTTAAATATAGAGGTGAAGGAATGAGTCCTAAAACTCGGAAATGAGTCAGCATTTCGGCACATCAGGTTCCTTCATCTCTATGTACATTTCTTTAATTCGTTTTTGGTTAAATGCCTGAAATAAGGTCTGTGGTTATCATAAGCATAACATATTTTCCCATTTTGTTCTGTGTCAGTACTTTACTCCACTACTTATTTTTCTGACGACTTTTTACTTTGACTTCTTACATTTTGAACACAAATACCTGTACTTTCTACTGCTTACATTTTCAAAACAGGCTGGTTCCTTTAGTTTGAATCTGTGTTTGGTGGCCTGATCATTATTATTTAGAGTCATTGCGTGCCTATTGATTTGAACACGATCCGTGTATCCATCATTTCCTGGTCTTCTCTAAAGAAGAGGGACCAAGGAAAACGTTATCATTTTGCCGTTGTTCAGCATGGAAACATTCATTAGCTAACAATGACATTATTGTTCTATTAATATAAAGGGAGGTCAGGTACTCTTTAAAACAGCTGGTAGTTATGGGTACTTTTTACTTAAGTACTTTTCGAAGCCCATACTTATTTACTTTTACTTGAGTAAAGAAGTTTAGTCAGTACTTCTACTTTTACCAGAGTATTTTTAAACACGAGTATCTGTACTTCTACTTGAGTAAAGGATGTGTGTACTTTTGCCACCTCTGAGTGCAGGTGACTCCGACTAAATGACCCAGTAGTGTCTGTGTGTCTCCCAGGTGTGATTAAGGCAGTACCTTGTGTGATGGCCATGTGGTTGAGGCGGCGCAGGGCCAGCGGGGCGTAGGTGCTGCGCAGCAGAGCCATGGCGTACGCAGACAGCGCCGTGGTGTACGGGTCGTCTGCAGAGTACGTGTTGCTCTCCAGGAACTCCTTGGCTTTGGCCACTGCCAACTTCTCCTCCTGGACCAGAAAGGAGAGAAAATAGGAGAAACAAATTAACACAAGGGTGTCAATACTTTAAAAGTCAGTGCAAAGGTGGACTTTTTTAGTTGGGAGTTTTGTTTCTGAAATAGGTCTAATTAGTCTCTGCTGGTGATGACCTGCTGTTTAGACCTGTATATTTCAAAACTGTGTTTTAATTGCTGCTTTAAGAATATGTTTCCCAATGTTGGTTAAAAAAATGAAGAACCATTTGATACTAAAGCCATGCTGGGTAAACTACCACCTTACATCTGCTCACTGATATCACAGAGATTCGCAAGTAGCTATTGCCTAAGATCCCAGGAGGTGTTTTTATTACATGTACCAAGTGCTAGGACTGTTTTAGGCACTAAAACTTTTATGTGCGCAGCCCCTCTAGCATGGAACACTCTGCAAAAAATATTAAAAATGAGCATTTTGGTTCCCCTGCATCATTTTAAAGCACAGCTTGAGGAATTGATATTTGATACTCCTGGTGTGAATAAGTTTGTAAATTGTACCCCTGTCATTATGTATGTGTCCTTTTTTGTTTTGTGTTACATGTGTAACCAATGTGCGGCAGGTCTCCCTTGTAAAAGAGATCGTTGATCTCAATGGGATTTTTACCTGGATAAATAAAGGCTACGAACAAACAATACTTAAGTGATAGTTATAGCTGTACCGCAATGCAAGACACAAGTGAAATAAAGTAATGACTCTCAGCTAATGAAACTGAAAAAACTAAATAATTTTCTATAAATGCCAACACACACAAAGACACACACACACACACACACACACACACACACACACACACACACAACACACACACACATCACCATTATCTTCTCTACCAGTGTTCAGATGTTTACAGGCTGCCCTGTCCAAACTCACAACCGCTTCTACTCAGATGCAGTTTCTGAACAAACATTAATTGTCCATTAAAAAGTTGAGAGTTGACTTTCATCTCATGCAGATGTGACCTCCTCTCTCATCCCTGAGATGATAGGCCTCCAGAGCCACTCACTGTAATTGCAGCAGTCATCTTTTAATTAAGTGAAATTGGAGGGGGGTTGAAGGTTCTGCTTTGATGTGAAGGATACCTTTTCACTTTTTATCAGTTGTAAAAGGAAAGACTCTCAGAAGAAGCCCTTTGGGTTAGATAGCAGAGGAAGGGGGGGGGGGGGGGGGCAGATGGATGGATGGGAGCCAGGGAGAGGAAACGCTAAAATAAAAGAGTCAACTATGTGAACAAAGGGCAAAGAGAGCACGAAAACAATGAGAGCTTTAAAGGCTTTTTAAATTGGCAGAGTATGCAATACATGCTGTGGAGGATTTCACGAGGTTGTAACTCTTTCTTTTCCCATGTCTTCGAGCGATTGAACAGCACACATGCTGAAGTTTAATTGCTGAGGATGACTATTAGTGAGAGAGTAAAGAAAAATCCAAAACATAAAAAGTAGGACAACAGCGGAATGGAGGAATGCAATCGAAGTGGCTTTCACGGATTTAATTGTCTCTGCCCGTCAGCCTGAATGTTTTCATGTAGTCCGAAATGTAGATATTAGATTAGAGGCACTGGGGCAAAACAAATATGAGCAGGCTGAATGCCAGCTCATCCGTCTTCACAACTATCAGGAATGCAGCGATATGTCCACACACGACCGCTCATACATTCACAGCAGGCTGGTGGGATGTGCTGCAAAATGTAAAGTGGTTCAAGTGGGACAGATGACTTAAACATTTGTTACTTTGTGGAAATGCAACTTAGGATATGTACTCTTCTTATATACTTAAGTATATTTTTAAGGTACTCTATTTCAGTCTTACCATTTTCTGCCACTGTATACTTCTGCTCCACTAAAGACTGATTTTTTTCTTGGCTATTTGGGGTTTTCCCTTTCCTGTAGTGTGTTACATAGGTTTTTGTGCATGTATGGCAATGGTCTGCAAAGGCTAAAATCCCTGTGTTCCCTCCACACACTCCCCCCTTGCCAAAACGCCTCAATTGGACTCCTTTGTTTACTTCTGTAACACTAGAGCATCTATTGGCTAGCGCTCTAACACATTGTACGTGATAAGGCTAAGGGGCAGGACATCTCTAAGCGGTTGACCAATCACAACAGAGCCGGCCAGCTAACCAATCAGAGCAGACTGGGCTCTGGTTTCAGACAGAGGGTGAAAAGAGGTGCTTTTTGAACATTAAAACATTTAAACGTGTCACAGTAGAGGCACAAAATACAAATGTGAAACTGAAAATGAGCATTGTATCTTCTCTTTAAACACAGTTTAGCTCATCACAGAGCAGTGGCCATGATGGAGTAGCACAGACCGCAGTGACATGCTGTTTTGTTGGATTGCTTACCTCCGTGTTTATCCCCGTCTCCAAGAGAGCTGCCACCACATAAGCTGTGAGTGAGATCTTCCCATGGATCCCTCCCTGTGGACAAAAGCACACATTAGCTTCAAGTTCATTTCACACTGTAGAGACCTCCAAAACTCACAGAAGTCAGAAGAATATTTCACCTGCAGGTCTTTGTTGATGATGCGTCCCATGGCGGGGAAGGAGCCATCATCTCGCTGATGTTTGATGAGCCAGGACTTGGCTGCACGTAGCTCCTCGGGGTCGATGAAGATGAAACCACGAGACTGAGCAAAGGACTTTAGCACAAATGCTGTCAACCTAGTAGAAAAAAGAGATGGAGGAAGAGGTGGAAGGATTAGATAGATGAAGACAAGTAAAGGGTAGCGGATAAGAGGGGAGTTATCTAAGATACTTTAAACGTTTGCTGACAAATCCCCCAAAAAACGATCAAGGTTCTGACTGCAATCACTTTTTCAACAGAGTGAGAAGTCTTCCAACCAGTCACACTCTTTCAATCTGTCAACAGGGGAGGATGGAGAAGGCTGTGGATGGAGGGATGTTTTTAACAAAGATAGAAAGAGAAAGGATTGGTATAGATGGAGCTGAGGAAATGGAAAAAATAAATCAGCAAGGAGGGGTACTTTTGAGTTTGATCACCGCTACAGAATGCGGCAGCTGCGCTCTTGAGAAATCTGAAATATATTTCTGCATATATGTCCCAAAAGCTTTCCGCAACTTATACAAAACACAAATCCCAGGGACGAAGGTTGCGCAGCTGGCCGGCCTGGAGGTGCAGTTTATGAGCCGTGGTTTCAGTTGGCCATGGTGGAGAAGGACCAGGGGAACCACGGAGAAAAGGCCAAGGTCAGCCCTGGGGGACAACGGCTGAGCTAATAAACAACAGACCTCCCGGTAGTGATCCCAAGATGCAGGCTTGGGCCAACAGCTCCTCAGTGACAGAGAGACATTCCTTAACAGCACCCCTGAAAACAATCGACTTATAGGATGAAGCAATCTGCTTACCATGAAAAGAAAGAAAAAACAAGAAATGTAGATGAGGAAATAAACAAACAGGTTTTAGTTTTCTAGTAGTGAGAGCACAATCCAAGAAAGAGCATCAGGGGAGATGAGTAGGAAAAAAGAGACTTTGCTCATATAAAGAGAAACACTAAATCTTCCTTTACTGGATGTTATGCATCCCTAAAGACAAAACTAGGAATAAAGCTGCAAGCCTTAAGGAATTTGTATCTTGTTAAGTTATATTGTGTCACTGGCTTTACATGTCAGGCCCCAGGGAAAGGTAATGTAAATAGGATTTCGTTTAGGAATGAAGGAAAGAAGCACTAGATCACTTCCTACCCTCTCCCAATTCTCCCACTTACTTATACTTCCTCCTGTTTTTAAGTTTCCCTCTCTGAGCTACTCTTATCCAGCTCAATACTTCAAGGGTGGATCTAAATCTCACCATAAGACATTATACTGTAGTTGTGTGTGTTAAATGATGGAGCCTAGGTTTACAAGTTTAAAATAGGGATGTTACGAGTAGGACTTTTTGAGAATTTGCTACCCTACTCCTTTAAAGGTGGGGTAGGTCATTTTGGAGAAACCAGCTCGAGTGCGCTAGAATTTGAAAATACACAGCCGGAAAAAATCTGCCACTTCCTTACAGAGCCCCTCCTCCAACACACACGAACGCGCACATGACCAATGAGGGCACGAGATAAGTTTGTGCACAGATGGAAGGCTGACAGGCAGGTAGGCCATCCAGTTATTTTAGCCGGTCCGGCTAAAATGATTGGTCGTGCTTTTTACAGTACTACGGCTTCCACAGATAACATTTTTTTAAGGATTTTTTGTCAAAGCACTTAAGATATTCATTGCTATCGGGATGTTAAGAGCATTCCATGGAATATAACAAAAAGTGTTTCTCGAGCCGGTTTCTCAAACTTACCTACCCCACCTTTAAGTGTTTTGTGCTTTCATATATTGAGAAGTTGTGTTGTGTGTGTCGATTTTAAAAGCATTCATAGGTCTTTTATTTTAACTTAGAGTTAGGGTTAGGGTTGAAGTGTGTCAAGACCACCAGTGCACTTACAGACAAAATCAAGACACGTTAATAGATGCAATGTATTATTAAACTACCAAGCTATCTGGTATCTATGTATGGTTGAGGGAGGAAGTGCTACCATTGGCTATAAAGGGTGAATATTCACAACTTGTTAAATACTCCAGAAAACAATCCCGCAGCAGTATTTGCACAACTAATGGGAGGCAAAAATCTGCTACACGTTTGATCTGAACACACCTTTAGGAAGAGCTGCCTTGGGGCTAATGAAGCTGAAATCATGGATCAGGAGCTACTGCTGATACTTTTGCAACCAAACTAAACTAAGTAAAGAAACCAGTAAACTGTTAGCAAGTGTCTGCCTGTGGATGATCAACGCTCTATTACCATTTTAAGGATAGGTCTATCATTTTATAATTGTTTTCTAAGGATTACTTTTGCAGGCTGTCAGTGGATGATAACTCTGTGACAAGACAACATGACCTTTTATTCTTTGACCATACATATTGAAGATAGATAACTTTTATTTATATATATATCTAACCCTAACCCATTTTCACATTACATACCTATGCAATGAGGCTGAAGCCAAACTACATCATAGGAAAGAGAGAAACATTGGCTTGTCATTTTGGCAGAGGACTGGAAACAGATATTACAGAAGGTTAATACACCAGCAGATATCAGTTCTTACAATCTCTGGTATTCAGCCCCCCAACACTGTCAGATCAGTCTTTGGGCAGACACAAATGCCATGCCAGTCTCAACATGTAGAGCCAAGCACTGAGACTGTCAGAGAAAATGAAAAAATAATATAATAATTATAGCGGGAGGGAGTACACCGTTGACACGTTCGTAAAACGCACTTATTTACTAATGCTGCAACTCAGGCTTCCTCTCTTAGCTTAAATGGAAAATATGGACACTTTGGGGGCCTCCTGTATAAATACAATTTATTTGTAAGTACTGTAGGTTTGTGAGAGAGTTGAGGATAACAAAGGACAGAAGGGGGCTGGGATGTTGTCTGTATTGAGATTAAGTTTAAAGATGGAAAGAACATTACACAACCCAAAGGGGTTCTTTTAAAGGGAAAACCCCAAAAAGCATAATAGCTTTTTGGGGTTTTCCCTTTACTGTAGTGTGTTATAAAGGTTTGTGTGCATGTAAATGGTCTGCAAAGGCTAAAATCCCTGTGTTCCCTCTCCTGCCTGAAACGCCTCTATTGGTCTCCTTTGTCAAAGAAAGTTAATAGTAAGGTTATGTTTAGTTCAAAGGCCTACAGCTGGGATCAGTGGTTAGGAAATAAATGTAGTTGAGGAAAAGTTTGGCAATAAAAACAAAAACTGTGAATGTTTTCACAAACCCACACCCAACCACAATATTGGTCTGTATTAGCAAAACAGCAGTCGTTTTTATTGAGCTCAACATAAAAAGGAGCCAGGGGTTCAAAACCGCCATCAGCCCCATGTCTCCTTGTCAGTGTCGCCCTGACTCTGAAGCGATGAACTCCCAAGCCCTCTGTGTGCAGTGTTAACAGCCTTGGCACCGGAGATGGGCAGTGCCAACACATTACTGCCAGCCCTTGTCATTAAGTTCAATCTTTTCATTAGATCCTGTCAATTTCCACTCAGATGCATTTTTACAAGCTGGAATACATTAACACTGCATTACGGGTGCTTTTAAGCAGGCCGTAAATGCACTGCTCTACCCGTGAACTCTGGAACCAAAAACAAAAAGCCGGGCTTGTTTTGGATGCAAACATGTTGTTGATGGATTCATAAAGTGTCAGATGCAGGTTTACAGAGGGTTCACCATCTGAGCTGTGCCCACACTTGTTGCCTGAGGTGCCAAGGAAAACTCCAAACCGCAGCTCGTTACATCCTCATATCCTCTCACAGTCATCACAGGAAGACACAGCTTTCCATAGAAGTTTAATGTTACCAATTACACACAGGTGGTAGGTCATTAAGAGGCATGCTCTGCTTGCTATAGGCAATGTCAAAAAAAGGTAAAGAGCCATTTGGTGAAGTGGCTCCAGACAACTTGTTACAGTGTCTCCAATAGTGGCATTAAGAGCTCGTCTGAGGGGCCAAAGCAGCAGGGGGCCACTCAGTGCAACGGATATGAACCCTGATTAACTGCAAATAAATCTCGACAGCTTTGCCTACCTCAGGGATCCAATTATGCTGTCTGTTTATGATTCTCTGCCGTTTATGTAACCTGCTGTTTCACAGCGCTAGCTCTATTAAATATCATAATACCCACCTCAGCTCATAAATCAACCTGAGGTATGCACATTGTGCGTGGGCTTCCAAATACCAGCAATGGAGCTCCCCATTGAGAGCATTGATTTCACTTTTATAAATATCCTGAGATGGTTCTGCCGGCCGGCCCACAGGGAGTGTAAACCTGAAATAAACACCGGGAGGAAAAACTAACCAGAGATTTAAACACATCAACAGGAATAGATAAATCTGAGCTCAGCGTACCGAGACGCTGATAAAAACTTCATTACTTTGGCCGGCAACCTATGTCCCAGTTAAAGCTGAAGAATGTGGGTACAGCTAAGCATAGCTTGGCTGGTATGAGCTGTGTAAACTTCCACAGCTACACCTCAGAATGACTTACCACATACTGCCGGAGGAATCCCTCTCTCCGAAGGCGCTGTAGGATCCATCCTGCCGCTTGTAGGTCAGTTGTCTCTGGTAGCCTGGAGGAGAAAGAGCAATAGAGAGTTGCTGGGAGAGCAAGAATAGTTCCTCAAAATAAGGGAGAAATTCCAAAGATAAATGAAGACAAGCTCCAACTGAACATTTCCATGACTGCAGATGCTTAGTTTTACCGTCTCTTACCACTGCAACTGTTAACAGTTTCTCTGATGTTGCATGCTAGAAAAGGTTTAGTTAGAGTTGTCGAGTATGTCTTGCAAGGGTAAGTGAAGAAAGTAGAGGAAGTGGAGTAAATGTTGCCAAGGCTCCTTGGTTACACAAACACAGTTCATTATCCAGTAGTTTCCAGAAAAAAAGTCTACTTTCCAACAAATTAGAGAACATTGCTTCCGCTCAGCATTAAGTCACTTGGTCAGAGTCAGGCCAGAGGGGATTGGACTTGATGGGATTCATGCTACACTCAGAGAGCTAAATTAACAATTAGCCAACTAATTGGAAGTAGGTCAGCAGGATTCGAGGAATGTGTTTGAGAAATGTTAGTACAGTAAACTGAACAAAAACTTAACCCATATCTTTACTTCACACATGCACAAGTCATAGAAGAAGAAGTAAAAAAGACTAAAAGACAACTTTTTTTAATCTTAGTGAGGAGCTTATCTTTAATCCACTGCGGTAAATTTGCATTCATAGTTTATTCTAAGGGTGCAATGTGTTATGAAAATCAGAAGTAGGTTTGGTTTCTGTACCTTGGAGCAGGTAGTCGGTGGCTTCGTTCTCAACGTCAGCGCTGAGCTGCCGGGTTTTCCGCAGGTACTTCAGAACAAAGACGTTGGGGGCAAAGTGGATCATGTTCTGCTCCCCACAGCCGAAGGGCAGCCGCAGCAGCTTGTCCAGGTTGTTAAGAGTCGGCCCCATCACGTCCCCTGGTTCAGGTGCACACATAGACAATACATAAAACGCATGTAAGCTTTACTGATATAAGCAAAGGCTTTAAGGCTTTAAAAGGATGCAGTGTAATGAAGGTAATACAAGGCTCAGGGTTGAATTTAGTGTCCACCAATCAAGGTTCGTTGGGGAAGATGCTTACACTGTAGCTGTGTATATGACATTAAAACCTTTGAACCTTGAACCCTTAATTTCTCCTGTAAGCGTGTAGTAGTACTTCATGTATTGTAATGCAATTTAAAAAGTTTACCAATCATAAACGCTGTGGCCTTCTCAGATCCGGGCACCATGTTGTGTGGGACCCCCAGAGTGAAGGCCTCATTGTGGTTCTCATCAGAGTCTTCCTTCCTCCAGATCTTAAACTCCCCGACTGACCCCCAGCCTGTTGAGAAGCCAATGTGACGAACCTGGATGGACAAACAAATTACTTTTAAAAGGAATCTGTAAAGATGAAATGCAAATAGTATATAAAATGCCATAAAAGAGTCAAACCTGTCCATGGAATTGGCCGACCCACTGCAGGATCACCGAGTCATTTGATGGATGTAAACCGTGGCCCACCTGCAGAGAGAAAAGCACACAGGCTGAACAAACATATAGCAGTCAAGGAGAAATCCTTATGAAGCCACTTTAAAAAGTAACTGCTGCTTTCTTTGGACTCCCCTCATGCTAATAATGTCCTTCTGCCAAGTGTTGGTCACCCACCTCCCACACATCACAAACATACAAACACACCCATGTAGAGCACATTTCCTCTACTAGAGTTACATTGCGTAATCATATTAAACTAAAGACCCACAGCTCATTCAACCCCGAAATGCCATCGTCCCCAGGAAAATAACTGCTGTTGGGTTGTAATACGCAGGCTTTTTAACTGCCGCCTCTGGTGAATGGTGCGAGGATAATGCTGTGCCAGCCACTGAGTGCCATGGATCACTGAGTGTCCTCACTGACATCGGCCCGTTAAGCGTGACCTTACAGGAAGCCATGCCAGTAAAAGTGGCGCCAGTCCTCCTAACACACAGACCCCATGGCCTGCTGGTTCCTTTTCACTCTCTCTTCTTTGTGTCTTTGTGGCATCCGCCTATGATCTAAACACAAATCTGTTGCACTTGTTGCTGCAGGAGGTTTTATCTCTCTATGTTCTCACCTGTTTACATGCTAAACAGTCAATTCATTGCTGCCAGTCTATGACACTAAAATAATTCAGCTATTTATCGAAACCCTGACCTGGACGAACATGTATTGTGATAATTAATGGAATTTTCAATGGAATAGTATTGGGATCAACATTCGTTCATAATCCTTTACTGAGATTTCATGACACCAAATTATTACCTAAATTACAATCACAATAACATCATTTCTCAAATTCTCCAAAAATGTAATGTGAAATAGTTTGAGGGACTATCATTTGAAGATTTTTATCTGTATACACTTCACATTATTACTCAGTTTATTGTGAGACTCCTTCGTGCCTTCAGCCAAACTCTGCTAACGGGAAACAACTTAAACTCTTGCTTAATCTGATTTTGCTGTGTGTGCGTGCGTGCGTGCGTGCGTGCGTGCGTGCGTGCGTGCGTGCGTGCGTGCGTGCGTGCGTGCGTGCGTGCGTGCGTGCGTGCGTGCGTGCGTGCGTGCGTGCGTGCATGTAAACATGGTCTGTGTATAGCTGGAAATATTTATTCATTTTGTAATAATTTCTTAATATATTGATAAAACACTTGACTACTAGACAAACTCAAAGATCTGTTTTACTATAAGCTCACTTAATTGATGCTATATTAATGTATTGGATAACAAGAAAACATGCTACATTGTGATATGTACCAACTGATAGAAGATTTTGGCCCAGCCCCTGACACTTTATTTTAAAGTTCTTGTTGGAGTTATTTATTGTTTTGTAATATTTGGTATTAAACATTGATCCTATTGCTATTTGTATATAGTCATTTGATCATTATTTTAGTGTCATTATCTTTATTAATACGTGTAGTTGTTAATGCTTTTGTTTGGAAGGCATCTTTAGGCACTGGGTGAATGCGTAGGTTGAGGAGTAATAGGCACCCAGGAATGGCATATCATTGTTTTAGCAGGACAAGAGAGGTTGTAGAAGCCCTTGTTCTTTGTTGTTGGATTATCATGAGAAAATAAACCGTACAAATACAATTCTTGCCTGGAGTTTATCCTTGCGTAAGATTCAATCCATGGTACCTCAGTTGCAGTTTGAAGTGACTGTTATTTTGAATATATTGATTGTTGTGTTTTTATTTAGGTCTAAATGTGTGCACATGTAAAAATGTGTCTTTGACTGTTTATATATATACATATTTGCACATACACATATTTTTATATGCATTTGTTTTTATATTCGGGATTGTGGGAAACGGTATTTCGATCTCTCTATCTGTAAACACAAACTGGAAGATTGTCAATAAAGTTGACTTTGATTTTGAGTTTTGTTTGGTTAGAGGACAAAATGCCAGCTCTTTGGTCTCCTCACCTGCACCACGCCTCCCTTCCAGCTGATCCAGAAGCTGCGGAACTCGTCCCAGGAGAGGAGTCCCGGTGTGGCCGCAGAGATCAGAGGCTCGCCCATCTTCCCCAGCGAGATCCAGGAGCGAGTGTTCTGCCTTCCCCCGAGCACGATCTCCAGCATCTCAGCACTGTCGTGGGGGCTGGCGGAGAGGGCAAAGTGGGCGTCGTTGTGGGTCTTCACTGCCACCTGGAACTGGTTCATCTTGGCCGGCTTTTTCACATACTGATACTCGTACTTGTTGGGGGTGGAAATGTGGATTCTCTCTGAGAAAGTAAAGACATTCACGCACTTCAACCCAGGTATTGTGTACTTATAGCTGTAACAGTGCACTAGTATTGAATTCATGCGTATATATCAATGAAAGAAATGTATTTAGTGTGATTACACAGCAGGCAAACTATGATCTTACATTAGTCTCCTAAAATGTTAAAATAATTATACAATATCAGGAAAATACATCCACACTGACCATTTGGACAGAAGAAGACACTGTAGGTGTATTCCCTGGGAAGGCCTTCTGGCTGCAAGGAGATTAAAGGAAGACAAAGAAAGTTAAAAAGTGGGAAAAATTAAGATAATAATAAAGGTTTTTGACGTATTATCTCAACCCAATTTCTGCATTATATTGAATCATTTAAAAACATATAAAGCAAGTTTTCTCCAGCTCAAATATGTGCTCTCTTACCTCCACTTGGACGGTCCTGCGAACATAATCCAGACCAATCGGAGTTCTTCTGTCTTCCACATCATTACTGGTTTTGCCGGCCTGCATTCCATCAGCACAGCAGCTCGGTTCACTGTAGGCGATGGCGCGGGCTATCGGGACAGCAAAAAAACAATATAAACTTTCCTTATTTCAATAATAACACATCACAATATCATCCCATTGGTTGTTTAGAATGGTCAAACTATTGTGACTCCCCTTGGCTTTTTTCCACCCTATATGTAGTATTTGTTCAATCTAAAATGCTAACAGTAGACCTGGGAGCACTGGGGCTGAGAACGTCCCTTTAAATCTGTCTGCCTCAAGTTTCTTTGAAGTTGTAGTCAAATTATTTCTTATTATCCAAACAAAGTATTTCTTAGCGTTTTGTGAATACTAAGAGAAAACAGTTTGGACTTTGCCAAAGAGATCTTGAAGCTCCTCCCATACAAAGAGTCTAACACTCACTCTGTATGGGTTTCTTCAATAAACCAATATTTATGTATCATAAAATCTGCAAATTTCAATGGATTTGTGAAACATAAAAAATGTTTCGTAAGTCAAAAATCTTGGGGAATTTAACGGAAAAATGTATATCATAGTGTTGCTGAATTTGAAGTGAAGTCAAACATGACTAATACCACAACAAAGCCATATCTGTTACGTCATGTGTGGACATCAACATACGATACACAGGACAACATGTCTGTAAGAGGACTCCACGTTCTCCTGCCTGGGAGGACATTGGAAATGTGGCCCCGTGCCACTGGCGTCTCTTTGTGTGTGTGAACTGAGAGGGAAACACAAGGGGCCAGGGGACAAGGAGCGGGCCGTGGGGGGCCCATTGACCACCATTGACCTGCAAACTCATCAACATGCCACTGAGTGTCACAGCATAGCTCCGGCTGCCCCCCCACTGCCGGCCTGCTTTGTTCTCACATGCGTTGAGCAGGGGACTGTTTGTAACTGTGTGTGGGGGACCTGATCACACACAGCTCGGCCCCTCGGCTCTTTAAGTCAGAGGCTTGCCTTTTTGTGAGGCATCACACTGAGCGCACCGACATCCGGGTGAAAGGCTGATATTTCTTTCAAGTGCTGCGCCACTTAAGAGCTCCAATTATGCAATGTCCATTATGCAGCACAATCTAATCAGCATTGTTTTCATTGGCTTCTAAACTTTGAATAAGACCTTTAGATAAAGGTTGTTTTGTTTTGTTTCAAGTTTTATTTTAGTACTGTCTTTCTCCAAATGTTTTGTCTTAAGTGTAAGTCTTTGTGTTCTATTATCTTATGACTGATGAAAATGTTGATAAGAACAAAGGCCTCCTTTCTGTTCATGTATTGAAAGATAAGGAAAGTCTATATAATTGTTGCAGTAATTAAACTGCTACCAGTTCATTTGATCTTTTATACTAACAGTGAAAATACATGCCGGGAGACAATACATTTCTCAAATGTGTTCACATGTTTATTTATTTTTCAATTTAGTTATCATTAGAAATGCAATGGCACCTGCTTTCTTCCATTTAATCCCCATCAAAGTTTATTGTGGCCACCATTTTAGGTGGTTGTTAAGTTGTAGGGATTGTAAAGCACCTTTAAAGAAATGTGTGATTTGTGAAATATGCTATAAAAAAAATGACTTGGCTCTAATACCTGTGATGTTTGCAGACCCCAGTTCAGTGAAAGACAGCACAATGGATGTGGGTGTCGCCTCTCCAGCAGCAACACACTTCTTCCTGGTCAGGTGGTGCTTTCCAGGGTGGCCGATAAACTTTATGCCTTTTGGGACGGAGACTTTAACATGAACCTGTGGGAAGAGAGGAGAGGAGACAAATCAGAGGTAATGGATCTCCTCTGACAGCTACAAGTGATATCATTTCTGCCGGCACGCCCCTCCCTCATATAGCGTGTGCTCTTCAAAGCTCGGAAAGCGAGGGAGAATTTTTAAATCACATTGTGGATTTTCCATGCTGTCTGACTCATGCTTCTCGAGCTCCCTGAAGGATTAAGTTTCACTCATCGTCCAATTTTCACAGAGGCTCAGTAATGCGGAGGGATCTTTTAACTGTTCTTTATCCACACGCCACAAGTCGTAAATAACTGAGCAGAAAATATAGGAATCACATGTTGCTGGGACGGACATCAAAGCAAAGGGCTACTCTGGTTTGTATATTCACCTAACATGACATCAGGGCAGCACACGCACAGGCCATTTAACAGGCTCATCTGCAAACACCATGATGTCATGTGAGAGGAGCGCAGGATGGACCCATTTAAGGCCAGGACGGAGCTTAAAGGGCTACAAAGAAAGCCTTCAACATACTTCCAAGCTAATCTCTTCATTTCACATTAAAAAAACACCTGCGCTTCCTTTGGCTTCCACTTTTAGTCCATGAGAACCAATACAATCAACAATCATTCCATAACAAGCCTTGCTTTGATTATCAAAATGTTTTGACATCACAGATGAGGCACATCATGTGTTTTTAGGTTGGTTTCCAGCACCTGGTAGAGGCTCTGTGTCTCCTCAATGATCTACAACACATTTTCACAACTGAGGATTTATTTTGTGGTTTAAATTGTTAAGCCCTTCGACAAGTTTGTAGTATTGGGCTGTAGGAAACAACTAACTTCACTTTCCCACTTCAGGAGACAGCCTATGTCATCTACGCATGTCTTTAAACTGTGAAAATCTAATTGCTAAGACTTCCCACTTGCTTGAAGTGACATAACATTGTGTTGTTACTTGTTTCTTTAGCAGTTTAACGCTTTTTCTGACACATTTGATTTGTACATTTCCCATGCCATCCCATTACATCTTTTTTGATGCTAACTCCCATTTTCCTTTCAGGAATGGTGAAGACTTTCAATTTGACTTCTCTGGGACTAATGACATCAACAGGGATATCTTTTCATTTGACAGTGAGGAGCTTGACCAACAATGCACAAATAACATCTTAATGCACACTTTACCACACATGTAAGAAGGCAATATGCAACCAATATAATACCAGTTTCACAATCAAACCTGTCAAATTATAAAAGTATGATGAAAAGCCTGCTTAAAGATAAAAACATATTTCAAACTAAACTAACATTTAGTTTACATGTTAAAATTCATTTGAAGATCTTTGTCAATTAAATCTAAGGCACTTTAATACCTTCTAAAGCCTTTTTCAGAATTGTCATAACCTGAAAATACCCTAAAAATCCAACTTTTAAACCTTCTTTTGAAAAATGCCTCACAGTTTTGTATGTTATGGGCTAAAACATGATTATGGCACTTTGATATCTACCCCTGTAGACCTGAGAGGTGGAACCCATGTCCACTTCAGTATGTTTTTTGAGATTAATAATGTAAGATAAGTACTGTGTGAAGGCAACTGCTGATGAGCCTTAATGCACACATGCTGCAGCGTCTAAAGGTAACTTGTTTCTTGTTAATCTGACCTCTCATTCACCCTCTTACCTCGGCACAGGATGGTAGATAGTTGTAGACGGTGAGGGGAACTTTGGTCTGCTCCCCTCTGATTAAACTGTAGGGCAAGGTGAAGTCAACGAAGAAGGGCTTGAAGGTCCGAAGCTCGGCTCTCTTTGCTAGACCGAGACCCTTCTCCTCCGACAGGCCGATGGCTTCTGTCACCCAGGTGGTGATCGAGTCCGGCACCTCCAATTTCAGCTCAGCCTCCCCGCTCTCAGAGCTGTGAGTGACACATGTACAACTTGAGTGGCAAATTTAGTTGGAGAGAAAATAGTTTTAGCATCTTTTCATTAAGCAATAACAAGGCGCAGACTACAAAGATGTGTTTGATGACGGCAGATCACTTTTATGTGAGTAACACCTGTGTCAACACCAACACCTGCACCAACACCAACACCTGCACCAATGTAAGTACAGTAAACACGCTCAAATGGATAAGTGGTGGGGGATAGTCAGGTGTTGACCGGATCTGTTTCTCTGGATGAAATGGACTGACTCATTAATGGCAAATTTCATGTTGGTGTTGGCAAACGGTCGCAGGATATCATAAAAGTTGAAATACTCCATGCAGGCTGTTTCTTTTGATCAAAGTTGCCCAAAACCCACTTTAATAGACTTTTAAAGGGAAATCAGAGCTTTGGAGTTTGCAATTGGAAATCTATGGGCAGTTAATTTACATTGGCTGAAAATGAATGGACGGAGCTGTTTAGTGACAGTCCGTTCCAAGATCGCCCAGTTTAAATGAGGCACATTCACACCCAGAGGGGGAAAATATGGGACCTTTCCTCTCTCAAATCTCCCATCTTCACTCGCTGGTTTTTAACCCCAACTTCCAATCTTCTCTACCAACTTCCTCCTCTAATTTCGTGTTTTTCTTACGATTAGCTACGAAACGATAAGACACGATACAAAACGATAGATTACGATACGATATGAAACATTACGATATGAAACATTACGATATGAAACATTACCATACGGTGGTGCCTTTAAAATGGACCGTGAACTAAAACTTGAGTCAGATTAAATCTGTGGTAAAAACGAGCTTTTATCACCTGAGGCAGCTAGCCAAAGTAAAACCATTTCTCTCCAGACTGCAGTTTGAGACAGTAATCCACGCCTTTGTCACCACTCGGCTGGATTACTGTAACTCTCTCTACATGGGGGTCAGTGGGTCCTCCCTTGCTCGTCTGCAGCGGGTGCAAAATGCCGCAGCAAGGGTTTTAACTGGCACACGGAAATATGAGCACATTTCCCCCATTTTGGCTTCGCTCCACTGGCTGCCAATACATTTTAGGATTCATTTCAAAATCCTTTTGTTTACTTTTAAATCCCTAAATGGCATGACCCCACCATATCTTTCTGAGCTGCTACACCCTTACACGCCCAACCGCCCTCTCAGGTCAGCTGATCAACTGCTCCTGAATGTGCCCAGAACCAAGTCAAAGCTCAGAGGGGGCCGTTGCTTCTCTGTAGCAGCTCCCACACTGTGGAACGATCTGCCCCTGCACATCAGACAGGCCGCCACACTGCCTGCTTTTAAATCGCTTCTTAAAACCCACCTCTTCTCCTTAGCGTATTAACATCTTTTAGAGCGTTGATTTTATTGCTTTTAAATTGTCTTGTTTTTACTTGTACTTGTTTTATGGTGTGTGAGCTGTGCTGTGTTACTTTTTGTATGTTTTTGTTTTGTTTTATTTGCCTGTACAGCACTTTGTTCTGGAGGTTTAAAGTGCTCTATAAATAAAGCTGTATTGTATTATATTGTATACGACACATTACCATACGACACATTACCATACGATACGTTATGATACGATACATTACGATACGATACCATATGATACATTACGAAACGATACATTACCATGCGATACACTACGATAATACTATACAATACGATATGAAACATTACGAATAAACTTGATTGTCAGGTAAAGTATAACGTTTTTCATGCATCAAAGCAGCTCCATTTGCAACATGAACATGACAAATAATTAAAACAAACAAAGAAACATTTATCAAACCACTTTATGCTCACAGAATCACACTTAGCTAACGAGTTTGGTTTTCTATGCTCTGAAGCCATTCAGATCAGGTTATTTTATTTGGTACAAGACTTAAACTAAATAACGGCTTTTAAGTCCATTATAGTCAAGTGCCATGTAACTAATTCCCTTCGAATATGCTTTTTTATCTCACACTTCATTAAAAGTGTTGCTGTCCCGCCTGTAATGCTGGGAGATGCATCTCTTTATTGAAATACAATTCTGTCTCTGAAAGTGTCTCTCCGAAGCAACACATCTCTGTGTGTTGGCACCATAAATACATTTGTGTGTATGAACAGTTTAGTCCAGTACAAGCCATAGCTTCAGTTTAAAACAATTCTGACTGTTTAAGACAGCTTTAGACTTATTGTTATGACAGGTCTCAGTGTGAAGGGAAGCATCTTAAAAAAGTAAGAAATAATAAACACAATGTGTTTACGACAATATTTCTTATATCTAGATTTGTCTCTTCGGAACTCCCTTTTCTTTTCGGTTCCTGTATCATCCTTTTAGGTTTTTGCTCCTCTCCACTCGGACCACCAGATTGTGACTAAATTCCATATAAGTTTATACAAGATGTTGCATCTGATCTGCCAAATGCACGTAACACCCAGACACTCACACTCACACCCAGTTGAGATATGTATACAAAAGATTGAAATACCTGACGTTGAGGCAGTGCCACACCCAAGTCTCTGGGAAAAATGTACGCCTTCGCTTCTCTGCTCTGCAACCAAAACACAA
Source organism: Dissostichus eleginoides (assembly GCA_031216635.1). Lineage (NCBI taxonomy): Eukaryota > Metazoa > Chordata > Actinopteri > Perciformes > Nototheniidae > Dissostichus > Dissostichus eleginoides. Next base: position 30,239,571 of record CM062270.1, on the reverse strand, counting down.
GCTGACATCAATAAAGGGTTTCAGCTGCTCACAATAAAACACCATAATGGGAAAATGTATCATTGTGAATTCCACAGTGACAATCTCTAAGTAACGTCATGTGTTTACTGTTCATCACTAAAAAGAGAAGTGTTCGTGCCATTAAGGAATGTGGACCAACAACAAACTCATTTATTTTGTCATGTTTATGTCTTTTGTGTGACATCACTCATTTTAGAGACCTTTGTTCAACCCCGGCATGACAAACACTGACATGAGTATTACTTTGATATAATTCTAGGAGCATTAAGTAATTATTGTTCTCACATGAGTTTTCTTTCAGAAAAGCAGATGTTAATTAACTGTGTGTGGTCCAGACTAAGATCACAGTAGATTGTCTTCAATAACTTGTTTTGACTGTCTTTCACAATTAGGGAGATTGGAATAAGTATCAGAGGCATTTTAAAAGTAATATATTCAAATAGAGGGACCCTTCATAGTTAGAGAGACCGTCTGACACATAAAGGGGCCACCCTGACAGAGGAAGCTGGGAAAGGCTGTAGGCTTCATTTATTAAATAGCCTTTACTTTAACAACAAATACATTATCTCGTGACACACATTATCAAACACTTAACTCTCTGTTGATTTTCAATGAGATTTAGTAAACTTTGATTTGACAATTATTTTTGAAATATTTATATTTTTCCTTGTTTTAGTTAGTATTTTTGTGATTTTCTATTTTTAATGTAGTTTCAATTTTTTTAAATGTATTTTGTATTATTGCATTGTATTTATAATGTCGTCTTATTTTGAGAGTGTTATCCATTGTTCACATACACATTTTGTTATTCTATTATTATCTTTCGTATTGTATCTTCTTGGAGTCATGGATGTAAACACATGCTGCTTGTGTGCTAATATGTTTTAACCTCCGACTGAAATAAATGTTTACCTTTCAGTTTGTCTTGTGTTGTCTGTCAGATAATTAAAGCAATTTCAGCTGCATCATGTTTATGATAAGTGCTATAAAAACAAAGCTTTTTTTATTATTCTAAGTACTTATTTCTTTTAACTTTGAGATAGAAACGTATAAACTTCTGGAGCGTTTTAGATGCCAGTCAAGAACACTTTTCACACATCACAGTTATAGTGGGGCTTCACTTGTTGACTTCTCTACGGCAGGTTGTTTACCTGGCTGTGGGTCGAGAGTGCATGGCAGCCACTAAGGTGGACGAGTGCGGCTGGAAGGCGGGGACGGCCTCGTCCGTGTACATGCCTCCACTCTGCCGGTGGTTCAGACTCACCATGTCTGTCATCACCACCAGCCCGGTTTCCTGTGTTAAACAAACAGAGACATTAAAACACACACAAAAAGGATATGTTGAATATGGCTAATCTATTTGGAGAATTGTAAGCTGCACTCTGCTCTGTTTGTGGATGTGCTTTTATTGTATTTTGGTTGAATTTGTTAATTTGCAAATGTAATTATATTCTTGGTCTGTACTTTAAACTGATTTCTAGTAACTGCACACTTTTTATTTTATTTGTTTTTTAGCATTATTTAGTAATCTGCTATATGTCTAATGTTGGGTAATGTTCGGTTGTGTTTGGTAATGTGATAAATGTAAAAAAAATCAATAAAAACATGTTTTAAAAAAATAAGAAAAACACAAATTATTTCTATTTTTTTTTTCAAGCCCATAGCCTCACTAAATGCTCTTTAACTAAGAGTGATTCTTACTGAGAATGCGAAGCGTGCGTCCTTGGTGATGTCCCAGTGCCACGGGAACACAGAGGAGCGTCGGCGTCTCCTTGACGACAGCCCGGGCCACCAGAAGTGTCCGTCATCTTTGGGAATCCCGAAGGCATCCGAGACGTCAAAATCTGCCAGCTCTTTGAACACCTGCACACAGGAAACACTTTGAGAGACTAAGGTTGTGGCTCAGGGTGTAAATGGACTTCTAGCATCAGATGAATTAGTGGTTCGATTCCCCCCATCCAAGTCAACATGTCAAAGTGTTCTTGACCAAGATACTTAACCCCAAATTGCTTCATTAGCTATGTCTATGTATTGAAGTCATTTTGGTTCAAATCGTCAGATAAAATGAAATGTAACGTTATGTAGTATTCTATAAAAGATCTAGTAACTTTTTGTAAGTGGACAAATTAAATATCGTTAAATATCACTAAAAACGTTGACTGACCTTGTCTGGACTGAGCTGGAAGTCAGGCTTTAACAGATAAAGGCTCTTATCCACCGTGGCCACACACACACAGGAGCCTTTTTCTCCGCGGACACGCAGAGTGACAGGGTCTCCGGGCAAAGTCTCGTTAGATGACAGGGAAACAGAAACCTGCAAACGAATCAACACAATTCAATGCACAATACTTTAACCATAACATTTGCATTTATATGGACTAGCCTGCATTTATAACACAAGATTTTGGACCAAAAACAACCTCAACTACCTAATCTGGCAGTAGAGATGCAATTTACTATGATAGTTATTTATTAATCAGCTGATTCATTTTATATTCTGTAAATAAAATCCTTGCATTTGAAAGATGGAGTTTTTAATTTAAGATGCAGCATTGACAGGGGGAGACAGAGGGGAAGAAGAAGGAGTCCAACCTCGTACTTGGACCTATAAAAATCCCCCAAAATCCAAATCGAATAGAATTAGATTTGAATTCTGAAAATGGCACACATTTTAAAAATCATTATTTAGTGGGAATGCTGATACAGCATTCCAACTATTTGTTCTTCTACGCACGAAATTCTTTATTATTCCGCCGGTTATTTTGCGCCTCTTCTCCCACATTCCACATCGCAGAAACTCCGTTTAAACATCAAAACGTTCAGCTCGGTCGGGAATCGATGGCTATTACTTTTCTTATTCATAACTTTCATAATTCCAGAGATACATCTCATAATTCATCATATTTTTAACATGGAAGTCGATGGAGAAACTCTTCAGACTTGAACAATCTTCATGCAACTTCAACTGCTAACTGCTCCTTCATACTTTCACTCAGAATCCTCATTCCAACTTTAAAATGTTACACATCTTTCTGACATTATCCGTGTTACACAACTTTTAAATCTGATTCATACTTTTAGAGATATTAAACATTGTTCAGACCTTGGTAAAGAGGCCTTCTTCAGATTTTAGAATGCGTGATGTCACAGCTAGAGTGCAGGACCGATTTAATTTTGCCTTCATATTTTCTTTTAAACCTGCCATAATTCCCAAACCCTACATTCCTGAGACATAATTTTTCATGAGAAACGTAGGAAAACATCTCGTAGCTTGAAAAGTAAAAAAAGATTAAGCAAAAATAATTAAACAAAATGCCTCTTGAGGGCATGAAGTGACAAAAACTTTCAACATGTCTCCATTAAACCCCATTGTAAATCCAGCCTCATATTTCCCCACCAAAGCAGCCGCACACCTTTAGTTAATCTGCCAAAAAGGTCACATTATTAACCCGAAAGTACACTTCAGATGCTCAAGTTCCTTGACATGCTTCACGCTTTGAAATTTCACCGATATCTGTTACGGTTCTTCAACAAAACGTTCACATGTAAGAGGTTTATCTCTCATTCAGAACAATGAAAATGCTCTCCTCTCACTGATTACTGCATATCACCATGGAAACCTTTGATCTCTGGACACGTCGTTAGCTCAAATATAAACACCTGTGTCATGGAACACGATGATGTCATAACTCCAACTGACATGCTCAGAGCAGCAGATTTCATATAATGGTTAACACAGCTCTACATCAAATCTGATGTTACGTAATGTGGTGTTACTATGGCAACACATCCCTCGCCATAAAACAGCAGCAGACTTCAGATAATGGTTAATGGTCCTGCCCTCAACAGCTCTACGTCAATTATGGGGTGTCATCATATGCCGTTTCCATGGAAACGCATCCCTCGCCATAAAACACGATGTCGCTGTAACTCCAATGGACACGGTCCGATCGTCCCCCAAACTTCGCTTGTATATCACCGGTCCATGCCTCAACAGCTTTACGCCAAATCTGAGATCTCACCATAGGCTGTTGCCATGGAAACGCATCCCTCGTCATAAAACACGATGTCGCTGTAGCTCCAATGGACACGGTCCGGTCGTCCCACAATCTTCACCTGTATATCACCTCTCCATGCCTCAACAGCTTTACGTCAAATCTGACATCTCACCATATGCCGTTTCCATGGAAACGCATCCCTCGCCATAAAACACGATGTTGTCGTAACGCCTATGAAAAGGGTCAAAACAGCACCAGACTTCAGATAATGGTTAACGGTCCAGCCCTCAACAGCTCTACGTCAATTATGGGGTGTCATCATATGCCGTTTCCATGGAAACGCATCCCTCGCCATAAAAGACGATGTCGCTATAACTCCTATGAACATTTCAAAAGGTGCTCAAACTTCACATGTGTGCTAACAGTCCAGCCGTGAAGACATCTACGGGACAGTTTTGAGATTTCTTCAAATGCCGTTGCCATGGCAACACAATGCTCACCATGAAACACGGTTTTCTCATAACTTCAGTGAAAATGCTCCGGCCCAAAACTTCACAGGTTTGGTAACGATGCAGCCATCAACGCATCTAAGCGTATTATGGGATGTCATCAAATGCCGTTGGCATGGCGACAGATCATTCGCCATCAAGTTAGGTCAAAAGTTTGCAGTTCAAATATTCTGCTGCTTTTCCAAGCCTTTTTACTTTCTTTTCTTCTCTCATCACACATTCAAGCGCCCAGTGTTCATGTATAATTTCAATCTAAATTCTTCACTTTCTTCTTACACATTACATTTCAGCATAGCAGTTTAGCATCAGCTTTTCAGCATAAAGCATTCCCACTAGCAATTTCTTCAGGAATTGCATTCTCTAGTTAAAGTTGCTGTTGATTTACTTTTGATCTCTTTCATTAATCAACTCACTAAATGCTTCAGCGCTAGTTGGCAGTGTTGCAGGATAGTTCCTATGCAGGAATGTGTGTTTCCTATACATTAGACACATCTCCATCCTATAGTGTTAAATGTCAGATGTGGTGGAAAACATAAGGCCAGAGAGTGGAAAACTACAGGCTCTGAAGGAGGGGAGGGACGGTGAAAGTCGGCTGTAAACTTTCACACGTCAAAAGTATTTTTCAGCAGCGCGCAGTTACAAATTAGCCCCGTTAATCGGTTCCGCTGCCCTCCTTTCACCACTCTGTAACCTGTCATCCTCCGCTGTCACGACCCCACTCATCTGCCTGTGGTCCGCAGCGCTCTGTCTCATCATGCCCTCAGAACCCCTCCTCCAACACACACTCACACACACACACAGACTCACGGAGAGTGTTGTAATGGCATACCAGGGAGCTGTAAATACTTCAGGGAGTTAACTCCACCTAATGCAGGCAGGAACTGTGGAGCTCTCCCAGCCAACACAGCTGTTTGTTTACAGACATCACTGTGGACAGAGCTGCTGCATGGATACCTCCACTCACATCCAACATGTGAACAGACTTTTTCCAGGTTTTTATTTATAATTGCATAGTAAAGCTTTTTTATGATAACAAATTCACATCCAACATCAATGTTCGGGCAAATCAAACCTACCTAAACTTGTGTTAATATAGAGTTATAAATTGTATAACAGAAAATGCTTTTGCTGGTATATGAATTAAACTTTTTAAAAGAGGATTTTGTCGGTTCTGTTCATATCATGTTGTCGTGATTAATGCTTATATAAATCATATAACAATAAAGCCACTTATTTATATTATAATATAATAAAGTCTGTAGTTAACAAATTCAAAACATGCAAAGGGGTCAGACATTTGCAGTTCCTATGTCTGATCTTTAAAGTCAAATGTGCAAAAAATGCAACCTTTTCATCTTAGAGTAGGTTGTTATTTTGATTCTCTGGCTACAAAGCCTGAGTGAAAGTATTTCTGATCGTAATGACATGACTATTGGAAAAGCTCATTAGCCTTGTAATAAAATGTCAATCTTTTAATAATCCAAAAATGTAAATACCTGTGAATTCAAAATGCAAGGCTATTTAAACGTTTATCATATGCCGTATATTTCTGGATAATTCAAACCTTGTTTTCAAAGTCGGGCTCGATGGGGATTTGCAGACTGTCTGTTACACCTTCACCGTTCTCCCTCACGTAGTACACCAGCAGACGGCTTAGCGGAGCCATGCTGTGGCTGACGGGGAAACGCAGATACGACACACAGCTGTCCATCTCCGCCTGGGAGGGGGAGGAGCCTGCAGCACCTGGAAGAGGGACAAGTGAAGTGGAAGAAGTAAGTCTTAAAGGTCCCCTATTATACTGTTTTTCCTCAATATATTATAGGTCTCAGATATATACAAACATGTCTCTGAAGTGTTTGGCTCCAAACACCAAACAGATCATTGCAGCATCCCATAATCCCCTCTGTTTCAGCCCTGTTTCAAAAGTGCTGATTCTCTGTCTGTTACTTTAGATGAAAATAAGGAGCCACTCCCCACGCCCCTCTGAGAGATATTTGGTTAAAAAGAACACAATGGTGCTCTAGAAGGAGATTCAGGTGATAAGGTGGGGGGGGGGGTTACCTTGGTTGGTGATTGGCTAATGGTTACACAAGCCAAAACATCGTTATGACATCATAAACTGGACAAAATCTGATCAGCTCATTTTCAGACAGGTTTTTATATAAATGGGTCAGGACAAAAAGAGAGAGAATCTTTTTTCCTGAAACTTTCAGAATCTCTTTACCCAGAGGGGACACATGTTTATGTATAAAAGACATGAAAAAGTGCATTTTGCATAATAGGTGACCTTTAAGTTCCAATATATATATATGTATTCTGGATTAACATCTCACCAGAGGCAGATGGAGGCAGCTGGGTGGTGTGGATGTTTTTGTCGAAGGTGACAGTGGCTCGTTTCCCTCGGTGCGAGGCGGTCAGGTTGGCGGCTTGCTGTCCCGACAGGACGATGTTCCCTCTGGACGCCACTTCGTAGTGCAGGGTGAAGTTACAGGGACACGTGGACTTGAAAGCCACTTCTGCTTCTTGGCCAACCTGTAAACACACAAAGATGCAAACAAGCTGGATCATCAAGGAATGAAGACACTGTGGAATTATGATGTAATACATATTTTGTTTTGTTTAGACCTAATCTTGTATGGTTTACCCCCTGTTATTACTTCATATCCGTTATCAGTTTTATTTGTTTTATGTCCTATATATATTCATGTTGCACTGTTGGAAGAGCCTGTGACTTACATTTTTCATTGCCATATCTACACTGTAGCTAATGTGCACATGACAACAAAGCCTTGAATCTTGAAAAAAAACATCTTAAATATCACAAACTTAACATGAGCGTAAAGGTACGGGAAACATAAAAGTGTTTTATGATGTCTTCATAAAATGGTCAAAAATGAGGCACAGCAAAAACGTTGATGCTGAAGAATACAATCCACAGTCACAAGGGTATTCAGACTGAAAAGACCCCATCACTGACCTTGAGTGGGGCTCCGGGGCTCTGGATCTGGATGTGACACCTGCTGGGAGAGTACCAGCTGCTGATGGACAGGTAGCTGGGCAGGTACTGGTCTCCCACTGTCTTACCATCAATGGACGTCACCTTGGTCTATTCCAAACAAAAGCAAAAGTTCTGCTTTAAATGACATTCTCACTCTGCCAGTTTATATCGCCTAACATTAGAAACTACCACCACTGACCTCCAGCCAGACGTACTGGGCCGCGGTGGGGATGGAGGGGATCTCAAAGGAGGCCTGGCCATCCTTGGAGGTAAGCTCGCTGGTGTACACGTTGTCTTTGGGGGTCAGCTCCGCCTTCACACGCACCCTCACCCCATCTGCAGGACTCCCATCAGGGTATGTTACCTCGATCTCCAGGGAGAGAGTTAAAAAATAGTAAGTTAGAAATATATACAAAGAGAACAACAGGGTAACAATAAACCTGTAATAGCCTTTAAATCTTTGATTCACTCTAGAAAGCATCCCCAGAAAACCGAAGTGAGGTGAAGCAGCTTTTCGTTTTTATGCTTCCCAACTGTGGAAAATGCTTCCTTAATATCTAAGGTTCATTCAAACCAGGGTTTAAAAATTGTTTGTTAATCCGGCTTCCAATAAATAACATAACTTCGGGGACTACAAAGGAAAAATGTGGCTGACTCAGTCACGGCATGTGTATTTATGTGTACTGTCCTTTTAAAATAAACTAATAGTAAAAACCTTATTTTGAACCTTTAACTATTTATTTGTATTCTTTTGTATGTGTTGCATTTACTTTCTAATCTTTAACTTCTTTTGTGTTGTTATTGTCTTTAGCATGCAGGTTAACATTATTGTTTACTCTGGCTTTCTTTAACATATTTTAATTGTAATTTCAATGTTTACCTATGCTAACCTTTGCTCCTGTAAAGCACTTTAAATGGCCTTTTCCCCACATACAGTAGTGGTGTGTCCACAGTCTCACCTTCCCTTTGTAGGGCAGACCAGGCTTGAACTGTTTGCGCGTGTCCTTGGAGTATTTGATGTCGATCAGCTGTTTATGGACGGGTGTTGAATCATCAAATGTGGTTTGCCGGCTCCCATCCACGCTGGTCACTGACGCCCAGATGCTCACAGTTCCCCTGAAGTGGTCGGCCACATCCACGGGCATCATGTCTTTCACACACAGGCTGAAGTTAGCAGAGCCTTTGATCTACGGAGAGGAAGAGGAGTTGTGAATGTGTGGAACATAATTCTAGTGGCTGGGCTACGGCTCGCCCATAATAATTATAATTATGTAGAATTTACTGTATGATAATAATAGTATTAACCAAATTCAGCTCCAACTAACAATTCAGACACAATCAACAATCTTATTTCAACACCAGCCTCGGATGTGTTATGAACTTCATAAACAGCAGCATCCACACAGAGTATTAGGATAGCTGTTGAAAAGGGAATAAATGAACTGACCTCCATGTTTTTGATCACAGGATGGCCCATCTCATGCCGGTAGTAGCCCACTCCATTTACCGTCATGTTCACTGTCAACTTCCCTGTCACTGGTTTCCCAAACGTATACCTGAACGACATCAAACACAGACCATATAAGAGCTTTACATCTACAAGGCAGCTCATTGGTCAAAGTCGTTGAATCAAAAAGCAATTTAATAGCATCATGAAACAAAGAGAGGCCCTTTTGTTTGATGTAGGGCTAGGCGATAAAGCAATGGGATAATTTATCTTCTTACTTTGGAATCATATTGCAATACAAAACATATTTTGAGATATCATGATACATGGTCTTTATTTATAACTTTGCACATGCTAACTTTAATTCCTCAGAGGGAATATCATAAGAAAATTGCAGGTGTTTTTACAGTAAAATGTCAGTGTAAAGTTGGTCTTGTGTTTTTATTCATAAAGGATTATACAAATATAGGCTTTACAATGATAGCCTATTTATTTAGTAATTTAGTAGTTTACCCTGTATTGTGATGGAAGGTTTTGGCCATATTCCTTAGATACTGTATATTGCATAACTTTGATTAATGTATGTGTGACTTACTTGGCTCTGACAGTCGCCTGCTCACATGAGCTCAGATCACGGATGTAATTTGGAGGATCGATCATCAACTCAAACTTGGGCATCACTGTGAGGGAAGCACAGAATATTAATACACTAACATATTTTACTTTTTGGTGTGTTTTGAATTATTATGTCTTGTGCTTGTGGCTTTCTTCACCAAATAACAACACTCATTGTAAAGTGTCTTCTTGTTTTTAAAAATGTGTATCAGAATAATGTGAAATTCAACACTGAAACTCTAAATGGAGCTTTTCAAGTTGTGTGTACAGAAATATGAAATAAAAACATAAGAAATACCTACATTTTATTTTACTCTACTCTAGATAAACAAAGCTACTGACTGCTCTCTGCTGCATGCAGGGTCTCACCGTATTTCTGCACTTCAAAGGACTTGTTATAGGTGTGGCCCTGCACCTCCACAAAGATAAACCACTCTCCAAACACAGGCTGGTCCGACAGAGGGAAGCTCATGTTCACAACGCCTGTGAGACAGAGAAATGCAGTTAACTCCTTCAATGCCTGGATGCTTGAAAAACCATAAACGTACCACAGTAGACCCTTCTGATATGCCAAGAGTTTTCTCTGTCTTTTTTATGCATGTCCAAAATGTATTCCTTCAGTAAAAATATTAGCCATATAACCACTGCAATGAAATTTGAATCTCTGACCTTGGGATAATGATGGTGTAAATAAATGATAGAAGATGTGGCTCACCACAGCAGACAGACTTCAGACTTTTCCACTGGACCATCCTGGATCCTCTTGGATCCTAAAAAAACAAATAAGAGTTAAGAAACCAGCGTTAAGATGACTCATTTCACATCAAAAAGCATGGAACTACATGAGTCTTTGAACTGAACTTGACCCCAAGACCTTTCAAAAATACTTCTACAACTTTTCCTCAGTGGATTCTTAAGCTGCAGGTAAGATATGTTAAAAATAAACATCTATGTGCTCGGCACTGGATATAAATCATGGATTTGCCCTACAAAAAAATCCAGATCTGGAAAGAGAGACAATAAATAAGTAAGGCCAGAAAGTGCGAGAGAGGGAGACGCAGTGTGTGTGTGTGTGTGTGTGTGTGTGTGTGTGTGTGTGTGTGTGTGTGTGTGTGTGTGTCTGATAAAGACAAAACCAAGAACTGAGAGAAGAAGCGCTTCCTTTCATGTTGTTTATCCTCGCACTGTTCCAAAGAGCACCCTGTTATCAAGGTGAGCTGCTCTGACTCCTGCTCTGTAATCTCAGCACAGGCTGGGAACTTAAATTGCCACCGTCCCCTGGGTGGTCCCGCCAGCCTCCACTCACCAAGACATACGCCTCAATCTGCAATAAAAGGAACGAGGAGAGAGAAAGACAAAAACAAGACGTTATAAAAACAGATACAAACTGTAAATCCTGGAGAGGATCCTAAACCTCCTCCCGACGCCTCTCCCCGCTCACTCCTGATCCAACAATCATCCATCTGTGAAAGTGAGGATTGCCCCGTACCAGCAGCGGACCTTTATAGCTGCAAACATCAATAAAGCGTCTGTCTGCACAGTTGCACAGTATATTTGGAGCCATTTCTCACATTCCAACAGAAATGACTCTCGCTCCACTCATGAAAACAGGTAACTGTACATTTCTCTGAACTCATGGCAGACCAGGTTTCCCCTCCTTATGTTTTTGTTCTATTGCCAAAAGTGACATGGTAAAAAAATTGATGTATCAGTTGTATAATGTAAAGATAGATTAGGAAATGTTTTGCCATACATATTTAACCATTACAATATTAATTAAAGGGGCCCTATTATGCCCATTTTCAGGTTCATATTTGTATTTTGTCCTTCTATTGTGACATGTCTCCATGCTTTAATGTTCAAAAACCTCTTTATTTTTCTCATACTGCCTGTGCTGCAGGACCTCTTTTCACCCTCTGTCTGAAACCAGAGCCCAGTCTGCTCTGATTGGTTAGCTGGCCCGGCTCTGTTGTGGTTGGTCAACCGCTTAGAAATATCCCGCCCCTTAGCCTATCACGTACAATGTGTTGAAAGCTAGCCAGTACAAGCGGGAGTGTTACATAGTGATGTCACTATGTTATGGAAGTAAACAAAGGAGTCGATCTTATTAGATGCATTTGTTGCTTTGGTATTTGCTTTAACGTGACGTTCATTTTGAATTACCTTGTCATTCACTGGCCTCAGGTCGGGGGTGACTGTGTAGACATTGATGAACACTAAAGGCAGGGAAAAAAACACATTGTTGTAAAATATAGAAGGTTTGCATCTTTTTAACTTAAAAGCATTAATGTATATGAACTATTTTCTGTTTGTATCATATCAATATGTGTCCCATCACTATATCGTAATCCAAACACGGAATACATCAGGATCAGAGTACGTATTTCCATCTTTGTACTTCAGTTTCAACATGACGCCATCTTTAAGCTGATTTTAATTAACCGAAAGTTAGATTTTATGGCAAAACCTTTTAAACAATGAGCCTCGTCTTTCTGCATTTCTGTGCAGTGATTAGGTGATTAAGTAGCAGGTGCAGCATGAGGGAACCTTTATGTTTGGGTTTGTAGACGGGCTTGTCGGTCTGGATGAAGACAGCTGTGCCCTTGCTCTCCACGGTGACGGTGGTGTAGTTGTGGAAGATGTAGCCTCCCTCCGTCAGGTGACGGTTCCCCCACACCTTCAGATGGGCCTGGCCTCTCAGCCCAGAGGGAATCTGGTGGCAGAAACACACACACACAAACACACACACACACACACACACACACACACACACACACACACACAAAGAGGATCAGAGCTGGATTTATCAAAAGTGAATTAGGTCAACAGGGGAAGGATTGAAATGTTTATTCTAAGCTGCTGCACAAAATTCACCTTAATTCGCACCCCCCCTCCCTTCTTTTTTATTTCTTATTATTAATATATTTTTTTTGTTCATGTATTTATCTTTTCATACGTCTATTATTTTCAGGATATTTTTCAACTTTTGTATTGATTTAATTTTGTACTATTTTCTTTGATGTCTTCTTTCTATATGTTCTGTAGAAACAGCTAAATGAAAATGGAAAAAACTGCTGACTCAAATGAGAATTACTCTGTATAATGAAACTGAAATAAACAAAAACAAAAATTCACCTTAATACAAGATGTTACGGAATAAAAGGTAACAGCATAGCAAAGAAACTACATTTAAACACCAGAGGAAGATGCCACGCTATAACACATGACTGTACTTCAGGAGAATGAGGGTGGAGGTTCCAGGGAGGGAGAGGGAGACAGCGGGGAAGAATCGAGGTTGTGTACACTAGATTGATCTATTCCAGCCTTCGGGGGCGGCGGACCATACATGCACGTCAACAGCTGTTGCGTATTATATCGAGGCTGTTACCTTATTCCCAATGAATGAGCAGAGACAGATGTTGCATTACAAATAATGTTAGTGTTGATTTGCATGTTGCCTGAGGAATGTGCACACAGCGGACAAGGGGCTCTCACTACTGTGCAGCTGTCACCACTAACCAGCAGCGTGCATGTTACTGTACTGAGGAAAGTTACACACAGATAGACTCACCTTCAGTGTGATGGTGCCTTTGTCTAAAATGGAAAAAAGGAGATATTTTAATGTAAGAAGAGCATTTTCATTCTGAGAAATCTGTCTAAACATGTGTATAAAAGTAATAATCTCCAGGAGTTTTAAGCGCTACTAGAATGTGGAGTTTTTTTGACCAGGAAATCCAGCTGCAGCCCGACTCTATGCCCCTCTGAAGTAGAGCAAACACCATTTATTAATGGTGCTGTCAAACAAATCACACAGTGTATACACAGAGTGGCTGGTGGGATGGGTGGAACTGATGCCTACAATCAAAGATAGTGTCTATGAGAAGTTCAATCTTCAATCTGTTTTTGCCACTTGTGTGATCCCCACATCCGTCCAATAAATCACACAAACATGGTGTCTCACAGCTCGACTTGTTAGCGCACGTTTTCCTCTCTAAAAGTGATGCATTGTGCCGGTGTAACCTTAGCTTTGTTCTCACCGAGCAGCGAGCCGTGGCTGTGTGCGACCGTCTGCCCCTTCACCGTCAGCTGCACCTGGACGCGCGTCTCCGCCTTGGCGTTGAAGATGGTGACGCTCACACTCTCCTCCACGCCGGCTCGAAACACTGAGGGGGCAGCGACCAGATAACCCCTGTGGGGAGAGCAAGGAGAGCGAGGTGGGGAAAGATAAGGAGGAAGAAGAGCGAGAGGAATGAGGATGAAAGGGGAAAGAAGAGACAAATGCAGGTTAGAAAAAGTAGAAGAGGGAGAGGTCGAGGGAGGAGATAAAGTGAAGGTCAGGAAACAAAGAGACATAAGGAGGACAGAGGTTAATGCTGCATATGAATTGCAGTTATGATTACCATTTCTAATTTAAATTCATGTAATTATAGTATACACATTTGTGTTGCAGGCCCACTATAGACCCACCTTTTTCGAGTGCATCGTGGCCAATAAAAAAAGAAAATCTATATAAATAAAGGAATTCTCATCTCTTTATGTAACACCTGAGTGTGTATCTTCATTATTGTGAGTAGCTTTGTATAAAAGTATCAGCTAAATGATATGTGATGTAATGAAATGTGCTACAGGTGAACTGAGCATGAATTCAGATTCGTTTCTCACTTTCTCTCTGACGTCAACACACAAACAAACAGGGACATTCCACCTGGATTTGTGCAGCGAGATCAGGTTTAATTGCAACGGTTACCAGCGCCACAGTACCTGTTGAAGCCAATGAGCTTTCTGCTCTGGTTTGGCTCTTTGGGTGGTCCGGCACCTCTGACAGAAGCTTGGCGTCTGTTTTGAAAAATAACGACTGAGATTCCACACAGTCACTCTGACATTTAATTGAGGGAAGGAGCCTGTCACTGAGGTCACAGAGCAAAGGTCATTCTTTGATGCTCATCGATAGTACGGGGGGGAGAAAAAGCCCAATTTAAGTTTTATTTGCAATGAAAGAATATGGCCTCTGGCGCTGAAGGACTATACCTCCCAAGAAACAAAGATTTATAAATGCATTCATGTTTCTAAAGCGCTTTTATAGACATAAACCGCCAACTTCAGATGGTCATGTTGGCGTAGTCCTGTGTAACTGAAGAAGTAGTGTGATGCATTGGAGATGCTGGTGTCGAAGGGAAGCTTCTTTTTTTTTTTTTTTAATAAGAATTTCCCCAAATGGTGTATTTTTTGAATATCTAAAAGTTACTCGATGTGAGAAAAGACCCAATTATTTATGCCCACCACATGAGCCGACTACCTAAAACCTGAATATCTTCTTGTTTTTCCCAACTTAACCAAGTCATTCACCTCGTTTTTTTTTTAAGCAAATATGCCCACTCACCCGCTGAAAACTTAACTGAAGATCACACAAATTAGGAGTGAGCAAAGCCCTGAGCACAAACCCAATTGCATGCCTGAGAGAGGGATCAGGTGGTTGGCATTACAGCACTACAGCATTACAGCCAGAGGCTACTGCAGTTCCTGAGAGAGAAAGTCATGAGAAAATCCCCTGGAAAACAAGGCTTCGGAAGAAGGAAGATAATACAAGGAAATTGACTCTGCAGCGTTTGATCTACAGTGAGTTTAACCAGCTCTTGGATGAGCGCGGATCAGGTGGTGGACCACGCTTATTTCAGTCACATGGCTCGTTGTACTCAAGTTCTCATTGTTTTTGTCCAACTTCTTTCTCCTCAGCTGAGAGCTGGTCGGTGCCTGAGAAGGATTTGTGCTCTCTTTTGTAGATGAAGTGTTTCACCGCCAGTCCTTTTTAGTTCAGTCACATGATGCAATGTTCTAAGACTTTTGCTTTTAGAACACATTTGACCCTCAGATCAGCTGTTTAATTAAGATGTAAGATGCTTCAGTGGATAAAGCCTGCATTTCTCAGTATGTTTGGTTAATACATATAGCTGCACACAATCCCTCCCAACTGGACTACCTGGAGGAATTGTTTACAACTCTTTGCTATCAAATGTTTGACATGTCAGGATTAAGTTCCTCGGAAGCTGACTGATCAAAACAAAGACAAAAGTCAATTGTACCTCTTTTGCCTCTGGACGCATAAACTGAATAAATTAGACTACTGTCAAAAAATATATATTGTTCAATATCTTATGAGGCATGAGAAAACATCTCCAAAAGCTGCACATATTCCAGATATCGAAAAATAATCAGCAGAGTAACCTCTGAATATTTCACTTTGTGTGCTGCTGGCTGCAGTGGATGAAAAACTCAAATGAAAGAAAAACATGAATGAGAGCTGTTGTGATAGAACAATGTCATCATATGTTATGATATGAAATCCTCACATATTCACCAACAGTAAGAGATTAAGACAGGTTAATGATGCATTAAGTATTGCAAGTTAACGATCAAAGTGTTTGCTGCACATATTAAAAAGTTAAGTTTATGTTGCTATAACCACAAACATTTTATACATTTCATGTGAAATTGTAAAGATTAAGTTAAAGTTATGTAGTCTTTTCTCTAAAATTCCCGATTGAGAGCATCGGAAATGCTCGCAGTGAGTTAAAATCACTGCAGCTCACTTCAAAGACATGCAGCACAGTACTCACTGTCTCTCCGGGGCAGCACTGGGGCTCGCGGTGCAGAGGAACAAAGTCCATGAAAGACCCAAAGCTGTCAGAGACCACCGCAACATGTTGGCCCCACTCCCCAACACAGTGCTGGTCTTCTATCGGAGTTTGGGATCTCCAAACTCTAGATGAGAGGTTAAA
Organism: Dissostichus eleginoides; assembly: GCA_031216635.1. Lineage (NCBI taxonomy): Eukaryota > Metazoa > Chordata > Actinopteri > Perciformes > Nototheniidae > Dissostichus > Dissostichus eleginoides. Next base: position 30,223,207 of record CM062270.1, on the reverse strand, counting down.
TTAAATGTTAACAGTCTGCAGCTCGCGCTCTCTTTATATCCATTGGCGTGGCTGGTGTTTAGAGCTCCGTCCGGAACTTAAACTTTTTTTAATCATCCCACTTCGCCAAATCCACTTCCAAGCGTGTTTTTTTTTCCTCCTTTCAGAGCCCCGAGTACACGGACAGTCCTCTCCCATGTGCCTTCACCCGCCCCGGTTCCGTTCTCTCATATTTCAGCATTACAAATTGGAAGCGTCCTCCCACTTCAGCCAGCAGTAAAGAAATGTTTGACATGTAAAAAAAGTCCGTGCAACTATTGCTTCCCTCGATTGTTCCTGGAGATCAGGCTGCACTTCATTCCCTTCAATAGCTGCTCTCCCCTCTGAGCAGCAGCAGGACTAACCCCAGAGTGAGGAGCAGCTCGGAGCTGCTGCTGAGAACACCGTAAATTACCTGCACATGTAGGCCTAACATACTTCTGCTCCAGGACACATCCCAGAAGAGCAACCAGCTTCGACCGGTTGATTTTGCATTGGAAAACCTCACAAGACGCCTAAACTGGGATACAGATTTCAAAGAACATCAAAAAAATCAAACACTTTAAGAAGGATTACTTACATTTAAGTCACTTATTGTTGTACTTGTTGGAGTTGGAGATGCTCTCTGTAGATATCTGCTGCCCTCAAGTGGTAAGCGAGGTTAGATGCAGTTAAGTCTCAAATAAAAGACCAAGACTGTTTGCTTTTAGGTAGAAAAACATTTATTTAAATACTTTTGAGGTATTGATGAGATTGAATGAGCATTGATGCACAGTAGATTTTCCAGCAGGTTTTCTGAAATGCGTCACATAAAAACACTAAATGGCATTGACATAACATTTACAAAGTAACATGATAAACAGTCAAGTGTAACATTGTAAAAGTAATTCACATTTTAAAAGTATTTCAGGCACCATGTTCATGATCAGGTTGAAAAGAATATCCAGAACCAAGAGGGACATCTTTTTGTTTGTGCCTGAGTTCAGCCTCTCACAGGTGGAGCATTGTAGACAATAGATCAACACAAGCCCTGACCCTTATGTTGAACATTTGACCAAGAAACAAGGCTCAAATCCAATAATCTTTAAGTGATAAACCAACAATGAGGTGTATTTAGACTAGACCTTAAGTTAATGCAATTGGCACTGATGTCCTTTCAGAAGGGATAAGAGAAAACGGATCATTTTGAGTGAAAATTCAGATTATTTGTACTTCTGATTTACTCCTTTTGTTTGTTTTAAGTGCAGCCGTGAATGATATCTCCAACACTGTGGTCTCTCTGTTTCTCTGCCACTATGTTGTGATAGAGTTTGCAGTGCAGTTGTTCTTGTTCAGGCTCAGTGAAAACTGCCTTGGAGAAGATCAGTTGGTTGTCCCGGTTAACCTCCACTCCGTGCGCCTGGCAGAGTCGGGTTGTGAGAGACGCGTCTAAACACAAGAGCTGAGCCAGTCGGTCCAGAGGAAAGCGACAGTTGCGGCTGTTGAATCCGTGGCTGTATATGAGCAGCAGATCTCTGCGACATGACACCAGGTGACGGTGCAGAGCACAGCTTTGAATGAAGTTCAATCTCCGAGCCAATCGGAGCACACGTACAGGGGTTTCGCTCGTGGAAAGCTCGGTTGATGGAAAGAGCGAGCGTGACGCAGGAGAGCAGCGGAGACGCTCAGGGAGCTCCATGATGTGCTGCGCTGCACGGGCTGAACCTGGAGGAGAGGAAGCAAGCATGAAGACATTATTTACTCACATTAATGACATTAATATTGTACAAGTTGATCTAAACTAAAACTATTATTTAGAAACCAAATCATTAATGGTTATGAGCAGGACCTGTGAACTCATACTTGTTATTTCTTGTCATTGTAAAAGTTAATCCTTTTTTGGTTGTTTTGTACAAAAAAAAGTATTTGTTTACAACATGACGCTGATTTAATCTTTTATTTTCAAGAAAAATGTACGCTAGAGGGGGTAGGACCAGAAAAGTTTTTTTTAAGCTTCTTCTTGCCCCTGTTGAACATGACAGAGACTATTTGAGAATTTATTTGAATTTATTTTTTTGTACCTTGAACGTTTTTTTTCCCTTTTTTTTTCTTTCTCTTTGTTATAATTGTTATTATAAAAAAATATGACAGATTTTTTTTCTGACAATAAAAAAAGATAATAAAGATTATTCTTACAGGTGACCAGCAATACAAATTTCCTTTAAATGTATATTATTGAATCTGATGAAAGCAGAAAGAGGTACAGATAGAGTTATGACTCCAGTACAGCCGCTTGCTTTTGTTGAAGTTGACAAAATGTTGCGTTTTAATGTGAAAAGCACTGAGGGCAAATTATAACTTATTCAGAGAGGGAATGCTACACAGACTGGCTTTTTCAATAGTTCTCTGCATTGACATCCTGTTTATATAATGTATGTTAACATGAAAGCAAATCAACCCCCCAAAACGACTTGTGTTAAACAATGAAACACGGCAACCAACCCAAGTTGTAGAGCAGACCGAGAGCCTGGAACTCTTCCTGGTTGGGATGCGGTTCTGTTCCAGTTGCGTAACAGTCCAACAGCCAGCTCAGGTTCTCCTGCAGGTGTGTGTCGTTGATGCGTGGGTCGTAGAGCCGCAGCGGTTCACCACAGAGCCGGTACGAGGCGTAGATGAGGAATCGCACCGTCCGCTCTAAAATGGCCACACAGTTTAACCCGGACGACCTCTGGATGATCATGTCCTGCTTCACACCACGCAGCCGATCAAAGACAAAGTTGTACACCTGGAAGACAAGTTACACTTATGTTAATATAGGTTGTGAATAGTTTTAATGTGTTAATGATTGCATCTTCAATATTACGCCGTTGTTATTGGGCTTGTGAAAGTAACCATATCCAAAACCAATTTACTAGCTAGTTGCTACTAGCAACGGTGAAACACTTTTCAGCAAAAGATTTATTATGAATTAAAATGGTTGCTATAAAATGTGGAATTTTATTACAAACAATACCACACAGCTTGTGCTACAGTACATATTAAAACTGTTGCACTTTCCAAAAGCCAAACATTTGCTCACATTGCCATGTGTTCTTTATGGGCTTTTTGGCACTTTAAAGAAAAGCTTGATGACAGACATGTTTATACGAAGCTGTGCTTACTGTCTGTGTGTTGCAGTAGAGTTAACACAATGAGACAGGTGAGTAGGAGAGAGTGTAGTGGTTCAACATTTGCAAATTAACTCCTGCATTATTTCTAAATTGCACATAAAGTTTTGTTGCAACGCTTCACCTGATCAATGTGTAGTACCTAAACACCACAAATAATAATACTTACAATACAATACTTACAAATTACACAATGGGCAGGAGTTTATGTGCTAGAGTTGTTGATGCCAAATGTTCAAATCCTAAAAAAATCGAATATTATAAAAACTGAGTGACTGGGGAAATAACACTTGCCTCTGTCCATGGACGCAGGTGAGGGGAGGCAGCAACCTTATCTATAAGGTAACACACCGTTTTCAGTAACACAGCAGCTGGACGGAGGTCAGAGGAGTTTGTGGAGTCTTTCCCAGCTGCTGGTCTGGAATATTCTTTGACAGCACGCAGGGGGTCTCCTCTGGGTCGTCGATCTCTCTCTGTGCCCGCCAACAACTCAAAGCGATGGAGGCAGTTCTGCAGCTGGCGGTCCTGCAGCTCACGAGTGGGACACATGGTCTGGCAGGTTCCCCTGGGCACGCTTTCTTTCCCATGATGCTCCTGTCTTTCCTCCTCCTCCACCTCTCTCACCTGGGCTTTGCCTCGCATTGCTCTTCAGTCCTCTGTCTCCATTCTCCTCCCGCAGGGGCATCCCTCCTCTGCGAGAGAGAGCTGGGAAGAGAGTTTTGTTGTTAGTTTAAAACGTAAAGCATACAAAAGAACGGCTTCTCCTTTTGTTTGGTGGCCATGGCACAAAACAAGCAAGGCCAGCAAAATGTTGGTAAAATATTCAAGAGGCTTCTAGATTTACATCAGGCACCACACAAATCCACTGGTATTCTATTGAGTGGCTTGGTGACACAAAAGTTCATTTAAATCTTTGTCTTGGCCCTAATAGAAAGATCATTCAAATTAAACTCAATTAAGTTCTGCTAGTATGGTCACCTTTTCCCCCTTAACCTATTCTGTTAATTTGTATGTATGAATTAACACATTAGCAGACACTTCTTTTACATTTTAGCTGCACTCGAACAATCTAAGGGTGAAGTTAAAGCAGGTCCATATACTTATTTAATAACACTAAATCTGAAATAGCAAAGCGTGTAATCACTGCTGTCATGATAGCTCTATCTAAGATCTTCACATTGTGTTCGCTGCTTTTTCTAAAGTGATGCAACAAAGGATAAAACAGCTAGATTTAACCAGGTTTAAGATGTTTATAACGGACTGGTAAAGGTAACTTTAGCTGTAAGTTGCTAATATCTAAAGGTAAATAAGGGTTAGCCATTAGCTTCGACGTTAGCCAGCTAGCAAACACAGATATCGTGCGAATATTGTTTATACTATCAAACAATATGTAAGTTATACAAATGCAAACGGTCAAGATACAATAGTAAAATTGACTTTGGACACATTTTATAATGACGTCTTTAATAAATATGTGAAATAAAGTGCATGTACTCACATGCGACGAGGCGCTCTCCTGCGGCTCATTGGTTCTTTGGAAGAGACCGACAGTCACTTTCCAGAATCAGCCAATTAAAATGCTGTTTTGGTGTTACGTCACTTCCGGAAGCAGTCGCAATAGTTTTCTACTCTATTGTGGGGAAAGTTATGAATGTTAGACAACTTCCAAACGTAAAAGGTTGTTGAAAACATTTGGATAGTTGTATGGGAATTTGGCAATGCTAAAATGACAGGTAAGAGGAAGACCACCCTTTATTTCATCTTAAAATGTATTATGTCAATACAATTAAATAACTAAAATCAGACTTTTTTGGACCCTGAAAGTATCTTTATATTAAGTTTCTTTGTTCCCATGGAAAGTAAGGTAATACTTACATGTTGTTACACCGAATGCTTTTTAGGTACGTAAATAAGACAATTAAACAAAAATGCTCTATATCTAAGATGTATATGGTTAAAGACTCACAGATCTTTGTTCATCAATCAAAGTATTGAATCACCATTTTTTTAAAATGTGTCAAACAAGCCACTTTAATGTTCATTTCAATTGGAAAACACAAGCTAGGGATGGACGACAAAACAAATACACAACTTAACACTGTTCCCAAATCTTATTGAATACATGTGTTATTGTTGTGAACATAAATCTAAAAACATTTCAAATTGTCTTGCCATCTCACTTGAACAATATAAGTTAACCAATAACCATGACTCCTTTCAGATTTAGGTTTTTTTCTGTAGGTATATTAAACAAAACTTGAAAAGGTTTTCCATTTTTGAGTTGCTTCTTATTTGTATGCCCATGTTGACTGTTCATGTTATATGTGTTGTTGTATTTATTAACAATGTCCCGACTCCCGACCATTCAACAGTTTCAGTCATAATTCAACATTTTTAATATCCTAATACAGCTACAAAGAAATCTAGCAGTATTTAAGAAACAGACAAACAAACAAAAAAAAGTACATGTACATGAAAACGGGGGAAATCTGAGTGGGTGGGGGGGGGTATCCAAAGTGCCTGTTCTGTGTATCCCATGCTGTGGGGTATTCTTCACTCTTTGGGGCAATAGAGCTTCAGGGTTCTTGCAGGGCCGAGCTGCTCCTCCTCCGTGGCCTGATGGACATTTATAGTATGGCGGCAGACGAGTGAAGACACCTCCAGGAGCTCTGAAAATGTGCTAGAAAAATGAAAACAATACCAATGTGTGAATACAAATGCAACCAAACAGATCGACCACACAGGGAGATGTGTGTGTGTGTGTGTGTGTTTGAGCCTAAAGCCAGAGTTTTCATTGTCACAAAACAAAATGCTGTCTTCCACTAATCAACTCCTTTGGTTAGATGACTATTGATTAGTCAATAGTCATCTATAAGCGATACAGATTCTCACGTGAGGAAACACATTTTCCAAACTTCCTCACATTCATTACGCACTCCACCAAAAGAAGGCTTGCGGGAACAGTAGCACAAACTCTATGCATCACGTAGTATTTGATTTGTATTGTAAACATATATCAGTGGTCTGAGCAAGAATATCGTTTTATTTGTGCAAGGACGTTCTTGTAGTATTCACGGACCATTTGATGACAGAAGCTTTAAAATAAGCCTAATATAAAATAGCAGGCAGCGTACATTAATTTCACTGCTATTAACTATTTTTATTATAATGAATTTTACTTTCACATGGTCAAAAGTATAGATGTATTTTTCTTTTTGCCGCTTCTTTTAATTGAACTATTCATATCTTACACTGCACTGTACATTTTAGTCATGTCTTTTTAATTTAATAATGTTTCTTTTATTATCTTTGCTTTTTAAATGCCATTTTCTGAATGTCTTTCATTTTTGTAAAGCACTTTGAATTGCCTTGTGTTGAAAGGTGCTATGTAAATAAACTTGCCTTGCCTTTTGAATATGCGCCATAGGATACATTCTTTAAAAGTAAAAGGATCTATCTGGTTTCAGCTATATAAATAGGAAATACATATCTCTTTAAAGAAGACTTTCATAAACAGATGAAAGAGCCATTTAGTAAAATCCTCTGGGAAGAAAAAAACAAGAACAAAATAGCACATAACAGAACATTCACAGCATCACCAGGTTCCCAAAGACACGTTCTCTGTATAATGTCTGTCTCTGAATGTTCGTACCCCGACAGCTGCTGACTGATGTCCTTTGATGTCGTCTTCATGTCTCTGAGGCACTCTAGAGAAGTGCTGGTGTCCTTCTGATCTCCCTCTGTGCACTCCTCCAGCAGCTTCTCACTCACCTTCAGGCAGGCCTCAGCTTTATCTGAAATGGGTGAGTACAGGTTGACATTATTACATAACATGTATCACAAGTTGCAACATTCAAATCACATGGTAAGGTTACATGGAATATAACAAATGTCAAGAAGCACATAGTTCAAAACAGCATTCTTTTTGTTTGAATATACTGATAACCAACTTCTAAGACCATTTCATTCCTACAGCACAGCAATATCTGTCAAAAGTGAAAACAACACTAGTTAATAGAGTGGTGCAGGGATGACGTATTTACCCGGAAGTAAGCTGCGCATGGGACAAAAAAGCCATGGGATTTCTCCATAGGATTTTGCAAAATAGCTCGAAATAAGGTCTGTGGAAAACAAACCTGTTTGATAAATGCACGTTTTGTTCAGCTGGATAATCTCCACATGTCTACCCTACTTTTATCATTTTCGTATCATAAATCTAATCGCCAGAAGCAAAATGCTAACGTTATGCTATAAAGGAACTACAGCCGAGTACAGCAGGTCGCACGACTTCAACGTCACGCCAACTTAAGATCAATATTCAAAATACAGATTCTAAATGTTACGAGTTGAAGCGTTTGTTTTAACAGTTTGCAGGAGGCAGGTACTTGCTTTCAAGCAGAACAGGGCAAACAAACTTAGCGGGAGTGTTTACGTGTCCGGCGTAATGACGTACAGCGGCCTCGACAACTTCTGTAGTCCTATTCAGCCACTTGTTAACAACCATAGTTTTTCAGACACGTAAACTCTTCAGAAATCACCAGTGGGGTCACTGCTGATTTAATGTCGTAGAACAAAACGTGATCCGTCTCTTCAATGTGTCTCAACCACAGACCTTATTTCCAGCTATTTTCCAAAACCCTATGGAGAAATCCCATTGGCTCTGAGACGAGGGAACCGGTAGTGGTAACATGCTTACTCACTTCCGGGTTTTAGGACTCGTCACTGCACCACTCTATTTACATCAGAGATTTCTGTATTTGTTTTGCTCATCTCATAGGTGTGAAGTAGACAGGACTGTGTTAAAGAAAGGTGCCATCAGATATTTCAATCGGTTAATATTTATATAATTAGGAATCAGATTATCGTTTTTTAAAGCCGTTATTTATCTCATGTTACTGAGTGTTTCATCTTTGTTCTTTTATCGTTGACATTGTTGTTTTGAGCTTTTAAACGTAGTAACTACCTAGAAACTCCTTTCTGTCCCCGTCGATGTAGAAGTTCTTCACTGGCAGCTCGTGGCGGGTGGTGTCGACAGCTGAGGCGAAGGACTTGTAGTTCTTTGTGAACTGTTTGGCAGTTTCAGCCACAGGAGTCAGAGCAGCTATCTGATGGAACATTTAAATATTAGTAGGATGAGAATCATGTACTTATACTATCTTAAATACAATGCACAAAAATGAATAAGAAATTCTAAAACCAGGTATTCTCCAGCTGTTTTTTCTGTTTAAAAACATTATCAATCAAATCAAGTTTTATTTATAGAGCACATTTAAAAACGATTTTTGGTCGAGCCACTTTACTACAATAACAGGGTATATGCAGGAATCCTGAAGTCAAATGTAATACCTTTTAAGACCTTTTTTAAGACCCTTTCCATACATTTTAAGACCTCATCGCCACTTCGAGTTTTAACCGGTTACATTGGCGACACACTTTACCTCACATACACTATATACAGTATTGATTGTCCTTCCTCCTTATCTTCCAACCATTTGGACGCAAACTTGCATTTCCCCATAACGATGTTGTTTAACAACCGGCGTAAACGGACCTTCGCGCGCTATCAAGCAGTGAGCGTGCGATGTCCTGTTCAGATGACGTCAATCCAACGGGATGCCATAAATAAACTACACAGAATCACACTACACACCTACGCAATGATTACATTCAGGCAGACTGTAGAATACAACCTCTTTGGACAATTGATATACTTATTGAAAACAAGCTACAAAATGTAATACCTTGGAAAATGCCGTTTAATAGCCTTAATTTTCACTAAATTGATTTATCAACTTTTAATACTTTTTAAGACCACCCTGAATAACAAGAAAAGACAATAATTTACAACGGAAATATAAAAACAAAAACACAAGGAATGTCAGGTGTCGTACTCAGCTCTGACTAGAAGGCCCGAGAGAAGAAGTGTGTCTTCAGTGAGGATTTAAAAACCCCTAGGGTCTGGGCCGACCTCACATGGAGGGGCAGACTGTTCCAGAGCCTAGGGCCAGCTGCTGCGAAGGCTCAGATATAACCCAATGACCCTCAATGGGGTATGACTTTGCAACAGCACCAAGTCTACAGTTATAAATGTGATATGCTACTAATACAGATGGACATTTTAAAGTGTTTTTTCAACATTTAATAACATTTTTAAGACGGGACACAATTCAAAAAGGTAATTACAAAATAAGATGATATCCTGACCTGTAAATCTAGCAGCTCATTGGCTAGCCTGTCCTTCTCCATGACGAGGTACTGACGTTTCTTCTCCTGGACTTCATGATACAGAGCCTCTTCCTCCTCCATCTCCTGCAGGATCCTTGCTTCTGCCTCAGCCTTAAGCTTTGCAGTGTTGCTCTCCATCTGAAGACAAAGATTAAAGGGACACTCAAAACTGCCATATGAGGTTTTTTATTACAATTATTTAAGAAAACAGATGCATTGAAAGCATGTTTTAGCAAATCAAATATACACTAAGTTGGACAAACTCACCTCAGCTGTGAGATAGGCCAGCAGGAATGTCTGCATCTCAATGATACACTTCTCTGTCTCTGGATTTCTCTCGGGCTCTGCTGGATTTTCCATAATTGTTTTCTCTTCGAGAGTTTTAGAAAAGAAAACGTTAAAATTGTTGTCTTATTAAGTTATTTGTAAAAAACTTACAACATGTTAGGAATTTTTCTATCGGTTTACCTTTAATGACTGAAATATCAAAATTTGGTTGGAAGCAGTGTCCATCTGAGAAAGTGGACTGGAGAATACTTCTACCGAGCAATTCAGCTTCAAGGACACAAGGAAAACAACATGCTGGAGTTATTCATGGTAGGGATGGGAATTTGAAAGCACATTTATATTCGAATATTCGACCCCCAAAAAAACGGTTAACATATCCTATACATTTTTTAAATGTTTAAAAAAAAAAAAAGTTGTAATAAGAAATAAATGTTCAAATAAATATAGAAACCAAACCAAGTTTTCTTTGATATTTTTCTTAAGATATTTAAAATGGCACTATCGTGTACATTTAATTAATCCATTTGATAATATGTAATCAACTTAGGCACCCCTCACATACAAAAAAAAAAAATAATTACAATACAAAATATTCATAACTCATATTCAAATACCTGAATCATTTCGAATATTCGATTAATCATTCCCATCCCTAATTCATAGATTTCTTCTCATCTATCTGTCTTTTCAAATTGGAAAGATACACCATGCTGCTGTAGAACACTTCAATAACCATACTCTCTGATTAAAATTCACATCATTACAATTAAAAATGATCTTATTTGTCATGACATCTGTTTAATTCACAGTTATGAACATAGGAAGGCCTTACATGTAGCCTGTGGGGCCATGGAGCGTCTCGGGGGGGTGCCCACTCTCGGTTTGACTCCACTGGGTTTAGGTGAGGACGGCTTCAGCGGCACAGCAAAGGACTCGTTGGTCAGTGAGTTACTCTGTTAACGGTCATAGGGGTACAATGAGCTACAAATGTGTAACATCAGCAGTGTAAACAGACAGACACCTGAAATGCATGCACAAGGGAGGCACAATTTAACTAATCATTGAAGGTCCCCTATTATACTGTTTTCTTCAATATATTATAGGTCTCAGATATATACAAAACATGTCTCTGAAGTGTTTGGCTCCAAATACCAAACAGATCATTGCAGCATCCCATAATCCCCTCTGTTTCAGCCCTGTTTCAAAAGTGCTGATTCTCTGTCTGTTACTTTAGATGAAAATAAGGAGCCCCTCCCCACGCCCCTCTGAGAGATATTTGGTTAAAATGAACACAATGGTGCTCTAGGAGGAGATTCAGGTGATAAGGTGGGGGGGGGGTTACCTTGGTTGGTGATTGGCTAATGGTTACACAAGACAAAACATCGATGACATCATAAAGTGGCCAAAATCTGATCAGCTCATTTTCAGACAGGTTTTTATATAAATGGATCAGGACAAAAAGAGAGAGAATCTTTTTTCCTGAAACGTTCAGAATCTCTTTACACAGTTGGGACACATGTTGATGTAGAAAAGACAAGAAAAAGTGTATTTTGCACAATAGATGACCTTTAAGAAATTAATTGGATATTGGCAGTATTCTAAGTAACAAAGGCTGGCATAGTTGAATAAGCACGTGTGAAACACATCATTACATCCAAATTAAAAAAGAAAAGACAAAGGAAGATAGCACTACCTTTGAGATAGATGACTTCTCAGCAGACTGCATATAGCGAGACTTGACAACAGTCCCACTTGCTAAAGATTGATAAAGACATGGACAATAAAAAAGAAGAAAGAAATGGGTTGAATATTATGAAGCTTTAAAGATGACAGCACATAGCAGGGCTTTATATAACTGAGGAAATGTTGGACAGAAATGTGTTACAGAAATATTAAATGTACACTTTGCTGCCGTGACAATTTCTCATTAAAAGGGATATTATAAACTACACAACTTAAGCTGGTTTTAGGTTGAAATGTCACTATAAGGATGTTTTTAAAGAGATTATTGGAAGTGTTGTCATCAGGATTTCTAATTGTTATCCCATGTCTTATAAATGACAGCAGTGCTGCAATAACTAACAACGGGAACCCATGCAAATGCTTACTTTTAACAGGTTTCTTTACAGGTCCACCGACTGTGACTTTAACAGCATTGCTGCCACTTTTCGCGCTGAAAACAAATGAATAAAAAGTACAAGTTAAATTCAATAATGTTGAAATTAGAGCACAAATTAGAAAGTTATCGGTTTTTTCATTTATTATGAAAACAGGCGAAACCGGAAGCTAAGCTATAATGTTAGCTCCAAGCTACCGATAACTTATTGTTACATTTTAAAGTGTGCAATTGTATTAACATTTACAGCGTATTTGTGAGTTTAAAGTAGTGACGTTTTTGGTTAACAAAAGATTATAGCGTGTTATTTAAAACAGCTTAAGTAGGTGTTTTCTACATTAAACATAAAACTACAAATTACACGGCACTGATTTAAAAGAAAGACATACGAGAAAGGATATTACAATGACAAATACAGTTACCTTTTAGTGTCAGTGGAGGAACTTTTGAAAGAGCTCGGCGCTGTTGATGTTCTTCTGGACGCCATAATGTTTTGAAGCAAACCGCCCGTGCCAGTTTTGTCAACCGGCAGAAACAAGACGTGAATCAATGGTTCCGCTCTTCTTATAGTGTTTGTAACAGAGACACCATACAAAAATATGACACAATTTGAAAGGTTTTTTTCTTCAAACATAATAACCTATAGGGGATAAAGTGATGAAGCTCATAGTTTAGCCTTTTTCTGCAGTGACCTTAACAATTACGGGCCAATTTATGAATACTGAAGTGTTGCATTATATTGAACAGGTGTTACTATTAAATCCAAATTCTGAGGGGAAGCCCCTCAAAATATACTATCTGTGTATAAGGAATGCAGCAGCTGCTTTGCATTGAGTACAAGATATGCCAAAAGCTACAGTTATTCTAGAGACCACTAGATGGGTGTAAGGGTCTTCTCTGCTCTCGGTGTCAACACACATTATGTGACAACTGTACTTTCAATCTGTACAGATTACACAACATATTATGTCTCCCCTGTGTGTCGACAGAAGTCAACGTGCATTTATTCATATTGTTTACCATTTATTTCCCTGTCAGTGTCATCAGGTGGGAACAGCGATCCCAACCAGCAATGCAGGATTGGAAGTTTGTTTACACACTGAGCAGGTTAACAGATTATAACCAGGATAACAGAGATGCGTCCACCTAAGCTGCATCTGTGAAACACTTTAAACTTGAGCACCATCACACTCACATAGGAGAACATGAAAACAGTTTGTTGTAAACAGTAAGGATTATACCAACTCGTGTGCATCTGGTTGCATGTGTACGTCTTCAAATGTGTGTGTGACTATCTGCTTAGCAGGTTCTCTTACCTGGAGTTTACTGTTTGTTTGTGTGCACACGTCTTAAAGAACATAATGGGTGATGATCCCGCCTGTCTGAGCTGGCCTCGGACAACAGGAAGGACAATGAGAGGAGAGGGTGTGGATCGGAGTGGTAAACACTGGGAAGCAACTACTGTCCAGACGGATGGATAAACCACCAAAACTGCTGCCTTTTAACAAATCTCACACATTTGTGCAGAGTTTAATATTGGCTTGATTATTTGCATAGGAATGTCACCTGCATAGCTGTTGCGTAATATTATGTAAATCTAATAAACAGTTGTTGAATTAAAGAGTGTATGCTGGCTAAGATCCAGCTTTTGAAACTAGTTTTATTCTGACCTTTCTGCTTTAATGAATTTTTATGATAAAGGTTGAACACTTAGGCTTGGCACTCAAACAAATATCTCACAAATACATGCCTGTATTTGTATGTGTGTGTGTGTGCGCTCTACCTATCAGTATGTGTAAAGGCCGGGTCTTATCATTGCTCTCTTCTCTCTCTCAGAGTAATAAGGCTGTGTGTCTGCATGCTGGCTGTCCATCTCTCACCACCAAGCAATGCCACGACCAATAGCTGCCTTTGAGGTGGAAAACAAGCGTTGATTATAGTGATACGTGCATATGGAGTAAAATAATTAGTTAAGGATTCTGTCAGTAAAATATGTGATTAAACATAAGTGTTTTATTGTTGATATGGTTTCTCTTTTACTTTTCTTTAGGGTAAGGGACAGGATCCAGTCCAAGGCAAAAGCTGAAGTTAAAGAGTGAGAAGAGCACGTTGAAAGATGGCAATATAAGGACACATGGAGTCGCTGAATGAAAGTCCTTGTCTCTTTTATGAACCCTCCTTTCTTGCCTTTCTCTCTGCTCCGAAACTCTGACGTCTAACGAAGGATTTCCCTATGTCACCGTGACCTCACTGATACTCTGCTTTGCCCCTTGAAGACACTTTAGGGGGGTTAAAAATGCAAGATGAGACGGCTTCAATTCATGTTCTGCAGGAGGTGAAAGGAAGGTTGTTTTCAGGTCTCCTAACGCATGTATGTACACATGAGTACACACACACAGACAACCCACCCATGCAGCCCACAAACCGGACCTTCTACCCTTTGCGGTAAAATGTTACTCATCACTACCCAGTCTGCCAGTCTGGTCCACATAGCCTTAGAGGAATGCCGCAGAAACACAACGCCTCATACGGTCAACCTTATAGGGAGATATCTGAACTAAATCAGACTGCTTTACTGTACATCTGATTCAACTGTTTTTGCCTGTGAAAGAACTTCAGCTCTCCTTGCAGACAGGTGTATGATTTCCTCTGTTTGCCCACGTCTTGGCGGCCCTTTGTTTAGAGAGAAGCTAGGGAAGGACCCAGCCTGTCAACCAGAGGCTCCCAGTGTAAAGTAGTTAAGCTGGTATGAAGTGGAGCATTAGGACAGTGTTTACTTCTAACACTCAGACTATCTGGGCAGCTCTGCTGGTCATTTTATCCCTTCTTAAAATCTCCAAACCCAAACACTTTGGGTGTATCACGTTGGATATGTCTGAATGGTAGCAAAAGCTTTATAAAAAAACAGAGGTGGAAGAAAGCGATTGTTTTGCAAGTTCTTATTCAAGAGCCAAGTCCTGCACTGAGAGCTTCCACTCCTTAACGTGTGCTCGTCAACAAATGTAGCCTAATGCCATTTTTAGTATTGTTTCAGAAAATGTAAGATTGTTCATCATGTTTCTCTTCCCTAACTTTGACTGGATGCTGTTCAGTTGGTTATACATAGTGAATGTGGGGAATTAATTGATGACTTGCTGACTTATGGCAAGGGAAATGATTTGGTTTGTGGCTAACTTTCTAAAATAATGTACCTTTTATTCTTTGGGCTTGGGTGAAGGGATCAAGTATCTTCTAGTCAAAATAATTAAGCCCAAGTGAAGCTAGGAGACATTAAAGTTCAAGTCGAGTTGCAAGTCGTTTTTGATGGCATCACATTTTTGTCATGTGTCTCAAGTCAACAAGACTCAAGAGATTCAAGGCTTTATTGTCATGTGCACATATGGCAAAGACACAGGCTCCTCCAACAGTGCAACATGAATATATATAGGACATAGAACAAAAAAAACAGATATGCGAATATGCAAACAACTCTCCTCAATGAACATCAACAGTTATCAACACTGAAAAAATGGCTTTGGACGAAGATAGAGTGACATTTTCACGAAGAAGATGGATTAACTTTGTGGCCGAGAGTTAGATGAGAAAATAACACCATTCTCCTAGGCTGTAATGTTCTCATTTTTTTGTTATGTAGCTCAACCCTAGTAATTGCACTAGTCATTGCACTTTTGTTGACCTCAAATAAGAGGTATGAAGAGTGGACTACAGTTGAGATGGTTGTATTTTTTTCCACATAACCCTGAAATATTGCAGTGATAAATAGCAAAGTCTAAATGCAATACTGCAGACTCCATCAGATGACCCGCAGCTTTTTTTCCGCTTCGTCCACGTGTCGCTCACTTCCTAATTATTTAATGACAGTGCTTATCTTCACAGGACCGGACCTCAGCTCGGTGCTCAGTCTTGTGGAGGAACCTTGCAGTTTCTCTGAGCTGCAGTGCTGCAGGCTGGAGGATTTCCTACATGTGTCTTCAGGGCAGTAAAGGGTGTGTGTTCAGGCAGAAACGTTAAGAACATGCATCTTCAAGCACATCAGTACAGGTCAAAGGCTCATGTTCACCAATAGATTACTTCCTTTACAAATTTGAGACACTACCTTATTCAAAAGTAAACTCAAGACACATTTTTGATCAGCCTTTAACCTCTTTAAGTCTACAATGAAACTAAAGTTATCAACATTGAATTCCTTTTTATTTATCTTGTTACGTTTCCTACTGTATTGATTCATGTGTATGTATTGTACATCTCTCATATATATTTGGTGTGTTTTGTTTCTGTTGATAAAACAGAATGTAGTTTATCTCACTTCTCTAGATGTATGTGTGATTTGCTCATTGCTCTTGTTATTATAAATACAGTCGTTCAAGGAATGCTTTTTGATAAATTTGGATACAATACATTTGACTTGAGTTGTGCAGTTGTAGGATGCATTTGATTTATTTGTTTAAGTGGAGTCTTATCCTCAAAGTGTTACATAATATCATTACATTGAGGGGAAGGAAGACACTACATTTTAATGAGAGTTACTGTATGTTTATCATTATACCTTTTGTGATGAATACAGTAGTGAAGCAGGTTTGTATTCATGTCTTAAAATAGTGCTTTTTTGCCTATGTCTGTTTTTTCACATCTATGTGAATTTTTGGAGAATGATGAGCAGCAACAAGCATGACTGGTGTGTGTGTGTGTGTGTGTGTGTGTGTGTGTGTGTGTGTGTGTGTGTGTGTGTGTGTGTGTGTGTGTGTGTGTGTGTGAGAACCGTGTGCGGTGCTATAGCAGGGCAGTGTAGCGTGCAGCAGTGAGCAGTAATCCCTGCGTTTTCAGGAGCCCTGGCCCGTACTTGATGAGCTTGAGTAAGAAAAAGGTTGCGCTCTCTCTTGTGTTTCTCTCTCTCTCTCTCTCTCTCACTCTTTTATTCCCTCTCTTTTTCTCATGCCCCCCATCTCCATCCCCTGGAGCCACTTTGCGAATGAATGGATACCAAGTGTTTGCTCAGCAACTCTGCCTGTCCCTCGATATTTCTCAGGATTTCATCAAAAAGAGGATGAGCAGACCAACTGACACCAGAGACCAACAGAGACTTTACATCTGACTGAAAACTGGTGAATATGTCAGGGGACACATTGCTCTCCTCTGCAACTGTCACACACCTGTATTCAACTCATTCTGAATTAATGAAAACACATACA
This sequence comes from Dissostichus eleginoides, assembly GCA_031216635.1. Classification (NCBI taxonomy): domain Eukaryota; kingdom Metazoa; phylum Chordata; class Actinopteri; order Perciformes; family Nototheniidae; genus Dissostichus; species Dissostichus eleginoides. Next base: position 30,206,225 of record CM062270.1, on the reverse strand, counting down.
CATCTCATACTTCTGTTAAAAGTTGTTTGGTCTTGTTTGAATGTTTTCATTTTGCATTTTGACACTTCCAATCACTGTGTTTTACACGTATGTCCTAATTTACATCTCCACTAGACCCTACAATTAAATCTGTATTAATCTGCAGGAGATGGAGTGAAAATGCCTTGGCGCTATAAAACAACTAACTTAGAAATTCTGTTCGTTTGTGTTGAAGGTAGAACTTCTAAACTTATTTTTGAATGCTTAGTGTGATAGCAAGTCCAGGCTATTTGCCAAGAGAAATAAATGAAGGATGTATTTGAAGCACGATACGAAACATGTGCAAAACAACCTCTTTCTTCATTTTTTATACAGCATAAAAAAATAACAAATTTTTAAATGTTATCCATTCTTAGAATAGTTTGTTTTGAATATTGCATTAAATTTGACATTGCATATTCTGTGGTCAGGTTTACACTTTAAAGTATAACTCAGGCCATAATTAGAAAACAGGGATCATTACCTCAAGATAGGACAATAAAACCTACTTGGTTGAACCTTAATGGCGAGATGGAAACACAACACGCCAAGTGACAATTATTATCATAAATATGAACCTACATTTGCAGGGCTCCACTTTAGGGAATCTCTTTCCTATGAATTTACCGATATTAATGTAGACGCCAATGGAGCAGAAGTATCATCATAATTTGGGTAAGGGGGGATAAATATCAGCCCTTCCCTAATCATAGATACATGGGGTGAAACTAAAGCAATGGGTTCACTGTTTCAAAGAAATGCATGTGTATGATGGTGCATGATGTACAGTTTCTGTGACAAGTGTGAAGTGAGTGCAGAGGTGAAGAGAGGTGTGAGGAGGCTCTGGTGGGTTGGGGTGGGTGTTGGGGGGTGTTTAGGAGGAGAGGGGATTATGGAGAGGCCGCAGGCCCCGAGGCAGAGGGCCCGTTTCCTGGCCTGAGCCCCTGTTTGTCCTGCCTGACCTGGCAGCTCTGGGGCCAGATCCTGCTTGGATACAGCCGCTCCCACGCCTGTCTGAAGCTGTTAGCCACCGGCTGTGAGCAGCTAGCTGGGCTTAGTGTTGTCTGAGCTGCGGCTGGGGGGAGGGGGGGGACAACCTATCATCTGTATGTGTGTGTAGGGGGGGAACATTGTGTTGGCAGTGTGAGGATGACAGGGAAATGCGCATCCAGTAAGGCAGTGGGCGGCTATGACTGATGATTTTGGTTTGATTATTGCCACCGTTTATTTTCATATCAGGCCTTTGAGAAGCACAATTAGTTAGTTTTTAGGTAGTTTTATTTTTGCAAATCGGTGACAGATAATGTAACGTAATATTATGTAAGGAACTGGAAAACGTAAAATACGGTTTTGTGGTGAAAAATAAGAAGTGGCCAAAAATGCTTTTGTGCTGTCAGATATTCTCTCATTTGAGGTTTTGTTATTGAAAATAATCTCCCCAAATTTCCCAAAGGTGTTTAGGGGAGACACTATTCTCTAGGTGAACAGGGTTCAAATATGCACTCATATATATCAGCACAAAGTTCCCAAGTGTGTTACTTGCATTGAGAGAATCTTTTTTGTATTTAAAGTTTTCTTAATAATGTTTGAAATATGTAAATTCTATCTATTATTCATTAACCTTGAAACAAATGTCATGTTTAATATTAGAGTCAATGGTTTTTAGATATATTTTTGTATCAGTGCATGATTCAGAAAATACTATTGACAGACATAAACGAGTGATTTTAGGAATGATATTTTAATTAAATCAGGCTACGACTGTTATATGAACACATCCCTCTGGAAAATGTATAGGAGATAGGAACGACACAAAGTCAGGCGTGTGAAAGTGTTGGTGATGTGGAGATGTTTAGCTCAGAGTAGGGGGAACATTGAGAAGACCATCATTTTTACAGATATCTAAAATTCTGTAATGCCATCTTTGATGTGTTGCCCTTCTGTTATCAAATGTTAAGCATGAGGATATTATCAGTCTGCTTTGGGCTCAGTCCAGACATCGTATCGCTCACATCAGTCTCCATGGTGTGTAAAGTGACGGCAGCAGGTCACCCCTCTGTGTATCTTACCTTTTGTAATTAGCTTCCACCCTCTATTTGCCTAAATAATCAATTAGAAGCACCATATCCATGCTTGTGTTGAAAGGGTGTTGTTTGCGTACCACTTGTGTGCAGAACAGTGTTTTTACTTCAGGATCCGTAAGATAACACTTCTTCTCTCTGGCTGCAGCACTGTTTGATTATCACTTTCCAAAAATGAAAATGAAATGAAGGTATATTTACTTTTCTTCCCCAAAAGCTTTGATAGCTCAATTGCTTGTTTTCAGAGGCTTGTTATTATTTTGTCAATTGGTGGATTGGCTGCTGGGCTCTGTGAGTGTTGTTTCTGCCCTGGATATACAGAGAGCAGAGAGAGCAGCGAGACACTGAAGGGGTCATCAGTGCATCTCTGTTAGGACCTCAAACACTAACATATATTTATAATAATGTTCAAATATGGCGTTTGACACTTCACCAATTTCTTATGATCTACCTAATATCTATTTTTTTTAATTAATAACCTAAATCTGTAGCCTTTCATTAACGCTGGAAAATAAAAGCAGTGGAGCAAAAAGCACAACATTTGACTACAAAAGGACTCAAAGTATAAAGTAGCATAACGGGAAAATACTCTATTAAAGTACCACCACGTTTTACTTATTTACAATCCACCACTTGTTATATACAGTGAGCTGAAAAAAACTGACCTTTTCAAATAAAGTGTTTTTTAGTTACATAATCCTAAAATACCTTTAATAAAGTGGCATCTGAGTGCAAAGTTACTATATTAACTGTATGATATAAGCAGTTGTTGAAAGTAACTACGTACATTAACTCAAAAACAGTACTTAAGTACAATTTGGAAATATTTGTACCTACATGTTTTGCCACTTTATACTTCTACATATTGACAACATGGTAAATGTAACTTCCCTGTGTATTTCACATCTTTAGTTACCAGCAGATCAGAATAATTGATACAAAATATAAATTAACTAATACATTTAGATATATTATTATAAGTTAAGTTACTAAGGAGTAAGAGCTCAAAATTGACCAGCTGCAACTAATTAAAGCATGATTAATTAATTTGATGATACATGATTCTGAAATGGACAATTATGCATACCGAGTCATGTCACTTTTTATACTATGTATATTTTGATGCTCATACTTTTTGACCTTTAATTTAATCAAGAGTTGGAATGCAGGACTTGTACTTAATTTCCACACTGTGGTATTGCTACTTTTACTAAAGTATAATATTTGGGTACGTTTTAGACAACTGGCTCTAATTTTGAAAAACACCCATAACTGCATAACTGTGAGGTCATGTGATTTTCCTGTCAAATTAAAACGATCTTTGGGGTGTTGTCCTCCTGCCTCCATCGTCACCAGCGAGCCAGTGGCGTCATTCGCTCCTCGCTTTATAAAACTGTCAACGCCTTCCTCTCACCTGGACTGACACGCACCCAAACACCATCAGCACGGAGCAGGACACCAGACTCTGGTGAACTTTACGCACACAACTTGCTCCTTTTATTTCGACTAAAGAAGACTATCAAACTGGCTTTTTTATGAATCTGGCAAATTACTCTTACTTCTCTGGCATGTGTAACATGACCGCTGAGACGCAGCACTCGCCTGCGGAGGCCAGTCCTGTGGTCCTGTCTCCAACCGTGAGCCTGGACTCTCCGCTGCAGGCTGGCCCGCCTCTGATGCTGCAGGCCCGGTCAAAAGACAACGTGTTGATCAAGTCCGAGCCCCGGGGAGGCAGCAGCCCAAACACGGAGGATGGAGCCGCTTTAGGGCAGACTGAGGAGCACCTCCCCACCGGGAGCCGCCGCAGGAAAAGGCCCGTGCAGCGGGGGAAGCCTCCCTACAGCTACATCGCTCTCATCGCCATGGCCATCGCCAACTCCCCCGAGAGGAAGCTCACCCTGGGGGGCATTTACAAGTTCATCATGGAGCGGTTTCCTTTCTACAGGGAGAACTCGAAGAAGTGGCAGAACTCCATCCGGCACAACCTCACCCTGAACGACTGCTTTGTTAAAATCCCCCGGGAGCCTGGCAGGCCAGGTAAAGGTAACTACTGGACCTTAGACCCCGCTGCTGAGGACATGTTTGACAACGGGAGCTTTCTGAGGAGGAGGAAGAGGTTCAAGCGCACAGATGTGAGCACCTACCCGGGGTACATGCAGAGCTCCAGCGCCTTCACCCCGACTCCTATGGGCAGGCCCACGTACCCAAACACCCTTTACGCAGGGATCGGGTCTGGGTACGGCTCCCAGCTGAGTGCCACCTCCCCGCACCCGGCCATGCTGCACCACTACCAGGCCTCCGGACAGGGACAGCCGCGCATGTTCAGCATCGACAACATCATCAGCCAGCAGTCCGGGGGAGACCTCAACTCCCAGGGGCTGCAGGGGCTGGGACTAGGAGGAGGGGATATGGGCACCATGACCTCCAGCTGCTCGGTCACCGGCACCGACCCGTCTGCCTGCTTCCAGAATCAGGCTGGGAACCCCTCGGGGAACATGCTGAGCAGAAACAGTGGGAATCTCTCCTCTAACCTGAGCGCAGGGTATCCGTATTCCTCCTCGGCCTCCCCTCCGAACCTGCCCACCATGACCCAGTCCGGGTTCTCCCCCGGCAGCTCTCAGGTGTATTGCTCCGGGAACAGGCTGTCCCTGCCGGCCCTGCGCCCCGGGTCCTGCGCGGAGCACACGGACCAGCTGCTGGGCCTCTCCAACCCCATGAACTCTTACAACAACTCCTACATGAGGCAGGCCAACTTCGCGTCAGGATTAGAGCGGTATATGTGAAGAAAATCCTAATTTATTATAGGTTTTTATAGATCAATATTAGAGAAATATGCCCTCAATGACCCCATGAAAACATAGGACAGTAAAAACTTAAAGAAGAATATGATTAGGATATCAAAGCCTCACGTAAGGCCTTTCAAAATGTCGTATGGCCTTCTGTTATGTAAAAGGCAGATTTATACATTCCTGTGAGAGATTCGGTGATATTTAGTTCGCAATAATAAGAAAGAAAGACATTTTGTGACACAATACCGAGCCTCATGATAAAACATTCCTATTTTAAAGCCATTTAGATCCGTTTGACACATTCCATGACTGTATGTCAGAGTTTAATGTATTTTTACTGTGCCACATTTCGTTTATTTTGTGTGTTTTAGAGTACGTTTTTTTTTACATGTATTTGCTTTATCATTCAATTTAATTCTGCTGTTTTCCATGTAAATAGTTTGTTGATTTATAAAAAACTTTATGAAAGAAAAGAGTGTTATTGTAGACGACAGGTCGCCTGAAATAAATTCATTTTTACAGAAAAATCAATGTGGTCTTTTTTCCTCGATCATTCAAATGATTTTCTTAATAAAAAACACTGTATTGATCTTGTTTGGTTTTAGTGCAACAGCACGTCAATGTAGCTTGAGTAGTAGAACTTTTACTAAACGAATAGGCATAAGTCAAAATTATAAGATGAATGGTTTAACTTAGAAGCAGATTTTACACTATTGTTTTTTGAACATATTCAAGACTAAACCAGCTCCTAAATATTTATTTCAATTTAAAAGAAACTGTAAGAGTCAATGTGTTTACTTTTTATTATAAAACCTTCTTAGTGAAACACCACAAGATTAGAAATGTATATTGTACCTTTATATTTTGATATTTTCCACAAACACCAATTTGATTCAATATAAAAGCCAAAAGGTTTTTTAATGGACGTGTAGGGTTTTAAGACCAAACTACACACAATGTAGAAATAGACAATTAGACACAAAGATAATCTAGAAAAAGGGACAGCCATTATCATTACACATGAATCAAATAATTTAAATAAGATCATTTAAATTCAAATCACATTAGGAATTATACATCAACGTTTGGACTGTTGAAGTCATTATCCGTGTCAGGTTTTAATAATCACTTTTACAGACAGGAGTCATTAACATCTAAATAGTCTTTATCATTTCACTTATAGTCGTTTTCTCCTCACAAAGAATTCCTTGAAATCCATTGATATATAAAGTTCTATTAACTAATTTAACTTGTCTCTTATATATTTACAGAATATTTGTACCTTTGAAATATATGTTTTATCTGTCAGTTTTATGTTGCCAAAAAATATTTTTGGATTGATGGATAAGACAAGATGTGTCATCCATCATTTCAAAAATAACAAATCTAATCATTGTTCACTATTATCAACAATGTAAGCATCTAGTTATTTAACGTGTGTTCACATCACGATGTTGAGAGAAAGACAGAGAGAGTGAGTCACGGGGAACACTATTATCTTTATTGTCATTTAAAATGAAAAAAGCTCTGAGTTTGTATTTGCTCAGGTTTTGAATTATTCAACAATATTATGACATTTAATTTGCCTGGGTAATTTTCTGTTCTGATAGGTTCTCAGACACTCGCAAACTAAACTGCACTCAAAATGGATCATAGGGACTGATGGAGGGAGTGCTGACATTTCTGAAGTCAATCACCTCCAGTGTAAAGACTGTTTCATATCCAAAGTCTTATATGGAGTCAGCTGAGACTGTAACTCCACCTGCTGCAGAACCGTGGCACAAATATAAAAAGGAAAATGGAACATATTTGCCTCAAGGCCACCTGGTGGGTTAACCTGACCATGCACTAATACTATAACCAAACACGGGAAAGAAGCTGATAGAATGTCGAAGTGAATGATCGAGCATTGTTTGTTTAAAGGTTCATGTTGTTCCCTGTGATTGCCCTTTAGTCTATTTCATAGCTGCAATTCAAGACTAAGATTATGAATTAAGGCAACGTACTGATTGTACAATGCAATGAATGTGGAGAACAATTGAATTTCTTATATGACACAGTTAGAGCTCAAATTAGATGTCGTATACAGTACGTATATGTTTAAAATTATGGGCTAGATTTTGGAGCCCAGGAAAAGAGCCTCTTAAATAAGTAAATATTTGGATACAAGACGTAGATTGGTTTGATTCACGGTCTTATAGTAAAGACCCTGAAGCCTGATTGCATTTGACAATTTATACACACATATTTCATGACCTGGGAGCTTTACAGATATTTAGATGTTAGCAGAATCACATTTAAAGAGTAGCGCATAACCTCATTGCTTCTGTGCAAAACAACTGGTTGTTCAGAACAAGTTGGAAATTAAGAAAACAGGTGTTAGCTTTCCCCCACCAGGTGGCAGCAAAAGCAAGATGTTCAGTCTGACTGTTTTCACTCAGGGATTTCTTTTGGCAACTTGCAGTGAAATGTATGTCTTGTGATTAATTACACACATTCTGCTTTCATTTAGCAGGTAATTCATTGCTTCAGTAAGTGCAGATAGTAGTTTCCTGTCTATTTGTATACTCAAAATGTTATTTTGTATATCTACAATCAGGTAGACTGATGAAACGGTTCGAGACTTTATAACCTTTGCAAAATGGCAGCAGTAGCGTTTGAATAAACAGAAAGGTAGGCTCTACATCTGCTTTGGTTTCTCATACTGAAATAAAAAGTATTTTCTAATATTATTATTATATAGTTCCGTAATTAAATTGCAATAAAGTTACCAAGAATTATTGGGACTGGTTTCACAACAACCATTAACATTTCTAAGAGCTGAAAATGTTAAAAGGTACAAAACTCACTGTGTTCGGACATGTCTGTCTGTGTAATGCCATAACTGAAAAAACAACAACATGTAGAAATGACAATAAGAATAGCTTTCTTTAACGTGAGAGTTTTTATACCTGCAACTTAAAACATTAAGCACTCCTGCATGTGTAGCTTTTATCCATTATTGGCTTCACATTTTGTATTTCAATAGAAATGTTAAGATTGTGCTATAGTGTTCATTTCTCATGTCTTGAGGTTTGAAATGGCATTATTTAATATAATGTACTGTCACATGGAGGTCAATCAGTCTGCCGCCAAGTACTGTACTAATAAATACTACAAATTGGAGATACTTTGCTTTAATTTTTTCTTTTCATTCCACATACTTGTCAGAGCATTTTCTTTTACTTTTTACCCCACTGCAACCATTTGACAGTTAGTCACATACATTAGATTACATACAGATTATCAGAAACAAATGTTAAATTGATCAATAGAAAGAATAATTCATTTATCAATGGTTAAAATGGTATGCTGAGTTGCAGGTGATCGCTCAAAATGAGCATCACCTCAGATAAAGACAGTAAAATCCTCCTTTTAAATAAATGTATGAGCATTATGCATGTGATAATGTAATATATTATACTAAAGCAGTTAAATAATAAATGTCTTTGTATTGAGTATTTTTCAAATGCAATACGGTACATTTTCCTAATTATTCCGTACTTTAAACATTTTGTTTGCAGGGCTTTCACTTGTTCCACAGTATCTTTACAGTGTGGGGTTAGTACTTACTTAAGGTCTGAGTTCTTCCTCCACCACTGGCCCACTTAATTTGAAGCCTAGTCCAGAAGCAAATTACATCAAAATTCACATGTCAGTGTTGTGATTAGACATAAATCACACACAATTAAAAAAGTATATGACATATATTACATTCTGTTGAAATATTGTCCTATTGACATGGTGTACTATTTTGTATTAACAGTAAGTTGCCTTGACTTTGGACCTTCACTTGTTTTAGGCCCATGTTTATAGGACAACACACTGGCGTTTATTCTCATCATGACAGCCATTACTGTCAGGATCTATTTTCTCCACTACCAGCAGAGGGCGCTCCAACACCAAAAAACAGGAGAGCTCCACATCACGGATCATAAGAGCCAAAATCCCACTGAACCTCTGGAAACTTGATGAAAATTAAATATCCCACAGCGCATGTTTAGTCGTTTATTATATTTAATTAACTCTCTGATCGATCAAATAATGCATTTCGAGCCAAATTTCTCAACAAGATTTAACGAATAAATGTTTTTTTTTAAAGAAGTACCCTAATAATGAAGGTGCTGTAAATGAAAATAGGAATATAATTTAGTTATATGATGTATTTATATTAGAATATTTTCTTGATTATTTGTCACATCATATAGTGGTTATAGATATTTAAAGATATTCCAAAAGAGGCTGCTGACACGTGTGTGTGTGTGTGTGTGTGTGTGTGTGTGTGTGTGTGTGTGTGTGTGTGTGTGTGTGTGTGTGTGTGTGTGTGTGTGTGTGTGTGTGTGTGTGTGTGTGTGTGTGGCAGCTGTCAGTGCGTCTATTTCAGATTGTAAAAGGCTCGCGACAGGCAGGTCAGGCAGGAGGACACAGGGTTCAGTCAGGGCTTCTTTTTAACAAGTTCCATGCTTAACTTGCACTTGATTCCTCAGGGGAAGTATTTTCCTTCAATTAATGCAAACATGTACAATTGCTCTGGACTGCAGAATAAAACGCCCAGTCCCCTGACAAGCTGTTGTTTGACTTTAAGATGAATGGGCTGCTGATGTAAATGCATTACAATAACTCGGTGTTGCTGCAGCGTAATGAACTGGAATGTGAGTCTGCTCTGAATAACACACACATTACACATTGTCATCTGCTGGCCCTTTCACTCCTGACGAAGACGGATTGGAGCAGGTTGTTGCAGCTGACTGTGTACGCGGGGAATTATGCAGAAAATGCAGACGGATAGTGTTGTGACTTCGTGACAAGGAAAACACAAAACCCGTGAGAAGTGACCCGGGAGTCAGGAGGCTGGCCAAAAGCTCTGAGGGGGATTTAGGGATAAAATCTGACCATTTATTAGGGACAGAGAAGAGTTACGAGTGTGTTCATGTCATGAATGAAACAAATGCTAATGTAGGAGATCTAACTATCTAAACTGACATTTAAATATTTGTTAAAAGTCAATAAAAATAGTTATTTTAGGGATAATTTCATATTTATTATAGGCTTTATTTTACAGATTATAGGCACAAACATTATATATTTCTTTTCCGCAACAACATTGCGTTTGAAAAGCAACAGAAATACAATGATGATACATTTACTATCACTAATAGTAAATATAATAAAATTGATCATTATAATAATGATAGTAATTTTATTTCAGGCTCTCCCTTTCATGTTGTGAGGAGTTTATTTTTCAGATATTTTATAATTTAATTTGGCTTATATTTAAAACAAATGGGAGATTTCATTTGATTCTCAATATGCATTTCTATTATGTTCTAAAGAATTGGTAGGATTTTCATAAAAAAGTGATCGCAGCAGATATTGCTCACTATACCCTGCAGAAAAAAGGAAAAAGCCATTTTAATTGACTCACGCAACCTCAAGTTTAGAAATAAAACAGCATTTGAAATGATTCAATTCGTTGGTTTGTCAGAGGAAAACAATGTTTTAAATATTTGTAATTAATATTCTAAAATTATTTGGGCAATGATTTATATGAATAAACACATTAATTGATCAATTACAGTAGATAAGGTTGATCTCCAATTCTAATTAGGTTATACATAAACAAACCTCAAAATGAATCCATATGCATACGAAAAATGTATTAAATGGAATGTATTCTGGATCTCTTTATTAGTTTTTGTTTTAACGAAATATCTTTTTAGATTCAGGAGAAGATCAGAATATCACTTTCTACAGGGCAATTTGCTCCAGTTCCTGGTAACAGTGACTCAAAGACCACGTGATCAGCGTGCTCCTATAAATACCCTTTGAAAGCTAAGGAGGATAGTGTGATAGTCTGTCTGGATACCTACCCAACCCCGTGCGTAAAATATATTTTTGGAAAGACAGTTAGGATATCCAAAAGAAGCTTTTTTCAAACGAGCTACCGCATAAACTGATCACAGACGGAAACAATCGCATTTCAAGAAAACACGAATCGAGATTGGAGGAAGACAGATGAACTTTGACTGTTGTTTTTTACGGCTGAAAGTCAGAAGTTTCTCGGCCCTGCTTGACAAACCCCGGACGACCAGGACTCTCCAGATCCACTGCAGGTCAAAGAGTTCTTTATCTTTTCAATAGATTCTAGCCATGTGTGCATTCAGTAGTTGGAGATAAAACTGCAGCAAAACTCTGGTGTGGTTGTGAGGGGGGAGAGGGAGAGTCAGTTCCTCGCCGGACCAGAGGAGGGAAATCTGGGAGAGAGGGGAAAGAGAAGCGGCGTCTCCGAGGATGACTTTAGGGACGGATATGTCCGACAGCTCTGCATTGTCCGAAGATTTGGACATCGACGTGGTTGGGGGTGACATATCCGTGGGAAAAGACGGAAAGTACATCCACGATGAGTTTGACAATGACTCGGACGATAATTACTCCCAGAGCGCGGCCGAGAGGGCTTCCTCTCCCGGGCTCAGCAGCTCCGACAGTCCGTCAGACCAGATGGGCTCCGGCGCAGAGGTCGGCACTGCAATAGGGGACAAATCCAGAAAAAACGCACTTGTGAAGCCCCCTTACTCTTACATCGCCCTGATCACCATGTCCATCCTGCAGAGCCCCAAGAAGCGCCTCACTCTCAGCGAGATCTGCGAGTTCATCAGCAGCAGATTCCCCTACTACCGGGAGAAATTCCCCGCGTGGCAAAACTCCATCCGCCACAACCTGTCCCTAAACGACTGCTTTGTGAAAATCCCACGAGAACCAGGCAACCCCGGGAAGGGCAACTACTGGACTCTCGACCCGGATTCCGCAGACATGTTCGACAACGGGAGCTTCTTGCGCAGGAGGAAGCGCTTCAAGAGGCACCATGCTAATGAAATCCTCCGGGAGGCTGCTGGTTTCCTACCCGGGTTTGGATACAGCCCGTACGGATACAACTATGGAATCCAGCTGCAGAACTTCCACGCAGCCCACAACCCGTATCACCCGCACCACCACACAGGTGGCTCATTCCCGTTTCCTAACGCCCACTGCACCTTACCCTCATCAGCCTCCATATTCCAAGCGCCGCATCACCTTCCCTCTCTTTTAGGGGCAGATTTAAGAAAGCCCTTTTACCCACAGCTCAGCCCGTCCCTGCAACCTCTCAAGACGGACTCCAGCGCCCCGAGTCGGCCTTCTTTCTCCATTGACAATATCATCGGTGCGGCCCACTCCACCGCCTCTTCCTACAGCGCGCCGCCGGGCAGCCAGGCTCAATCCTGGCTATCCTCACCCCAGCACTGGCCTCTGCTTCAAACCATTTGACCCTTTCACAGGACAGCATATTACAACCAGGGCCACAGACATTTTCCAGCAAAAACCCCAATATGAACACTTGTCCTTTCTAAAAAGAAACAAAAAAATGTCAAGAATGAATTTATTAAAATGCCAAATTGTGGCGTCGTCTTAAGTGAAGGTAGGCTGTATATTGTTGGTAAAAAAAAAGAATGTTTTTGGCTCTCCACATTTCCTAACAATGAAAAAAGGAGAGGTTTATTTATGGTTTGTAAATATGTGTATACTATTCAGAGACAAAAGCAAGAGAAACTCGGAGGAGGCTCTTTTTAACTGGCCTGTAATCTGGCCTCCATTTGTCAGTGGGAGAAAATAGATCCTGTTATTTTAACATATGTGTCAACCATGGCTAAAGAGTATGATTTCCGGCTTTTTGAAAATATAATTGAGAATTTTATTATGATTTATATTGTTTTTATTTCGTGCGTCGTGAGAACATGGCACTGTTGTTGTTGATAGGCTGACAGAGACGGCGAACTCAGGTTTTACTTAGAAAGCACATGGAGACAAAAGGGGGGGGTTTCTGACACAAAAATATCAATTTCCCACTATCAGCCCCCCCCTCCCCTTCTCCCCTGGATCTCCTCTACACAGTGAATTTGTGATCATTTCATGTTGTCGGTGGACACGTAGGCTATGTGTTTTTTTGGTATAAAAGAGCCCATTACCTCTCTCAATCTTTTAATTGTTGTTCGTATCTCACACTTTACTCTGTGAAACATACAGTATGTCATGTGTTGCCAATAGAGAGAGACACTAAATGTTCATAGGTCATTTTTTGTTGTTGTAATGACAAGAATAATAAATGTTTGTGAATTTGAAAAGAAAGGAAAAGAAAAATCGTTATTTTTTATTGCGTTGAAAGTTAATGAGCCAGGGTTAAATTGAAGGTAAAAAAAAGTGTATTTGAAATAAATGTGTTTCTCTGATTTCGGAAAAGAAAAAGTTAAAAAATTACAAATTAATTGAAGAGGTTCCTTCATTATAAATATTAGGTTTTTTTATTACTTTTTATAAAATATTATTGAGTTTCCTTGGATTAAAACGATGTTTCTAATATGATACATGCACATTAAGGTAATCTAAATATTTATTTTTGTTCTAATCATACAGCTTCTTAATATAATGAATGCATGTGGAAACTAACCAATAGGGCTATAAACAGACGAAAAACATCCATCTCTCAGTAGTGCAGTTAATTAGGACTCTTTTAAGGTGTGAAATCCGCACAAAATCCAGTTTAAATATTTAAAACTCGACAAACAGCAATGAATATCACGCAACAGTGCGCAAGTATTCCTCTTGTGTGGCTCCTTCGCTCGCTTGTTAAGGACCATTTTCCCTGCGTGTTACAAAGGCCCTAAATGAATGGGCACGTTAGCAGGCCTCGGCGGTCTGTAATTGAAAGTGAACAAGGATATACCCACGGTCTTTTGGGGCTTTCGTTGCCAATTTGTAGCAGCATTTTTCATCAGGCTCCTAATCCACCATAATGCGGCTTTTTGGGTCGTTTGTTGATGTTGTCAGTGCGGACCCCTGGCCCACAGGAGTGAATGTGCGCACAGCGAGCGGTCCCCTGTGAGACCAGCCACACACATTTGGAGCCTGAAAAGCAATCTTCTCTAAAGGCTCTCGGTTTGCTCCGCTTTCATGTCATCTGTGTTGTCTCGGGATCCAAATAAAGGAAGCAGTGGGACTCGGCCGGCCACAGAAAACAGGCCTATTGGTCTTTTTCAGAGTTGTTGGAGCACATGTTTCCAGACAGAAGGGCATGTAAAGCCTCCTTTATTTACCAGATCTGTGTGCAAATGGTTAAATTAGTTTGTGGGTGTTTTGACAGATGATTATTAAGGATGAAGGGTGGGAGGGCTGACTCTGTTTTCCCTCAGCTCAAGTCTTTGAAACGAAAACCAACACATGACTACTTTCTTTATCCAGAGCCAGCCTTTATTTCCTCTCTTTTCCTTTCCCTGTAGGTGCAAATTGGCCAATTGATAAATATCACGTACGGATTTAAGGAATAATTCTGATTATAGAGCTTCTCCCGCTGTATCCGTGCTGTTAATTGATATCCTGCATATATAATTTGCAGAGTAAATGAGGTGGAAAAAAACATTAGCAGCCCATTGAAGTTTTCTGTGCACACTCGCTCTGACAGGGAGTCATTACGCACCGCATCAGTCCATTAAAATCCACATGAAGCGTTTGCAGAGGTGGTTAAAAACCATTTAAATAACGGCAGGAACGAAAAGTAAGCCAATAAAAAATCATGGGACACAAAGCATTACGCACACACACAAGATCTACCAGGATGCACCGGCTTAGCAAATGGACGATTTGAGACTGAACCCATTTTCTTTTTACAGCTTTTCAGCTCTTTTACGCACCAATGCTGTCCATCTCGCAGATTACAGACCATAATAGACCTGGGACTTCTTCCTTTAAACAGTGGTGTTAAGTAACCAAGTGCATTTACTCAAGTCAAATGTTGAGGTACTTGTACTTAACTTTAGTATTTCCATTTTATGTTATTTCTACTCCACTACAATTCAGGTAAATCATGTATTTTGTACATCTACATTTATAGTGTAGTTACTTTGCACGTAATGATAACAATATGAGCAACACTTAAATAAGACTTTTGTTACACCTGGATTAAATCTACAAGATACCCTGCAGTAAATAAAAACAATTAAAATTAGCTGCACCTTTACCAGCTTTGATAAACACATCAATGCATCAATAATTAAAATCAAAACTGTAAATTATTCTGAAATGGGCCAATCTGCATAGTGAGTACTTTTACTTTTGTACTTTAAGTATATTTACATGCCAATTATTTTCTACTTCTATGAACATTTTGAATGCAGGACTTTTACTTGTAACAGAGTATTCCTACACTTTGGTATTTCTACTTTTACTTAAATACAAGATCGGAGTACTTCTCCCACCTCATGGCTTTAAACCACAAACACTGCACGCATCTTTCAAACGCCTTTTTAATTTCTCCATGTTCGTCCTGATATGATCTCATGTATCCACCCCTCAGAAGGATCCTTGTTTCCCTATGGGATGTCACTTTAGGACCACACACAGCTTCAGCGTGTCTTTATTTAGGGATCACGACATCCGTCATTTTACGTGACGTTTTCTCAAGTGACATAATGAGCGAGTGATATGTGAAGTGACAGCCAAATGACTCGACAGTCAGCAAAAACACATTTATTCATTTTGAGCTAGTTCCCATCTCCGTGTAACTGTTCCCATATGTCCTGCTTGGAAATAAGCGTATTTAAACTCGTGCCGCTGTAATGTATTTATGGACGTAAATACAGAGGAGGAAGAAGAGCTTAGATCTTTTAGTTCAGTAAAATGAGTAATACCACGAGGTACGAATTCAGTCCTGCATTGAAAAATAAGTAAAATTACACAAATATTAGCACCCAAAAATAAAGGGCTCGTTTTGCAGAATTTCCATTTCATATGTTATATCACTCAATCATACTTAGTGATAGTGACCCATTAGCCTAATGTATCCATCCTTTAATTTTGCAGCTAATAACGGAGGAGCTTACATGAATAATTTGTATACTGTATTCTTATTAATAATATTACATCATAATCTATTACTAGATTTATATTTTGTATTATTTATCTAAACAAAGAAACAAACTATGTTGTCGAATAAATGTAGTGGAGAAAAAGTAGGCTATTAAATAGCATAAAATGTAAAAGGCCTACCTTAAAATTGTACTGTACATTTAGTTACTTTCCCCCTCTGCTTAAATATCAACATTAAAGTAGATTATCTTTAAAAAATATATATATTTATTTCATCCTAGTCCTAGGAATGACATATCGTGTTATTGTTATCATCGTCAAATTATCGTTATAGGGTCTCGTGTCAAACAGCGCGTGACAGCAGGGGATTAAATGAAATCGTTTTGGTTAAATCTTCGCTCTGCCATGCTGCCAATAACGGAACGTCTCTGATCGATACACTGCACTGTGTCTTCAAGGACAGAGGCTGCTGACACTGTGTGTGTGTGTGTGTGTGTGTGTGTGTGTGTGTGTGTGTGTGTGTGTGTGTGTGAAAGAGATGTATTATTCCTCAAGGTCACGCTCGTAAACAAAACTGTTGAAAGCCATTCTTTCCCAAATATGTAAAAGGCTACAGTATTATACGATGATGAGCTTTATAGGCTATACAATATAATACATATGTCCTCAATTATTTAAGCTACGAATGTAGGCCTATGGTTGTATCTGCCTCAAGTACACATTGGCCAAAGGATGTATTTATTTATGTACGCATGTAGTGGCACAGAGAAGCATCATTAATTAAGTGGGATTAAACATGGATACAAATCGTTTAGGGTTTTAGCCCCCTTGAATATTTCAGTATTTAAAAAAATCTTATATGATAAAATAGGATGCTGCAAAATGGCCACTCATGCAGGTGCTGCTAAAAAACTGAGTTCTATATTATTATTACAGCTTGTTATATTTTCAGTGGATCACTTATAGTGACAAAAGCCGTTTTTAACTATTTTTATATATTTATATGTTTGATCTGAACCTTATGCCTCAACTTTCTTAAAGCCCATGGAATAAACACCAGGTCAGAGATGTCTGTTCAACTGGAAACTGCTGTAAATCTGGACTACATTTAGGGAGTGTGGGCCTATTAATAATGAAAACAAACAACTAACATTTTCCGTTTTTAGATTAAAACAAACCCATAGCTCGCACAAAGTACCTTCATACGCCCACAATCTTAAGCCATATAAGCTGCTTTTCTCACTTTTCTATAAAAAAGGACTATATCTCATCACTCCTTTCTCTCTTATTCCTCAGTGTGTGTGTGTGTGTGTGTGTGTGTGTGTGTGTGTGTGTGTGTGTGTGTGTGTGTGTGTGTGTGTGTGTGTGTGTGTGTGTGTGTGTGCAGAGGAATGTTGGCCGGTCCGGTCTGGAGGAGAGGAGCAGCATCGCCGCTATAAATCACAGCCTCTCTCCCCCACCCCCTCCTCGCTGCCCCCCCTCCGTGTTTTTGCAACAGACAGAGGAATCCTTCGCTTAATTAATTTAGAATGTGTAAATAAAGCGAGGACAGTGAACTCCCCATCATCTCTGGAAACACAATATTAACTTTGGAAGATCTTCGCCCCGCCGTCTCTGACACACTATAAACGAACACCTGCTGCAGGAAAAAAAAAAAGATAGGAGAGCACGAACACGCGCACACGAACACGCGCACACCGACACACACACACGGCAGGGGTATTAATGACTGCAGATATTAGCCTGTACTACTGAACATGATAGCAGGTGTCACTCAGGCCTGTTTTAGAAAGTGAGGATGTGTTTACATTAAGTGCATAATCAAAGTTACCTCGTTGTTTATAATCAGATATTAGTCTATATACAAAATTAGATGAACCGATTTTGACAGTATATATTTTTGGCACACCTTTTTTTATTGCACTTTCTTTTCCTTAAGACACGACGGCCGTATAGCCCATGACTGCAACTTTTTACATGCAAAGGATTTTCATCACATTTCAATTCATTCAACTCCAATCCAAACAAGATGATTAAAACGACTCAAATCAGCCACCTCCAAATAACGCGCATGCGCAGTGATAAAACAAAAACGCTTTGCAGATAGCACACACGATGAGGCACACACTTGTTAGTCAATTAACCAATGTGATATGCACCCAGAACACCATTATGTTAACAGACAGAGCGTGTGCAGAGCTGAGGACACATGAGATTCAAAAAACAAAAAGAGTACAATTTGAATTATGTGACAGCTAATAAACATAAGCCCCTTCAAAAAACAAAGTTCCAAAAGCCACATGAACATACTTGAGACGAGAAATAATACTCGATAGAAAGTTAGAAATAATAGTTTTTTATGCATCTTAGCTTTCTGGCTTTGGACTTGTCTCAATATTTATTGGATTCATCTTTAGGAGTTTCATTCCATTTTTGATTGAGATTTCGAAACCACAGAAGTAGAAATGGTGTTAAAATGAACAGTTAATCCTCAGTTTTTGTGAGCCCCTCACTTGAACACAGTGCAGAGCTCAGGTGGTCTCATGTGGGGCACAGTTACCCTCTGGCTCCCCTCACTTCCAGCACTGGTGTGAGGTAAAATCAACACGGACTATTGAAACCACGTAATCCAAAAACTCCACACACATACTGTACTATTATTCA
The DNA here is from genome assembly GCA_031216635.1 of Dissostichus eleginoides. Taxonomy (NCBI): domain Eukaryota; kingdom Metazoa; phylum Chordata; class Actinopteri; order Perciformes; family Nototheniidae; genus Dissostichus; species Dissostichus eleginoides. The sequence continues at coordinate 30,187,741 of CM062270.1, read as the reverse complement.
ATTAAATTCAACCATTTGGTGCTCAATGGGGTCACTTTCAACGTCCCCTATGGGGGTCCTCAGGCCTCACATTGGGCAACACGAGTCTTCTCCATCAACTCTCTCCTCTCACCCGCGCGCACTGGAGTAAAAGGCGCGTGAGCACTTTCCTCTGCAGCGCTTTGATAAAGAGGCGCAGCTGCTGCCGGTGACATGCGGGAGCTTTTACCGGCTGCCTGCATTTGACCTTTGATGCCGAGGCATTATATTCTCAGCTAGGATGCACTGCGACGAATGGCAGCGGTGCAAAACATTTATTATATACCGGTTATTGATTTGGAAATAAAAGTTTTCTCGTCTTTTTCTTATGCAGTGTTTAAGTAAAATATACGATTTGCTCCACTAGGCCAAACCATAAAGGTATTTACATGTCTTTATGGATTCAATTGAATTAGTTATTGAGTGTCTGAGTTGAACACGTTTATTTGTATTCAATAAAAGAGGGGAGGGTGGAGGGAGTAAGGAGGGTAGAGGGATAGGATAAATACAATATTTTTTGTATTCCGTCTTGAATTGTAAGTTGATGGTGTTACAATAAAAAAAATGAAGGTATACATATAAATATTAAATAAATAGGCCCCTATATCTTCTAAATACAGAATATTTTAGCCAACTAGTCGAATTAATATACACTTATTAAAATCCGAGGATTTTTTGTTCCTGGAAAAATATTGCACACATCAATCATAGCCTACTAAAGAAAATGGACATATGTTATTTAATGTGTTTTCTTTCTTGACTATCATTTGCATTGGTCTCCGCATAATGGTTTTTAAGAGTGTAATGGTTATACTTCAAACGGGGGGGTAAATCAGTAAAGTTAAACAAAAGTCAGCTCAGGGTGTGATATAAGAAATACCAAGGACGCTGCAGCCTTCACGGTGAAAATGAAACTTTGTTTATGTAATCTTTTTCAGCGTGAAAGTGTGTTTTCCAAAAGTAGAGAGGGGGGGAAACCTCGCGATAAAATTGAAGTTTACCATCCAGAGTGAAATGCGATCACGCTGAGGTCGTGGGGCCAAACTTTTTAAGACTAATGTTTATTTAGAGAAGTGAGCGCTGTCTATGGGACTCCCCGTTCTCCCAGAATGCTTCACTAATGTCTTTACCAGCCAAGAGACCACCGGCGGGTCTGCAGCCTGCAGCCAGGCCTCTACACAGGGCTGCATTCACACTCTGTGCCACTAACACTTAACCAAGCTGATGAGATGCCTTTTAAAAAGAAATGTAGACATGAACAGATCAATTCTGGCTTTTGGTTGCAAAAAAATAAATGTCACTTAATATTGCATCAACTTGCAGGATTCTTTTTCCTGACATAGCTTATGACTTTCTGGTTGTCTGTAACTAAAAAACAGAAAAATATCTTCTCCATCTGAATCCTAGGATGCTATGTATTGTTATTAATTAATTATAAGGATGATATCTTTCATTTGGATCTGTGAGACACAACATAGCGGCGAAAAAATAAAACAGAAAAATAAAATAAAAATAAAATTGCCACTGAGGCACCAGTGAGCGAGTCTTAAGCAGAGGAAAATATCCAAAGTCCGGGCAAAAAAATATCAACATTTTTATTTTTTATAAACAGAGTAGAATTTAACAGTTTTCCGCTATCTTGCCATATGCCTTCCCCCATTTGACCCTGGTAAAAAAAAACATATAGCTGCAACACAGCATTAAACCAGGCTGATGAGATGTTTTAAATAAAAAACAACTAATGCACAGAAACATTAGGACCTGAATACATCCCTTTTTTCTTTTAGTTACAAACTAAATATGTCACTTTATATTGCATTGTCTTGCAGCTAATTCATTTCTGAGATGCAGAAAAGTCTGAAGAAACCTTCTGGTTGTCTATTTGATCTGTTATCCCCCAAAGGCAAATATGTTGCCACAATTCAGAAACTGTATCCCTCATCTAGAATTGAGCCCATACTTTTTATTTTGTCTTTTTGCTTGATCTGTGAGCTCCCACAGGCAAGCATATTACTAAAACAATAGTATTTTCTTCAGAAACAATATTTTCCATTAAATATTTAGTCTATAAGGATGCTATGTATTGTTATTAAAAACAAGATGTAGTCTCCTTGATTCCCATATTTAAAAAATATTGAAATGCTATTCAAAATACTGCTAGTTGCCAAATAAGTGAGACTTCATTGGGAAAAAAAGTAGTGTTATCTCACAGTTTCATTATAGTAGTGCAACAATTGACATTTTTGCAGCGAATGTCCCCAGTGCCTGGAGAGCAGCAGCGTGTTTTCTTACAGTTTGTAAAATTGAATTAGATACGGTGGGGAATCTGACCTCTCGCCAGACCCGCATATTTTTCACCCCTCAGGTTTTAGTGTTCCTTGGGTATTTTTGTTTTCTCAGCTGGAACTGCCATTAGAAATTGTGTCCGTGCATGCCGTCCATGATCGTTTTTATCTTTACCATCTCTCCTCTCTAACCCCTCAGCAGCACCCCAACAACACCTCACTTTGTATTGCAGCTCACACTCTGCCACCAGCGCTGATCTGAGGTGAAGACAGTAAGACTGCAGAGCACGAGCATGCACACAAAGGCCCTGAGGAAAGCTCCTCATGTATTCACAACACAAAGGAAAGTAGGACCTTCTGTCAAGTACAAATCACCAATTGGTACCTTTAACCATCCTAAACGGTGCAATATGGACAATACTTGGCTGTATAATCTGTGCAATTATTTAGCTGTGCATTACTCATATCACAAAGGGTTTTTTACACTTTGAGAAATAATCAGTTTTTGTAATCATTAAGATCTTTATTAATACTAATACCCCACTGTATTGTCGTATTCACATTTTTACATTGTCGTTTACTTAACTTCTTATACAAAATAAATAATGTTTACTTTAATTTCTTATGTTTGTATATGTATCTAACAGTATTATTTAATTGTCATTATTAAAACTTAGGGTTAGGGTTAGCCTACCCTAACCCTAACCCTTGGCCAAAAGTGCCTGCACAATTGCACACAATATAGGCCCATATGATTCTTCAGCGCATAAGAGCCCTGAGGATCCACAACAGCAGTTAAAGAGTGAGCAGCACTTCACTGGAGAGGCAGAGTACAGGAAGAGTCAGGGGACAGGAACAAACAGGCAGAGATATATACAGTATGAAGAGAGATCAAGATACTATGCTACACTATACATCCTTTTATTTATTATCGCTATGGCTGATGGTGCAAACGAAATGCATGTCGTTTATTCTCTCCATCTACAGGGAAGACTGCAGCACATCCAGTTTATACATATTGTATTGATATAAACACACTTAAAGTATCAGGAGGTTTAAATTCATAAACCCTCTTCAAATCAGGTCATGGTCGACATGCTCTGCTTTTATGTGGTGAAGTGTAACTATGCAGACGTGCAGGTAGACAAAACATAATAAAAGTGTTATGAATGGCAGCCACGTATTCCCACTACAAAGCGCTGCTCTTTAAACATCGCACACGTGTTGACTCAGTTTCACATGCAGCAATTCCTGATATCAAACTGCGTCTCCAAAGGACCAAAGCCTGGCTTTTATTTAAAACATATTTTCCATTCAAACATAATAATGTGCTAAAGACAGCTGCATCATTCATTGCAAGACAATGGGTTCTTAGGTTGGAATCCAATTAGCGCTGATGTATCATAAATGGAGTCTATTTTTACATCTGTGAGTACATCTGTGTGTCGGTGTGTGAGTGCACAGAACGCCCAGGTTCAAAGGCGAGGAAATTGAAAAGGCCAAAGATGATAAGGCCACTCTGAGGCTCCTTATAGAGGAGACATGACGCACATAAAGAAAGGAAAGCAGAGCAGAGAAACAACTGCCTCCACAGCGAGAGGCTGATGCAGGGGTGAAGTAGCCCCAGATAGCACTCTGAGTAGAGGTAAAGGGGCATCTGATCACATGTATGCACATGTATGTGTGTGTGTGTGTGTGTGTGTGTGTGTGTGTGTGTGTGTGTGTGTGTGTATTTGGATGGGGGAGGTTAATGTTGTTCATGACTAGTAGAGTCATTTCAAAGGGCTAGAGGCGCGGCTGGATGATGGATTGGAAGCTGAAGGGGCTTGCAGATGGGTAAGTAGAGAAAGTGAGGTTAAGTGGCAGTTAGATGTTGCAGATCTAAGCAGATCAAGAGTGTGTGTGTGGGTGTATATGTATATATGTGTGTGTGTGTGTGTGTGTGTGTGTGTGTGTGTGTGTGTGTGTGTGTGTGTGTGTGTGTGTGTGTGTGTGTGTGAGAGGGAGATAGAACAAGACAGGGAGGGAAAGCAGAGTTATACAGATATTTTTTTTCAGGTATTGCCACCAAGACTAAATGTGAATATTGTATTTGTGATGAATTTCAATGTTCCATTTGACATTAGCTTTGGATAGTGATGCTAATGTAAGCTCCTCACTGCTTTTAAGGGGTGTGAGCAACATGTTAGACAGTGCACTATAGGTCTACTCATAGTAGAAGTCAATGGAGGATGAGCATCCATCTGAAATCTGCACTCTCTGGTTTATGTATTAATGTCTGTCTGATCATTCTACCTGGAAGCATCACATTTCAAAATATCTTAGTTATAATCATTTAAAGCTCTCCAATACTGATCTTAGTTTCTTTCTGAAATGGTTTTTGATCCCGGGCAACAAATGTCTGTACACACATCATGGAAATACAACCAATAGTGGACAATCGTTATTTGAAACCACAAATATCATGGTGGTGCCAGAAAAAAAAAATCAGGGGAAACCAATAAGTAGGCATCATCCTCTGGGGACCATGAATATTGGCACACAATGTCATGGCAATCCATCAAATATCTTTAAAGGAATTTCAGTCTGGACCCAAGTGATGGACAGACAGACATGCCACAGCCATGTTGCAGCGATTCAGGGCAGGTATTGTAAGAAGGCAGCAGCTGTGCATTAGAGAAATAAAGTTTTGCCGACCAGCCAGGCGCCAACGAGGTTTCGCAGAGGGGGAAATGAGTTGTGCATGTTCATGTCTGTTAGTCTTCTGCAGTATTGTGAGCTGCTGGCTGGGACAGGCCGTCCGGGTGGCGGCCTGTCAGGAGCCGTCAGTGCTGCTGTCACAGAGCATTGTGGCAGGGTGGGATTGATGAGGAGCAGCAACAGGATGCTGGGAAACAGGAACAGGAAGAGGAGGAAGAAGGGAACTCAAGTTGTGTAGAGATGTTAGAAAACGGTTTGAGGCTTTGCAGACTATCAAATAGAATTAAAGACATGAACAATTCAATATCAGAAATGAAGGTCTTTAGACTGGAATGTCTAAAAACATTTTCTAAGCTTTGAAGCACCTTGATAAGTATCAGTGTTTGCTAGACATTGATACAATACTGTGCTCCTTCATGGAGGCTATTACCCTTTCCCTCCTATTTCCTCTTCATGTGTTATTAGGAAAATTCTTGCTTAGTGTCAATAAAACCAAAAGGGGAAATAAACAAGCAATAAAGTTTGCCGTCTCGGTTCAGCCTTACTGTGTTGTTTTAGTTGAACAATTCTCATAAATACACGCACAACTCAAACTGTTCTGCACAATGTGATTGGTTAATGACTTTATTTATGGTGCAAAAGTGCAGAAAAATCAACTTTGTTCCCAGAGGGAAATTACGTTCGCTTTCCAGTATTCTGGATAAAAACATTGGTTCTAAAAAAAAAATACTGCAGTGCAAATTATTCAAACGCAAAAACAGAGAATGCCAGATTATAATTTACACAGAAAAAAATCATTCATACCATTCAAAAATATGTATAACACAACATCACAACTCTGATGATGTCATGAGAATCATTACGTTATATAAAACGAGACTTTCTGACATTGCTTATATGACCCTAACAGAAAGTGGGCACTCCCAACTCCACCCACCTGCTACTCCATTAGTTTAAAACAAACAGTATTCACAAATAAAGTCCGGTCTTAACCTTTCCTCCTGCTGAATCTGCTCTCCCTTTCTTACTCCTCTCCAATTATCCTAATCCTTCCACCCACCCTGTAATGTTTCCTCTCATTTTTTCTTTTTTTTTACCCCTCGACAGCCGCCAAGGGATGTAACGGCTGATGTCCAAATGCTAATGGTCCTCCTCTTCCTCCTTGCACCCCTGCTTTCCTCTCCTGTTGGTTTGCTCGGTGCTCTCCCTCCCCTAATTCAATTCTACATGCTTTTCTTGGCTTGACCGGCTCCTGTCTTCATTCAACAATTCTTCTCCCTGCCTCCTCCATTTCTTCTCTGAACTCCTTACTTTCTCCCTTAAATCCTTTTAAAACTCTTTTCCCACTGTTCATCAACTCCCAGCCTTCTGTCTCTCTTTTCTCTCCCCTCTGTCTCTCTTTTCTCTCCCCTCTGTCTCTCTTTTCTCTCCCTCTGTCTCTCTGGTGCTGTGTTTTTAGTGCCGGCTCTGATTTGTAACCTCTGGATGTACCCCTTCATGCTCTCCTTCTCCGGGCCGTCTGCCTCCCTCAGAGGGAGCAGCTCACTGGGGCTGAGAGGGGTCACGCCTGGGTGAGGGATATCACTTCTCCCCTATCTCCTTCTACCTTCCCTTTCTTACTCACCCTTTAACTCCCTCTGTCTCTATATATCTATTTCTCTCCCTTATTGTTCCCCTCTCTCCTCCTTTTTTACCTCCTGTTCTTGCTTTCTTTTATCTTAAAGTGACATAATTGATTTGCTGAATTCCTCCCGAAGAACACAAGGCCAAAATCCCATTCCAAGTCTACATTTAAAAATGTAATTTTGCCTTGAGAGGCATTCATTTGAAAATATTATGCAACTTATGATTTCAGCATCTCAAATATTTGAGATCTAAAGTCTAAAATCCCAAAGTTCCCTTCCGTAACATAATGACATCACAATGTAACGCTCGTGGTATTATTGGCTAGTGCTCCAACACATTGTATGTGATAGGCTAAGAGGCAGGACATCACTAAGCGGTTGACCAGTCACAACAGAGCCGGCCATCTAACCAATCAGAGCAGACTGGGCTCTGGATTCAGACAGAGGGTGAAAAGAGGTGCTGCAGCACAGGCAGTATGAGAAAAACAAAGACCTTTTTGAACATTAAAGCATGGAAATATGTCACAGTAGAGACACAAAATACAAATAATAACCATAATAGGGCCCCTTTAACACAGGCACTTGGGGAAGAAGTGTGAGACGGTGATGAATGATTGTACATAAATTAGAGTTTTGTGTACACAGACACACATATTGTGTGCTGAGGACTACGGAGACAAAAGGGACAAGATGGAGATAAAGAGAGAAAAAATAGAAACCGGCCGGTGTGTGTTCTTGTGGGGGGCAACTGAGGGGATCGTCTTCCCCCCTCAGCCCCTCCCTGGCCCCAGCCAGAAGCCCCCAGGGGTCCCTGGGTTCCTGAGGAAAAACATCTCGGCCCCCATCACCCCTGAACCCAGCGCTGGGCTGTTTACCTTGGCCTGGCTGCCTGACAGCTTTACTGATGTTACATACAGGCACACAGGGACCCTGATTCAGAGAGGGAGAGGGAGCAGGAGCATGGGGAGAGGAGGAGGAGGAGGAAGGCGGGATAGAGGAGGAATGGAGGAGTGAAGACGATGGAGAACGAGTGACAAGGATGGAGGATGGAGGGGAGGACGAATGAGGAGAAAAGTAGAGAAAATAGAAGGTGGGAGAGCGAGAGGTGTGAGGGAGCGAGTGTTAGCTTACTCTGATGTTAATCGCTACGATCAGATCCATTTGCGGAGATCTCCAGAGGAGAGAGCTGTTCGCAGGGCAACAGAGTGCACACTGAGAAGAAATATTGCCGGCGTAAAGTCTGCGCTGGATATACAGGCATTAATTTTCATCAGCTTTATAAGTAGATCGCTGTGTATATAGAGCTATATTTTGTTTTTAGGATCGTTGCTCAATGAAGTATGTGAGATCTGAAAAGCAAATGTGGAATGGAGACTCAATATTTTGACAGGAGCTAACGTTACTCATTACAGTGTGCTGAAGAAATGTATAGGCACTTTCCATACTGTTCATGGGGAGAGAATGGGGCGGGAGGGGCCACTGCCACTCACTATACAAATGTTGACACAAGTATACCATATCTATTTTAAATAAATGATCAAATTGGAAACAAAGCATCATCAAAACTCGCTTATTCTTTCAACTAGAACAAGTATGATTCATGAGTTAGGGAGTCAGAGCAAAATAGGGAGCACAATCTGGTAGAAATTCAGTAGAAACGTCCCAGATGGCCAATTTTTAAGCAGTTTCTGAAAGAACAAAAAACAAGGAGAGCCTCTTCTTTTGAGGATGATTTCAATTTGCATTCATCCTTCATCATTTCCGAACAAAACTTCCCCTCATGGCCCACAGTTTGTCTATTTGTAGGCGTTTGTTTGTGCATTTCTGAGCCGCGATGCTGGGCCGGGCCGGGCCGGGCCACAGGGGTTTCTGGGCTGGGGTGGGAGGTCTGTGTTTTGCAGCTCAGAGCTCTAAGTCTTGTTTGTCTGTCCTGAGCAGCTGGACAAGCTGTAATAATACAAACGGGCCTTTGAACAGGCTGCTGTGTTGTGCCGCTGTGGCTTAGGTTACATCCCACACACACACTTGTTCGCTCAGAAACACACTCATATTAAGATCAGACTGGCAACCGCATGCACGCAAAACCATACCAAAAAAACACATGTTCACACACTCCTGAACACAGGTGGACATGCAGACATGCGTGCAAGTACTAATATGCACAGACATACACAATAGAGGGATGACGTTTTGTGGTAGGCCTGACACAAAAGTTAGCATCGCAAGAACCATTGATGTGGGAAGTGCTTGAATGCTGACTCATTTCCAGGTTTGGGACTCTTGCATCGCTCTATACACCCTTGATCGTGAACCATATTCGAATAAGCTCTGATCTAACTGTGATTGATCATCTTAAACTCGGCCATCACTCTGTTTGTCTGTCTCCTCTGTTTGCTTGCTTGCTTGCTTGTTTGTTTGTTTGTTTGTGTGTGTATGTGGACAGCCGGGTGGCTTGCTTGTTGTTTGTTTATGGCTGATCATTTGTCACAATAAATCATTAGGGACACACACACACACACACACACACACACACACACACACACACACACACACACACACACACACACACACACACACACACACACACACACACACACACACACACACACACACACACACACACACACACACACACACACACACACACACACAAGCCCCCTGGATTGTTTCCACTCCTCTCGAACTGATTTAGGCTAACACACACACTTCAGGCTCACTGCGCTGTCACCCTTTGCACACTGGAAGCTGCAGCTTCAGCCGAGAAAAAAAAATGGGACATAGTTGAGTGCCACCCCACTCCACTACACTGACGGATGACTTCCTCTGTGGTTATGTAATGGAGTTCAGAGCTTCACCTGCCCTGGCTGGGCCGGGCCAGTGGCCTCTGTACACACATCAGGATATGAGAGGATGGGGAATTGGTCTGTAGGTTGCTGGGTCACTACTCTGGGGATCTACATCAATGCCAGTTGGGGGCAAGGGAAAGGGAATTGGGGTTGTCCACATGTAGTCTACAGTAGGTCAATATAAACATAAATTGAAGTACAATACCATTGAAACTAATGTTTCATTGCTTTTTGCATTGTTTTCAACCATCTGTGAGGTAAAAAGCGTGTAGAGCTATATCAGGCTATTGCTATACATAATCAGTTAATACAGTTACTGGTCACCATGACAATGTCCATAAAGCACATACTGTTAATGTGTTCGCTATATTACAGTAAATATAAGCCTTATTTGTAGAAAACAACCTGGTTTGTCAGCACAGGAAAAGCAGCTAATACCATTGACCATCGATCTGTTCTATCCAAGTGATCCAGTAAAGTCATGACAGTGTCCCAGTGAGCCAAAATGCACAATAAAGGATTCAAGATTGTAAGGATTTGATTAACAATAGCTGAAGCATAGTAAGGCAATGAAAAAAGTCCCACAGTACAACATACAATACTTAAGATATACAAATAGGTATAAACAAATAGGAACCTGAAATTGAAACAGCTAAATAATAAATTCAGTCGTTATCAATTTCATTATTAGCCTTTGTGCTTTTAGTAGATAAACACAGATATAAATCACTGAAAACACCTGTGCAAGTGCACCATGGTTGTAAAGGGCTTTGACAGGGTGTAGAAGTGATTTGAATAGAGTGTATTGACTTTTCCTAACTGAAGCTGTGACAGTGCCAATGGAGACAGAGAGTCAAGGATAGACTGCCTGGATTATGCAGCTGTGGGTTATACAGAGTTGAACATCTGGTCACAAAGACAGCAGAGATTACGTTACACATGTCAAAAAGAGAGGAGAATGTGAGAGATACAAAGAGGATAGACAGAAGAAAATGTTTTGCGAATTATTCATATGTTAAGAAGGACATCCAGTCTGTGGCTCTCGGCTGCTACTACTGTCAAGCCAACTGAGTTCAGAACATCTCGCAAGCCAAAGAGGCATATTTCTCTGAAGAATTTCTACCAAAACAGCCGTAAAGCAACAACGAACATTCAACTTAAACTCAGTAAGAAAGTTATTTACTATAATTTTACTGTGCATTTAACAGAACATTTCCCTCAGGCAACTTCCCTCCAACCATCTCAGCTTTACATGAATCACAAACAAAACTTAGAAGGCTATTCAGCTAGAAGGCAGAAATGTTTTCCAATCTATTTAAAGTATTATTTTAATAAAATAGTGAGAATAGAGACCGTCTTGCAATAGGAACACTCCAGCCAGACGATAAATCAGAAAAGTGTAAAGTGTGGTTGGCCAATGTCCACTATCCTTCCTCCCACTACCTATCTGATTTTATTTTGATCATAACTAAACACATTTAAGGCTTTGTATCTGTATTTTGCACAAAAATCCAGCTACAGACAGACATATAAATACTTGTTATAGTTCTCAAAATCGCTTGTGGTAGTTCCTAGAGTAAGTGTCTCCAAGACCACATTTTGCTATTATAACAAACCCACAGACTCATAATGTGAAACAATACCAGCCACACTGCCCGGGCTAGTAAAGAAACCCAATTCCAGAACAAACACAGCACTGCTTTGGCCTCTTAGAGAAAGAAAGCAGAAAAACACTCAAAAACCCAACCTATTGAACTTAGAAGCAACTTCCTTATTTTCAGGAAACAACATTTTCTGTACAGCTCAATGCAATTAAAAAGCAGCAAATCAGAAATATGGCAAGTTTTACAGCAAGCATTGCAAGCAAATCAACAATAACACAAACTGTGGATTTCTTTAAGAAGTCAATATAAACTAAATCACAAACATAGCTGCTTGGAGCTAAATCATTGTCAAACAACATGAGATTATTCATAAATGTCGTTACCATGGGAAACACATCGGAAGAAGCGTCAATTCCCAACAAACAAGCGCCATGTTGCACTTCCGGTGTTTTTATGGCGCCCTCTGACCTCTCCTAGAGAGATAGTGCACCCCCTACAGGCAACACCTACATCCTACAGTGGGAATTGTATTTACAGCAGTTTTTTGCTCTTCCAACCTGGCACCTGAAACAACCTGGTTAAAATTAAATGATCATTTTCACTCTAATGCATAACCATTTTTTACTTTAAAATTGAAAAACTAACATTTGTGATTCATGATATCAGGACAGCGGAGAGTCTACACATCTTCTGTCGCAAACTGAAGACTTCCCTTGTACCTGGCCATTAAATAAAACAATTAAAAATAGCTTATTGTTGGGAAAATACTGAATGCACCAGCTCCTACAATGGTCTTTCTTGTTTGAAGTGAATATGTCAGCACGTTTGTTGTTCTCCTTAATGTGAATCTTGATATTTTGTTGCACTTATTGTGAATCGCAGCTAAATGCAATGTATTGTAATGTAAGGATTTTGATGGACACTACTGACTGTAAGCCCTTGACATTCTGTGCACCTAAACAAAGGGAACATCTTTGTTTTTGTATTTGGACATGACCAACAGCTGAAATAATATTTTTCAACAAAAACACTCATAAAGCATTCTCTTTACTGTCATATAAAGTACAAAGAGAAAACTGTTGCAACTAATTCTGCTGTTCATGACCAGTTATGGCTAATCGAAAGACATGCAGGCTACCCAAAAAGAGTAAATGGGCGTGTGAGGGAGAAAGGAGGGGAATAGAGAAAAACAAAGGACAGCAAGACGACATTGTAAAAACAAAAGTGTGCCTCCGTCCTGTCCTCCCAGGCAATTGCTGCCCCCTGCTCCTGACCTCGAGGCCTTGGGGTGAGTTTGTAAACTGTTTCTCAGTGCCCTCAACATCTGACCACCCTGCCCTGTACCTGCAATAAAACACAGGCAGAAGCACAACAAACGCGAGCCAGCCACATCAGCAAAGACTAACAAGCAGGCCAGTGTGTCCAAAAGGGAGCTCTTTCCAAAACACAAGAGTATGTTTTCAAGCTGTTCGTTTGTCCGTCTCTGTTTGTACTACCTCATTTTTATGTTGAATTGATGTTATGTGGAGAACTGTTGGTCTAAACATGATGTGTAAGTACACACTGGAAAGTCCTCGCACCATTTATCAGCCTTATATTTACTTGTGAACTTTTGTGGGAGTGCACATACCAAGGTTCATCCGTCTCGCTCCCGCCACGCTTTGTTTTTACATGGCATGCTGGGATATTCTGTTGTGTTTGGTTTGTGACTCCTCAGCCAAAGTGTTCATTAGATAATGAAGGGGAACAGTATTTGTGGTGGGAAGGTGAAGGTCAAAACTGTGTTTTGAATACACACACATGACTGATTGGTCCGCTGTGTTGGGCTTTCTGATGAGTCAGCAAAAACAATGGCTGTCTGGAAATAAGTTGTCAGTGGTTGCTTTTTTGTTGATTTTATACAACAACAAAAATTATTGAATAAAGTAAAATAAAATTCAAATACTTTAGAAATTGAATGAATTATCTTGGAAACAGGGAAATTGCTGCATGAACACCACATCACAATAAAAAAACCCCCCATAAGAACGCATAAGCAAACAGCTTGAGATAAAAACAAACAATGACAACAACCGGTTATTTAAACAGATGCTATTCATTATGTTAAGAGCATCGGAAGTTCAAGCAACACATTTCAAGAACAAACACATTATTTTACATCAATAAAGACACTGTGTGTGTTTAGAGTCAGAGTGTCAGAGTCAGACTTTATTGATCCCCGGGGAAAGAATGGATTAGGTTACAGTTCTTTATATGTAAAAAAAATACAAACGGTATAGTTTATGTTCTATATATATATATTTATGGTCAAATAAAATCACATATTGCGCCTTTATTTTCAACTGTTGTGATTTGTATTACTAATTAACAGTGTCCAATCCCTGATTGGCTGTAAGGGAGGAAGAGAATCTGTGAGGGCGGGGCCACGCAGAACGTAGGAAACCAGCTGGATAGAAAGTAGCTGAAAACACAAACGGGAAAATAGAAGCAGTCATTTAGCAAACACTCACCTTTAACTACTTAAATTCAGTAATTTAGTTCATGTTAGAGCCTGTGTATGACTAAAGTCTGTAAGTTACTTTTAAAAGGTAGGTGTTAGCCGCCGTGCTAGCAGTAGTGCTAACCACTAAGCTATATGTTGCTATGCAGGTAGCATCGGCTGGCAACCGTTTCTTGAAGTCAGTTTGTGTTTACAAGATAGGTCAACTAACAATGAGTGTGAGATTGGACCCAGCCCTGGATTCGAGTTAGGCTAGACCCAAAAGTGACCGGAAAAGTGTGTGGCCTCTGATGAAAACACCTGCTGGGACTTCGGAGATGTTACAAGGTCAGATGGCGCCATTGTTGACCGGAAAAGCCTCGGACCTGCTGCTCCCTGAACCACAACGACTCTCCAGGACAACAACAGAACTGTAAGTTTGACATTTCATTCCTTTTATTTTTGTTTATGTAAAGTATTCTTGTGGCTGCACAACATTGGGCCATCTAACCTACAGGCCTGCAATGGGTTTTATTTTGCGATGATGATTTAATTATCCAATTCAACACTTATGGGGATAGTTAAGGGACATTTACTTTGCATTGCTTAGCTTTTTTAAAATAATGTTTTAGATATTTCGTGTGACGCCTCGACTCTGTCAAAGCCCTCTTTCAAAACTGGACCCATTTTCTGCTTATAGAAATACAGGTAAATAGTTTATTTACACTTAAATGTCCAGTACTTTTATTATGTTTCTTATGGTTTAGTTGAAATTGTTTGTAGGGCCAAAATGATATGATTGTTGACATTTTAAATTGTCTTATACACATGGGAGTACAAAGAACTATGACACTTTTTATTTCAATCAATCACCCTAACCCAATTGTCATATATTTTCTTTTTTGTTATGCATTGACAACTTTTCAAAGTCAGCCACGTTTAAAATCCTCTTCGTTTTTATGAATACATTTAAAATGCCAGAAAGATGGTGAATGGAAATGTGCAGTGTGTGTGTCTATCAGCTGCAATGTTTATAAATTAGAGTGTGTTTTTTGTATGGAGTCTGTAGTGTATGGAAGTTTTGCTTTACTCTTTTCAAACCGCCTAGGCCTTAGTGTTGTGTTTTGGTTGCCTCTGTAGCACTTGGATAATGCAGAAACATATCTTATGTTTCACCCACACGTTTTCTAGGCGTTTTCTAGTCGAACTGACCGACCCTGCTGTTTGTTTAGTGTTTGTCAAGTTTATGATTGCCCTGTTTAATGCTTCTTGTTATTCTTTGGGAAAGGGGTGGAACAGAGGATAGTTAGGGAGTGAATAATGATAAATGGACAGAAAGGGAGAGAGAAGGAGACAGAAGAAAAGACAAGAAAATGATGTTCTTCCGAAGTTTTGCTGATCTCATGCCTTGTAGAGGACTGACAAATGGTTCAAGGAAGGGGGGTAGATCCAGAAGTGTGGTGGAAATGACTTTGGAAGAAGCACAAGGGTTGGATAAAGGACGGTGGGTTGGTAGGAAACGGCAAACGGACATGTAAAGGCCACACAAACCTCAAAAATGTAGTTGAAATGAAACATTGATAAAGCCCTAGTGGGCTTTAGAGGGGCTATCGAGAGCAGCACATCTGCAGAAGTCATTAAGGAGTGTCTCTGTATGCGGCGTGACGCTGTGTTTTCTCTGCCAGGTCTGCTTTGGGCCTGCGCAGCAAAACTGGGATCAGGTTTCGTCAGCGTGCAGTGGGGGGCCGTCTCCAGTTGACGCGTGATGATTTAGTCAGGTGTGAGCGTGCACTTTCCAATTTGCAGGGAAATAAATTAGAAGTGATTTTTTACGAGGCCTCTGTCCCAGGCTGTCTCAAGGCGCCCTCTCCCCCCCGCTGCGCACTGTCAGCCCAACTGATGTGTTTATAAAGAGTGCTGCAGTGGGAGCGGCCCCCACATAAACACATGTACAATACATAGGACTCACAAAATACACATGTGCCTATAGACACGAGTAATGCAAACAAAAACATGCATGTAAAAACAACACGAACATTAGAAACACATTGTAATTGCAGTGTCTTTTTGCACAGAAACAGAATTTTGCCAACTGCACAGAATGTCACATTTTCCATACCTTTTATACATGTTCATTGTGTGTTGGGCAAGAGTGTGGAACATGTAATCACCATTTAATCGCATTACATTTTTATGAACTTGTACTATAGTGACCAAGCATGAAAATATACTAGAATTACAGCGACAACAGCAGGAACAATCATCTCAACCAAGCTGAGTATATGTCCTCCTGCTCATTACACACAATTCCTCTGTGTGTTCAGTGATTCCAGTAAGAGCATTTTCTGCAGTGTAACAAAAAAAACACTGTTCTTCAAGGTTTTTCAGCTTCTCTTTATGATATTTAAGTATAAAACAGAAACACAGGTGTGTTAGAAGTAGATGACACAGAGCAGAACAGATCCAGGCAGAGATGATGCATTTGTGGCGAGGGAAACATGTTTGAGCTCCACTGGGGTCTAGAAGCCGGAAACCCAAATCCGATCTAACCTCTGACCTCTGTTTGGTTCCCCTGCTACTGCTCCCACACATGGCTCTGGCTGCCTTTACTAAATAACTCTGACTCTCTTCAAGCATTTATTTTGTTTATCTCTGTCCCTCTGACTCCCTGTCTTGCTGACTTAATGACTGCAGGACCTGTCTGTCTGATGGCCTGCATGGCTGTGAATGAGTGTGCTTCTGTCAACCTTTTTACTTACCCTCATATTACATTACATGTTACTTGTTAGATGCTTTTATCCAAAGCGACTTACATACTCAATACTGTGGACAATACCCACAGGAGCAATTTGGGGTGAAGTGTCTTGCCCAGGGACACAACGACATGCTGACTGCAGTGGGGTTTGTACCTGTGACCCCCTGACCAAGGCTCTATCCACTGCGCCACACGCCTCATATGTCAAATGAAAGGCCGAATCCATGCTTCTTCCTGGTGCATTTAAAGTGCACCTATCATGCTATTTTTAGGCAATAGCTTAGGTCTCAGATATATACAAATATATAAAAAACATGTCTATGAAGTGTTTTGCTCAAAATACCAAACAGATCACCCATTCTAGCCATGCCTCATATCCCTCTATTTCCCTTCCTGTTTCAAAAGTGCTGATTTGGGGTATAAAGCTGATAAAAAAAAAAAGGAGGGGGCTGAGCTCATGCGGGACCCGGCAGCTACTGTCTAAACTAAATACTGCCGTGATGAAACGCCATATCATGGATTATCAAGGATTATTTCTGAAACAGTATGGAGCTCAAAGGCTTTCTCTCTTGCCGGTTATGCCACAAGCTGAGTTCCTTTTTATTTCCTGCTTCTTCACACACATGCTCTCCAGTACAGGTTAGCTCTGAGTGTTAGCGATGCTAATGTAAACACCGACCATATTACGTCCAAAACAGTCGGGCATTGTTTCTGATAGCAACGTTTCTGATAGTGCCGTGGGTCCACA
Organism: Dissostichus eleginoides; assembly: GCA_031216635.1. NCBI lineage: Eukaryota > Metazoa > Chordata > Actinopteri > Perciformes > Nototheniidae > Dissostichus > Dissostichus eleginoides. The sequence continues at coordinate 30,170,681 of CM062270.1, read as the reverse complement.
TTTCCGATATTACGTCATATCGGACGCAAATCTGGATCAGCTCCGTTGTAGCCCCGTTTTTAGAGATTTGGGTACGGAGGAAAAGAGAGAGGGTTTTATTTTCTGACGCTGCGTGAGTTCCCTGACACACCGGGGACACATATTTATGTATAAAAGACATCAAAAAGTGCATTTTGCATGATAGGTCCCCTTTAAATACAGGTTATTGTGAACATTGCCTTTTTTAAGAGTGGAAAATTGTAATAACCACCAGTCATCAAATTCCAAAAGAAAAAGCTATTTCCCAACCCTCTGTATTTAAAACACAATTGAATCTATATCTGCGTGCGCTGTGCACAGATCAACACAACATACACAAGTTGATCATTCCCAGGTCTATAAAAGAGTCTGTTTTGTGATTTACTGCTGTTGTTGATTTATATTTACCTACGAAAAAATGGGGCTGCGGTGAAAATTCAGAGAAATACTTGGTTTCACATTTGGATACTAAAACGAGATAGTACAGGCCTCATTTCCCAGATTATCTATCTTTTATTTGACCATAAGTATTTTAACTAATTGGGCTGATGTTTTTGTTATGACCTTATGTGTGTGTATATATTTATTTATATTCCCACCCTGGTTGGGTAGTTCTCCCTTTCACATGTCTAACTGTACATCATACTTTAAAATAAGGAGAATTGTGTTTCAGGGTTGTGGCTGAAGTTGGATCTGCTTCATCAAATATTCTCCTTTTACGGGCAGCTGATAGCAGGCACTTTGGGGTTTGGAACTTCATTCACTGTACGCTGAAGAATGAAATCTCATCCCATCATCACACCACTATGACAAACTTAAAACACACTGCCTCATTCGATACCTCAAATGCAAAAACATCCAGTTGGAAGGTCAAAGAGGTATTTGAATGGAGAGTAAAAGTACAGCAACAGACTCAATTGTACGATCCTGTATCCTGTAACAATATCTTGGTCAGTGAAGAAAGTAATTATGATATATTACACCAAAAATATGTGTGCCAAACCAGCTTGTCTAAACATGAAATCTTGAATGAGTGTGCTGTAATACGGCGGGCTAGGATTTACACAAAAAGCATGTTGATAAATGTCCTTACATTGAATTTGGTCCATTAGAAAAGCACATTTTGGTCACAAAGACTCAACATGCCATTCTGTCGATTGCATATATTTGCACAAAAATAATTAAACTGTTGTAAAAACAATTAGTCATTCACACATTTATTTTAGAGTAATGATTTTCACAGGATCATTTTTATTTGTAAGGAATGTGATGTTTTATCGTACCCTACTTTTTAGCATATCAGTACGATATACAACTTTGTGGGTGGTTTACTTTGCTTGACAAGGATGGTGGCATCTAAAATACGACTTTAGCCTTTGCAATAGGTTATGAAGTCGGTAGTTTATTTTACTTAAACCACTTTTAGCAGCTTGGACATTTACAATGGAACTTTGAACAGGAAGTCAGTACACAGCCGTCACCTCCAGGAGAGCGAGTCTGAATCCAACCCTCCTGCACACAGCAGATGAATGAGAGAGATTGGGAACATTTTACTGAGGGGTCAAAGTCTCCTTCCTTTACGAGTTGTTACAACATGAATGGGAGCACTGAGCGAGAGGAGGGAGGGAGGAACTAGGTAGGGAGGAGGCGGGGAGGGGAGGAAGTTAATAGTGTAGTTTTTCTCAGCTCTAGCGCCCCTGAGCGAGGTGAGAGGTGGGGCCGGGGGGCACTGGCTGGGTGGTCAGCATGATCGGCGAACTGTGTGTGTTTATGTGTGTGTTAATGGCTGTGTGTGCATGTAAGAAAGTCAGAAAGGGAAAGGAGTTCCGTATGCTAAGTGCCCAACTGTGGGAATAATCAAAAGCTTCTCATATTTCCCTCAAGGTCGTTTGATCCTTTTTTCTATTCTTGTTTTTCAATCACTTTTTCTCTCCCTCAGACTACTTCTTCTATTCTTGTGTCATTGTTATTCCATGCAGCGCTTACACAGGCACATTCTCTGAGGTTTGGCCTTTATGGGCTGCAAAATGAGGTGTAGACCAAAATGACTACTCTAATCGAGTAGCCGCACGGGCCCTAAAACAACAGACTGCATTTAGCCAATATAACTCATTCCTCTTGACCATAAAATATCCAGACTTAATAAAAAAGCCATCAAGTATTGAAAGCTGAAGTGTTTCCCTTCATACACTCTTGCAAAGAAAAATGAAGCGAGCTGAGAGCTATGTTAAGTTTAGAGATGTGGGATGATGCCGTTAAAGGAATAGTTCAACATAATTGGTAACATACTTGCAAAGAGTTAGATGAGAGGATCGACTCCACTGTACAATGAGTATGAAATTATGTAGGATTGTATACGTCACACACAAAACAATTGTTTTATCAATTAATCTGCCAAAAATGTGGTGATTAATCTCAAAGTCCAAGCTTATTTTGTCAGTCCATAAGGCTGGTGATTTTTATGTCGATCAACTAATTTCTACAGCTCTTGAGACAGGCTCTAAGCTCACTACATACCAAAAATAATCCTTACATAATACTCATCGCAAAAGTAATTAGATAACTAATAACTCAACCACAAGAGTAACTTTTAGATACTCAAAAGCCTCCACAGACTTATGTTTTGAATATATATAAAAAAATATAATATTTTCTTACATGTCTAACAAGAAATCAGCCTAAGTATTTTCAGATTATCATCAGCTAGTTCATTGATTGCCCTGGTGACTGCATCACAGTGTTTCTGTTATTTTCCTGCTTTGACAAGGAAATCTGTGCAAGTCGGACAATTTAAACCTCTCCTGTCATAATGTCCTGTGGAAATAATTCCCTCTAAGCTCAATTTGAAGTGTATTAAATATGCTGAGTAGATGAGTCTGCACCAGCCCCTAATGACAGTGGAGGCAGAACTCCCATCTTCACAGTGAGGGTGAGGCATTTACACACCCTCTGACTCTAAACAACTTATCCATCCAGGCAGCTATCTGTTAGGCTGTAACATGCGGTGTTCATGCAGTGTTTTGACTCTCTGGTTTTTCAGGCTGCAGCAGCAGTGTGGGCAGCTCAAAGCCACATTCAAGAGCAGCGAGCTGTCATCAGATGCTGCTGAACCTAAACACTAGCAGCCACAGACCCTATCCCCTCTTACACTGTTACTCTCCTATCGTCTTCCCACAGCAACATTTAACATGCACACATGTTCTTGCTCCTAAAGTATTAGTCTCAGAATTATTTTTCATATCTTCACAGCCAGCTCTCTCTCTCTCTCTCATGCTGCCCGCATCTTTGATCTTCTGATTCTTCTCAGTCAAATGCACACATGTTTAGTAGGACTACAAAAGTTAAACACAGTGAAAAGTGAAGCATTGTAAATGTATTAGGCTTTGATCTAGAGGACTCATGTGTGACAAAATGTGTTGTGAGGGGGGGGGGAGGAATCCAAACCTGGCGGGAGTAAGGGGATGGATCAACGAGATCAAGCGATGTGGGGCAAGAACATTCATTTCAGATGGCCCAGGCCGTGACAGAATTGGTCCTGCATGCTGTTCTCTGCCGAGCGCCGGTGTCATGTTCGCAGGGTCCATGTGTTGTAAAGTCGGAGTGGTTTTGGCACGCGGGGCGACGCCGGCTCCTGTTCTGAGGGTGAACCCCATCCTGCCCATGGTGGGCCGCAGACTTGGGCAAAAGGAGTGAAAGTGTTGACAATGCTGAAGCTAGAAACCCAACCCAACCCTGAAACTGAATACTCAGGCTGCCACTTCATGTTCCCCTTCACAAACATCAGCCCCCTCCACAGCTCTCCGTCTTCCCCTCTCACTCTTTGTTTGTCCTTTTGTCTCCATTTTTTATTAGCCTGTCTCTTGTTTCAGGTTCTCAGTTTTATTGATAATGATGTGTTGCGTTAGAGGAGAAGAAATGCCAACATTCATTCTAAATTCCCCAACAGTCTCTTACTTGCATGCTTTCTCTCTCCCTGGCTGCTTTAGCACCTTTGCTTCCCCTTTGTCATCATGTCTCGCTCTCTGTTACTGTCACTGTGCTCAGCACTTTACACCATCATAAAACAAATGCTGTAAAACCTTGAATCACTAAACCATAAAAACACTAAAAAAATATATTTCAACTTAGAAGAAAATTGCCGCTGCTGTAATACAACTTTCTGTGGTATCTTAAGTTGGACGTGCCAATGTTATCTAGGGTATTTTATAGTATAGACGGACGGGCAGATGGATGTGACATTCCTGTGTGACTGGAAAGGGAAGATGACTCCACAGACAACCTTTCAGATGCTCCTCATTCCTGTCCACGCATCATTATTTGACACACAGAGGGAATGTAGACAGGTGGGCACTTTGCAATGACACCCACACAGAGATTCAAATAATGAAAATACTTAGGATGTCGATTTTAAAGATAGGTATTTGGACAGATAAAGGCATTTTGTTACCTGATCACTATCTGCTTATGAGCTCTATTGAGCCTGATGCTTTGTTTTACATCAGCTAGGTGTTGTTGCTTGGCATCATAAATGTACAGCAACTCATACAATGCAGCCGCCATCAATTCTCCAACTATCCTCAGGTCTGAGATTGGGTGGAAGAGCAGAAGCTGAGCCCTGACAGGACAGACTAGCAGTATGAGACTTGTTATTTACTATGAGCACTTGTTTTCCAGTTTAGCTTAGTTTATGAACAGAGCATTGCTTCACTGGGGCAGAGCCTCGTGATCAAAAAACCAAAAGGAGAATTTTTGTATTGAAATCTGTGCAAAAGACGTACAAATGATGAAAACACAGTCAATGGTATATCGTTTTTATTCAGGCGATGAAGGCAAAGGCTTCACCGTGCAACACATTTTTATGGTTGCTTTTTAAAAGAAGAAGAAAACTCCCTTGAGGCAGCGATAATGCCGGAAATAAAGAAACTTGATAGGTACATAACATCCCTAGAATATAACGTAAGACAACCTTCGAGTGCAGAGTTTAAGTAAAGTGCCAACATATTAGGAAGACCCTAAAGAAGTCAGTGCATCCCAGCCAGCTGCAGTGGGCGCTGTTCTGTCATCGACACTCGTCAACTCCCTTTAATAATAATAATCCTTATATTTATTATAGCGCTTTTTCAATGACTCTCAAAGCGCTTTACAAGTACACATTACACATACAGATCATACATGTGATGGTCATGTACTGTGGACAATACCCACAGGAGCAAGTTCAGGTGAAGTGTCTTGCCCAAGGACACAACGGCTTTACAGACGCAGCGGCGGCGGGTTTCACCGCCTTGATCCAATAATCAATGCACAGTGCACTGCGCCACACCGCCCATCTTCACACCTCGAAGTCATCAATGCGCTTTTACAAGTACACATTGATATCATACATGTACTGTGGACAATACCCACAGGAGCAAATTCGGGTGAAGTGTCTTGCCCAAGGACACAACGGCCTGACGCAGTGGCGGCGGGAGCGGGTATCAAACTGGAGTTCCCCAACGCCCCCTTGATCTGATGATCAAACGCACAGCCCACTGCGCACTCTCCCCCCACGCCACTCTCCCACCTTTTTGGCACCTTCAAACTGTTTGAAAAAGCGATGAGTTTTAATGGCTGATGATGTTTGTGATGGTGGCAATGATTGAAGTTTACTGGCACTGTAAACATCTGATAAGAGGCAGCCGGGCATGTCATTGTTTTTATGCAGTAGCTACAGATTACTGTTTGTTGTGGTATCAAAATCTGATAAGGTGTGAAATATAACCCTTCATATCATGGTTGGTTATGTTTGTGTATCTGTGCATACACTGCATTCTGCATGTGAGGAGACAGAGATGTAAGTTGGTGAATGGGACAGAAGAGAATAGTAACACTGGAACGTGAGAAACATATTCGGGAGTTGAATGAAAGGGGGAAAATTGGCATAGCAAGAGGAGGTCAGAAGGAGGGAGGATGGGTGTATGAGGAGGATAGAGGGAATGACAGAAGAGGGCAGGCAGCCAAAAGGAATTTAGTGCTTTTAAAGCTGGGTGGTAAAAGCAGAGAGCTGGGGACATGAGTTAATGTTTAGAAGAAATAGCAATAGCTGTTTCCTATAGATTTCCTCATCATTAGCTCCCAGAAACAATGAAACTACACAGCGCAAAAACATCCTGAATAACATTGACTTTTCTCCCAGAGCTGTAAGTCTGCTCTTCCGGTCTAAGTGATGATATAACCATTACTTAGTTGCACCCCGGAATAACAACTCATTCTAAAAAGAAAAACTGTTACGATGTTGGATCCAAAACCTGATATAAACACTTGAGCTGCTCCATTATGTGACTGTACTTCTACTGCACAAGTGGATAAAACATGTTATTAATGTGCATCAGCCCTCTCAAATCCATACTCATACCAAAGCCGACCCCTGACACACTACATCAACATGTCCCTGCTTTTCAATCCCCCCCCCTCCTCCCCCCCGACTTGTATAATGGCGCTGGTGTCCTATATTCTCCAGTATTTTTCAAACTCATCACATAAATTAAAAGGCAGAACAATATTGTAGCGTTGCTGCTGTGATTGCCAGTGATTTGCAGCTGGCTTCACCTATGTGTAATACATTCAAAACAAGGTCAACAGCTTCACAAGTGTTCAAATTCTTTCTTAATGCAAAACACTGGTTTAGAAATTAGCGCTTCTGTAAATCACTCAGAAATCAGAACTCTGACCTTGGGAACATTTGCGCACGAGACCCTTATCTCGATCGTCATCGAGCTGGGGGTTGTGTTATGGCACGGACAGAAAGACATAACTGCACAACAGTTTAAGATAATCCCCAAGATGGCTCTTCCCTCTAAACAGCGTTCTTCCTAATGAGATGTCTCTCCTCACATGTCTGAGACTCTGGTTTGATTAGCTAATGAGGCAACGTTACACATGCACTTGTAGCTAATGATTCAGTGTCATGTATAAATGCTCAGGGGCAGCTGAGGAAAAAGCTAGTTAGGCTTTTGGAAATTCAGTTTATTTAGTGGTTATCCGCCGTGTTTGGAAACTGCATAAGAAAGAAAGCAAGCAAGAAAAGAGATTTTTCTTAATTAAAAATAAACATTTATGAAACATTTGACTAATTGAATATGATATATTAAACTCTAATAGCCTTATCTTGAAAAAATGTCAAACTTAAAGATGAGAAAATGTTATTGTGCTGCTTGTAACCAGTCGTCATATTAAGCTGCCCTATAGTGAAAGGAAAACACAGTATCTACAGTCAGGTGTGAGTGACAAAGAAATAACAAGGCTTCAGCTGTGAGGTCATTCAACTCAGCGGCATCTTACTCGGAGCAGTGATTATCTGTGATAGGAGGCCACTTTCTCTCTATCACAGAGTGGTAATCTCAGCCATGGGTTCTGCTGAGAGCAGGTCAAGCTCTCTGCACTCCAGACACTGCTGGTTCCTCCCTCAACTCCAAAGTCCTTCAACACTGACATGCTGTCTCTCACACCATGACATACAGTATATATTATATACTTATCTGTTCAGCTGCAATATTCTATTAAAGGTCACCTATCATGCTATTTTTAGGCAATAGCATAGGTCACAGATATATAAAAATATATAAAAAACATGTCTATGAAGTGTTTTGCTCAAAATACCAAACAGATCACCCATTCTAGCCATGCCTCATATCCATCATATTTCACTTCCTGTTTCAAAAGTGCTGATTTGGGGTATAAAGCTTTAAAAAAAATAGTTCTTTATAAAAAATAAAAAAGGAGGGGGCTGAGCTCATGCGGGACCCGGCAGCTACTGTCTAAACTAAATACTGCCGTGATGAAACGCCATATCATGGATTATCAAGGATTATTTCTGAAACAGTATGGAGCTCAAAGGCTTTCTCTCTTGCCGGTTATACCACAAGGTGAGTTCCTTTTTATTTCCTGCTTCTTCACACACATGCTCTGTGCATTACAGGTTAGCTCTGAGTGTTAGCGATGCTAATGTAAACATGCACCGACCATATTACGTCCAAAACAGTCGGGCATTGTTTCTGATAGCAACGTTTCTGATAGGGCCGTGGGTGTAAAGCCAGCCTACATTTCCGACATTACGTCATATCGGACGCAAATCTGGATCAGCTCCGTTGTAGCCCCGTTTTTAGAGATTTGGGTACGGAGGAAAAGAGAGAGGGTTTTATTTTCTGACGCTGCGTGAGTTCCCTGACACACTGGGGACACATATTTATGTATAAAAGACATCAAAAAGTGCATTTTGCATGATAGGTCCCCTTTAAGGCTGCTGCATTAAGGACTTCTAGATTATATATAAAGACAACGTGATACAGCGACTCGTTCATTCCCTATCAAAGTTGCTCAGTGGAGCATGAAGCCAAAAATGGAGCGACAGTATGTACATGCATAGTATGTAAGATTTAAGGACATGCATATTAAATTAAGTTTTATCAAGTGTTCGTACTGGAAAGATGATTTACCTAAAAGAAACCGATATACACTCATTTCCAGACGTATCTTTCCCAAATGTAAGTCAATGGGAAAATCACTGATGAAGCCATTTGAGCAGCATGTACAGAAATTGTCTTGCATGTTTTAAGTCACCTGATTTTCTTGCTTTCTTTTTATCGTCATTCAAACAGTTTTTTTACAAATATTGGTTGACAATGATTGGTGGCTGATCGCTTGGAGCATCCTTACTCTCTTTTGCTGCTATAAGGGCATACAATCTGAGCTTGGTGTTACTTGTGATGCTGAATGGAAGATCTAAAAAAACCTGAACTGATTTTTAAAATGGATTGAAGGACATAAATTGAATGATCTACAAAATACTTTTCCATCTGATAAAAAAAAAAGACACTGCTTACTCGTTCTAAGGTTTTTTGCATTGGGATCTTATGAGAAACCATACCATTTAACTGGAATTTAGTCAAATGTACATGGATTTAAAATATTGTATTAAACACAACTATTCTTAATCTATGTAAAGATGTTACAGGGCACACAAGGATGAGTAAAGTTCATCATGTTACAGTCAGTGTTAGACAGTAGTGGAAGTAGTTTTTCTTGTATAACTTCTTAAAATCTGTCGACTTACCTTGCACTATACTGAGCTTTGCCTTTTTTCTCCTTTGTTCTGAATATTCAAATGGAAGTTTGTGACATGTGAAGTACAAAAAGCACCTCATTGTAGTTAACTTTTTGAAAGCACTGTTTCAATGCAACTGACCAACATTAAAGGAGAACTCTCCTTGTTCTCTTTTCAAAGCCGTTGTAAAGAGGGTAAAACACATTTTTCTGCCCTTTGATCAAGAGAAAAACTGTGAGCGAACACAAATAAAAGAGCATACTGAAAGTAGATCAACAGCAGAAACCAAGAAATATTGTAATTCTGGAATACATTTGGGATACAGTGAAAGACCATGGGCTAATATTACGCTAACTAGCACATGTATCAGCTCATTAAAGTGGCACGGTTAGAATAAAAGTACAGTATACACGCCAACTTGGCATCCATTTAGAAGAACAATTAGAGTTTCCAATTCAACTTATTGGATCATCCAAATATACTATGTGTAAAAGAAATTCTCCATGATTGAAGTTTTTCTCTCTCCTTCTCTGCCTCAGACCTTTTGAGAAGTAAGGACTTAAGAAAACCCACTCTCAAAATCCCAAGCAGCCTTGACCTCCACCTTGGATTCTTGTGCTTCCCCTTGTGGCTTCTCACACACACACACACACACACACACACACACACACACACACACACACACACACACACACACACACACACACACACACACACACACACACACACACACACACACACACACACACACACCCCCCTTGTACAGTTAGAAAAACAAGAACAACAGCTTATGGTGGAAGTAGGTTGGCAGAAGGAAGAACAGGGTTTTACTGCTCTGACTAAAATAAAACATGAGGACTTTGTGGTCCACAGTGCAGTTGGAAAGACAAATATTATTTTTTTTACAAGCGAGAGAAGTCCGGGGACAGGCCGTATAAAACGCCTTAATGATTGAATGGCTGAAGTATTAAACCTTGTAACGACGGCTGTGGGGTCCTGACCTGCAAGGGGGGGAGCCAAGAGAAAGAGACAAGCCCTGGTAGAGCCATTTGATAAGGTAATATGTACTTGTTGACGCACGCACGCACGCACGCACGCACGCACGCACGCACGCACGCACGCACGCACGCACGCACGCACGCACGCACGCACACGTATAGTAACACACTCCCCTCACACTTAGCTTGGCAGAGGAATTTCTTCAGCAAATCTTTATGTTGGAATGAATATTACAGTTTTATAATTAATTCTGAACTCTTTAATCCTTTAAATTCAGTAAACTGTATTTCAGGTGCAAAAAGCTCAGTTATTTATTTTTTATTTTGGCCTTTCAAACACCTCTTGACTGTCTATTGTTTTCTTTATTTGTCCTGCCTTAAATAAAAATCAAACCATTTTTGATAGCTTAACAATTACTCCAAATATGGCAATTTCCAGACAGAAGTAAAACAAGAAACATGTTTTAAAAAATATTGTAATATTAGCCACAGTAGTTGCAGGTTTTCTCTGCCTTGCGAGAAGTCCGTAATCTTTTTTAAAGGTGTATTTTCATTTATTATCTACCAATAATTTATTATGTGCTGTGTCATAGAAATAAGAGGAGCTTTGAAGCACAGCCACTATGGAGCGCCATCAGATTCTCTGATCCCTCTCACATACAGTCAGACCTGACGTTTCCTCTGCACTCAGACACTTTGAACTCCGTATGCTAATGTTGACATACCAGGCCGACAGCTCTTGGTCATGAGGCTCATTATCCGTCTGCTACCCTGCAGGATGATCACCATCATTACTCCAACAAAGCAGACACATCCATTCATGGTGATGGTCAGCATTACAGGAAGGGCTCAGATTCCAGGCGGGCTTTTCTCACGCGTCCCCCGGGGGGCAATATAGGGATACATGGAGGGATGGGTGGTAGGAAGGCAGGAGGCAGGAGGCAGATGAGCCTGCAGGCATGTCAGATATGCCAGGACTGTGAAATGTAAGCACATACACAAATAAAGGCATGTAAAGAGTATACATGAGAACAATCTCTGACTGTCTTTCTCCTGCTTTTACACACACGCACATGCACACGCACTCACACACACACACACACACGCACTCACACGCACACGCACACTCACACAAAGGCCTGCACCCCTCTCAACCACAAGGGGAGGAAGACTCACAGGTGGTTATGGCAGGAACACATTTTGGCACAACCGTTAATACAGATGCAAATTTCCCAGTTATGCCCTTCAGATTTTAATTTCAAACTGTCCGAATAAATCGGATAAAAATAAGGGAAATAAACGTGCCACACGTGGGTTTGACATTTGAATGAAAGACAGAATGCTCCCTGTAGCACATGCACCCCACTTCAGTGTGTGTAGTTCGTGTCACTCTATTTGCGTGCATGTGTGTGTGTTGATGTCCCTCTCTCTTTCCAGCTGCAGCTCTCATGCTGGGGCCTCCTCCTGGTAGCCATTATGGGTGTGTTTGTGTGTGTGTGTATGTGTGTGTCTGGGTGGTCTAGTCCCGTCTCCCTCCCTCTAATAGTTTTATACTGTTCTGCCCTGGCGGTGCCCGAGGGCAGTGGAGGGTTGTGAGGGGGGATGAGGTTAGGGCGGCGGGTGTTGCAGGAGTGTGTGAGCAGCCCCGTGGAGAGGAGCAGACGACAGGCCTAATAAAGCTTCACAGGGTCTAGGCCCATCGCTCTCAGCACTTCCTCCCCGCTGCCCTCTCTGCTCCCTCGGTCCGCCACTACCCCCCCGCAGGCACATGTGGTCCAGCCCTAATGGGACCAGCTGGACTCCCACCTTCCCTCACTTACGGACCCCAGCCCCGGCTCTCCTCCTCTCTGTACTCCTCGCTCCCTTTCAACGTTCAGCCCCAGATGGCACTCCTTCAGGCAGGATACTCACTGCTGGGGGATGTGTTTCGTATCCTTTTTTATTTTTCCCCTGTCTTTCTCACTTCTTGTCTGGTCACAATGAATGGCGGCCATGCGATGTGGTTTAAGTCAAGCTTCCCAAGGACTCAATGTGTAGGAGAAAATATAAGTGATGAAGCTGTCTTGGCATGCAGCCGGCCCTCACTGATGCCTGGGATCAGGGGTGTAAAGTAACTAAGTAGATTACTCAAGTACTGTACCTAAGTACAATTTTGACTTTACCTGAGTATTTACATTTTTTGCTACAATTCAAAGGTAAATCGTGTACTTTTACTCCACTTACTACATTTATTTAATACCTTTTACTTTTGCAGATTTGGATTAATGATGTGAAATATAATCATCACTTAAATCAGACTTTAGTTCCACCTGGAGTAAATTCACAAGCTACCCTGCAGTATACAAAGTCATTCAAACTAGCTGCACCTTTACCAGCTTTGATAACACTTTAATGATCAATAATTATAATCAAAACATATTATATGTATTAATAGAAAATGGGCCATTCTGCATAATGAGTATACTTTTGGTACTTTAAGTATATTTAGATGCCAGTACTTTTACTTGAGTAACATTTTACTTGTAACAGATTATTTCTACTTTTACTTAAGTACAAGATCTGAGTACTTCTCCCACCTCTGCCTGGGATCCCTCGACTCTCTGGTACTCGGTTCCCCGGTGCCACCACAGCCAGCCGTTCACACGTCAGACTCCCCACGGCCGCCATAATCAGTGCCCCCCCCTCTGTGGTGAGGTAACATTTGTTCCCCAGACCTTCCCTGCTTCATCTCTCTGGAGTCCCAGCTTCGGCATGTAAACAGGGCGGTCCCAATTGCCCGTCCCTGACTTTTTATGGCACCAAGGCAGAGCAAACAAACAAACTTGAGAACTTTACGCAACAGCCTGCGAAACATTCTCACAGTGCTACAGGCGACAAGTGTTGCCAAGTCCCCTCAGCTGTAATTCAAGCACGTACACATGGAAGCGTGCTGACATGAAAGCAAATGTGCATGAATTTGCACACGCATACCACGGCCTGTGTTCCCTGCAGAACATGACATGACTTCCATACAGAGCAGTTTATGATGGAATGGTTGTGTAATGCATCACTTCATCACTGTGGTAGAACCAGAGTGCCTATTTTATAGATTTTTTCTGACAGCACATTTTTATAACTCTACAAAAAGCGAAACAGTGAGGACTTGGACATGATATTTTTGCGGCTGGTTTCAAATGCTGACAGAATGGCCAACAATACATTTTTTAAACACTTCCTCTTTGCAGCAGTAAGGGAGGGACTTTTATCCTAATCACCCCAGACGGTGCATAGTGCGCAGTGTCCCATAACATCTTATCATTCTCAGACCGTAACTAGATGTTCACACTGATGAACAGTTGAGCTCTGGCTGTGTGGTCCCTCTCTGGCCCCTGCATATGGTGTCAGAGATGAGAGGGCGCTGGGTTTGTGCTCTTGAATTCATTATCTCTGACCAAATCCTTCCCTGTGATCACAGTCAGGATGGTGGCGGAGCAGCTCGGGGAAGTCGTTCTTCCTGTATATCTTTACGACTACAATCTGTGGTGCCCTCCTGCAGACACACGCAAATGCTTGTTACATGTTAAGTAAAAAAAAAATCTAAAAATGCACAAACAAATGTATTATAAATAGATAAATCTATCTGACAACAGGTTCTGTGTTTAGACCAAAACCAACAATGTGTTAGTCCATCTCTAAATATTTGTAGCTAGTGAGAACATAAGTCATTAATAAAAAAACTGATTTATATTTTTATTTAGGAAATGTTTGAGACTAAATAATAATAAATACAGATTGGTAATTTAGATGAAAATGAGCAATTATTAAATAAAAATAAAAGAAGATAACAGTCAAACAGAAGTAAATATTGTGTTTTTATTTGGGACTATTTTCCGATCCAGATTTGGTAAGATAGTGAAATCTATGGCAGAATTATTGTGTATTCGGGGTCGACTCAAAAATAAACCACAGTGCCCACATTTGTTGTTGCGAAAGAACCTTGTTTGACAACAATGGAGGTCTCTGGCACTTTGGTTTAAGCTATACAATTAGATAGCATATACAGAAATATCCTTTGTGTCTCAAGGATGCACACATGTGTGTTTTGTGAGAAACACTGAATGTAAACACACTGTTTGTTTATAAGGAAGTTCCGTAGGGTATCTTTAAGCACAGAGGAAAAGGAGAGTTTAGTTTTGGGCTCAGTGTAGGTTAAGGATCATCCCTTCACAATCCCCCTTCCATTTAGTCCTTACACTGGTCTTCTCTGAGGTGGCTTTCCAGGGGGATTGAAACCATGACTCCTGCCCCCCCATCACCATACGTCCACATATCTTGCAGCAGAGGAGGCCCCAGAGTGTTTATGTGCGGCAGACGCCCAGGCTAAACAGGAAGGAACAGGAGACCGTCACTGGGGACTCCCGACGCAGACCCACATCAACAAGCCCTCTCAGTGCGGATCAAGTTAGCCATTGCTCGTTTATATGAATATCACAAACATTACCGTAGGCCGAACGCCTAAACGTGGCCACACATAGGCCAGGGCACTGTGGGTGGTAGTGTGCACGCTGCTGTGAAAGAGTATGTGTTCACACCTGCGGTATGTGTACTTTTGAATATGCGTTCATGTTTGAGTGTTGATGTGTGCGCGGACCAGCAGTGTAGTAATACTCGTGACAAGCCAGGCAGAAGGAGACGCTACACTGTCCATGCAGGGCTTTATGTGAGCTGTTCAGACAGAAAAATAAATACTGCCAGAGGAGAGGAGAGGAAAGGGAGTCTGTAAGAAGTCAGGGAGCCGCAGTGTGGACGGGAGGGACGGATGAACCATCCTGTTTAAGAAACCTGAACGCACCCTTGTTAAGGAGCAGTAATATGTGTTTGTGTGTGGCAGCAATAACACAGTTCCAAGACTTGGCTCTGTGTCTACACATAAGCCTGTGTAACCCTACACACCTCCCTGATGATGTCAGATTAGCATTAAGCGTGCGGTCGGGCCTGTGTTTATACGTGTGTGCAGGGTCGGGAGGGTTACTTTAAAAATGTAATCCGTCACAGTTACTAGTTACCTGTAAAAAAATTCATCAGTATACTAATCTTAGTATAACAATATAAAAGTAATGTCACCTGATTACTTTCCGTTACTATTGGATTACCTCAATATCAAAGGGAATGCACATAGAGACAAGAGAAAACAAATATCAATACCATGTTTTTAACTTAAGTGTTTTATGAAAGACAGTAGAACAATGTGCCCTTAGAAAAGAGGAAAACAAGACATTTAGTATCACAAAAGTGTCCTCTTAAGTCATATGCTATAGGCCTACAGAATAGTAGAGGTAACAAATGCTGATTTAGTTTAAAACATTAATTAAACCCAGTGTTTTTGTTGAATAAATCAGGGTTTCACCAACTGCATTTGAAAATATATATTTAAAATAATGGTCAAAAGTAGCCTAAATGAGAAAGAATAATCAAGCAGTACGTCTAACCTTTAATATATACATTTCTTCATTTGAAAATG
Organism: Dissostichus eleginoides; assembly: GCA_031216635.1. Classification (NCBI taxonomy): domain Eukaryota; kingdom Metazoa; phylum Chordata; class Actinopteri; order Perciformes; family Nototheniidae; genus Dissostichus; species Dissostichus eleginoides. The sequence continues at coordinate 30,155,086 of CM062270.1, read as the reverse complement.
TATTGTAATCCTGCTTGTAATCCCCATTTCTTTTTAAATGTAACAGTAATCTGATTACATCTGTTGAAATGTATCTGTAAGGGAATACAGTTTTTTTGTATCCTGATTACGTATTCCCGTTACTCCCCAAGCCTGTGTGTGTGAATGTGTGTGAATGTGTGTTCGATGTGGCGAACGAGATGTCTGGTATTGTTTTTTGGGCAGAAAGAGAAATGTAAACAGCGGAAGTTAGTGGCTAAGGAGAGTGGAATAGCGGTTTCATGTGTGTGTTTGTGTGTGTGGCGGAGGCATGATGACATCAGCGGCTGGGCAGGGCGTGGGTGAAGGTGCTCTGGTCAGTGTGAACGTCGAATCTGTCACACACACGTCGCCTGCCTGCACGCCACGCTCACAACAGAGCACTCAGACACTGGCACGGCCGGACGACTGGCTGACGGCGGGCTGCCAAAGCATGTCAGCTCTGTGGCAGCTTAAATGTTTCAGCCAGCAGTCTGGAAAGAGAAAAGTAACAGTCACAGCAAACGTTGGCATCCGATTTCTACATTAAAAGGTTTCCATCTCGACCTCATAGCCAATGCTGAAAGTAAATGGTGTGTACTTTCCTACGGTAAATTAAACATTTTAAGGTCAATTAGGATGAAGTTGATTAGAATTTTCACTTTCAAGCGGATTAGGTTAACTTGAGTTACAAAGCGCCGCTACTTAAAGGAAGGGAAAAAGAAAAACTGAAATATAGCTGAGAGGTAAATCCCTTTAATCTGCAATCTGTAGAGCAGCAGCGTACACGTGGCAGTGTGCCAGGCGAGTGTGCATGTTGCCAATTCCAGCAGTGAGACGTTCAGAAATGCCCACCTGTTTCCTTTCCTTCACTTTTAATATTTATTAATGTTAGACGCTACTGTGATGAGGGCTCATTTATCATGCGTATCACTTTTTGATTAATAAAAACTCTCCTTTTGTTCTAACCTGTCATTTAAATCTCAGCTTGGAGAGTCATCTTTTCTTTTCATTGCCACATTTTTGCACTGTTATATAGCAGTATGAGTAGTTCAGGCTCAGTTCAAGAAGAGGAAGAACCTGTATCAACCCAGGAAGTGTTGCTCTGCAGCTGAACCAGTGCACATGGTGCGAGTTCCCAGTCTGGAACGCCACCTGAGGACGGACTTCCTACTTGTTAACTCGGAGATACCTTGCGATATCTAAGATCATCCGAGATCATCATTCAAAATGGAGTCTCCGCTTATGAACATTAAGAGAACTCTTTGATAATATACAATTTGTAGCTCTTCTGTATTATTTGTTTCCCATTAGATCAACTGTACATATGGTACTGCTCGTCTTTTATCTGTGTTCATGCTGCTATGATGTTTGTATTCACAAAATACAAAATAAGGCGTAGTTATCAACCGGTATTGCTAACAATAGCAAACCTGAGGTGACTGCTAATGCTGTAAACAAGGCAAAAGAGTATCCGTCTCTTTCCGACTTGTGCTACTGGAATGCAGTCAACTCCGATGTGACGTCCGACTTTCAATGTAAATGGAACGCAGCATCAGACCTCCACAGGTGAGGGCAAGTGTAAGGAATATTCCCAACGGGCATGAATGGAGTATCACATTTTACAGTAGTGTTGGATTAAGTGTTTTGGTTTGGACCACCAGTGAGGGAAGGGGACCTAGCGGAGAATGATAAAACTTCTCTCAGGGCTCATCGGTTCTCTTTCTCCCTCCACCAGAGGAGGTGGTCCTCTCTTTTTCTGTATTCCGTCTTTGATCCCAGTCTCTCTTCTTTCCCCACGATTCATCCTCCTGGCGCAGACAAAGCCTGCCCTTCCAACAAAAACGCAGCCGCTGCCTTTCAGGGCCAAGCGTCAGGCTGTTGAGGAGAGGAGACAACGGGAGAGGAGCAGGGGAGCCGGGAGGAAGAGAGGAGAGGAGAGGAGAGCATGTAGTTTTACCCACTCCGGAGGTCTGGGTGCAGCCCCCGGCTCTCAGTACCCTACCTCCAGAAGACTTTATTCAGAGACTCACCTAATGAACACTCCTGCCCTCATTCAGTCCCACAATGGAGCCCTCCACTGCCATTGAGCCGGCTCACAATGGAGAACATCGCTCCAATTAAACCCCGGAGACAATGAGCCGGGGTAGGTGAAGGGGTGGAGCTGTGTTTGTAATATGTGTGCGTATGAGGGGTTGAGCTGGGGGGTCAGCAGGGTAATGAACAGGCCCAACCTGGCGGATCTCTTCGGCGGTCCACTGAAGTGCCGTTGCCTCTGATGTGCTATTTGGATCAGTAAGAAGCAATTAGGTGCCCATTCCCAGCACATCCCCATACCCTTATCCTCCCCCAGGCACATCCAGTGTGTGTGTGTGTGTGTGTGTCGAATGAAGAATAGGAAAGAAAAGTGCAGTCATGAGCTGGAGTTGGCAACATTAGCAGAAAAGAAAATCATGAATAGACAGGTGATCATACCGGAATTTTATGGCAGAACAATGTTTGTTTTGTAATGACACAAAGCTGTGTGGCTCTCAAAATCCTAGTTGTAAAAAATTAGATATTTAAATGGTATCACGACCAGTGCAATATCTTGCTTTACCATATTTTACCTTTTTTTTTTAAAACACACAGCTGGGCAAGTTCTGTAGCAATCGCATTAAGAAAGGCAGGACAGGGTGGGAACAAATCGACAGAGTTGGTACGTGAAGAGAAGGAACATGTTAACAAAGAAGGCAAAAGAGAAAGTAAGAAACATTTTCTTAAAGTATCAAAATGGTGTAACTAAATAAAATACAAAATCCCTACAAATATAATCCGCCATCGACAAAGAACAAGCTTTAATATTGATGCGAAGATGTGTTTAGGGATTTGCAGAAGAGAGGGTAAAACAAAACCACACATAAAATATGTATCAATGTGTCTTGAGCAGAGGCTCCAAAGGCTCCCGTAATGTTGTACATCTAATTATTGACATTGATGCTCAAAATACAGAGTCTGCAGAGACGTGACATTTGACGGAGGCAGAGGCGGGCAGATAAGCCAACAAAGGCCGGGTCTGGGCCATGATAATGTCGCTCGGCGCACATCCCGCTCATGAATATGGCAGCTGTGGTGGTGACAGTGTTAGCAGGAGTGTGTGATGCATGCTTATACTGCATCTTACTGCATCTGTTTGCTCGTGTGCCCATATGACCTGACCAACAAATTATGCACGTCCTCACTGACATGTGCATGTATTACTATATCCCACTGGTGTGAAGGCATGCGTGTGTCTCTATCTGCCCGTGCTGGCTCCCTCTGGGGCTACAAAGTCAATCAAGTAGTCTGTCAGGGGAGCAGGACACACACTCTGCCCAGGGATCAATGCCCCTCACCCCTGGGACTCTCGCTCAGTCAGTGGGGGGGGCATCCAGAGCCCTGCAAAGCTCCTTAAATCCCTCCTACTGCGCTTCCAGCTGACTGCAGGGGACACCTTTAAGTGTGAATTCTTTCATATGGGAACAGGTGTCTTTTTGCACATTTGAAGCAACATCTATTACATGCAGTGTACTGTAATCTCTGGTGTGTATGACTACATGTGTGTGTGTTTCTGTGTGTCTTTATTTCCCAATGTTTATAATTTTTTTAATGATTTTACAACCTTTATTGGTTTAAACAACTGGATTTGGCCTTACATGTTAGAACCAAAGGTGTTTAGTAGAAGAAATAAGTACTTTAAATGCTTCAACTTGTTTATTGTTATTTATTCTCCAGTGGAAACATTATTCTTTGTGCTGGATCTTTGTACGGCAACCTGGCTTTGTCTCTCTGTATGGATAGCCTTCTTTCGAACTGTTCCGCAGCATCAGTCTCTCTATGCTGGCTTTTTTTTGTCGGAGCTAACCTAGCTTTGTTCAGGATCTCATCTGCCCCCAATTTACTCTCCCGGTGACCTCCCAACCCTGACCTGTCAGTGCAGCGTTCCTTTCTTTATTACTGAAAGCCATATTGTTTTCAATTGAAAAAGACATAAATACTGCATATATTCTAGTCTCTCGAGTGGAACTTAGAGATGTAGTAAATCAAGGGCCAAGGAGAGGAGTCCATGTTTCCATGCTGTGTGTGTGTGAGCGCTCTTTTCTCTGTGTATGAGTGTGTGTTATTGTTTGACTCACAGACTCTGCTGAGTGTGGGAGGCTCTCTTTCTCTTTTTTTCTCCTCTTAATCTCCATCGTCTTCCTCGCTGGTGTTTCCACAGACCTCCTTCTCTCTTCCTCTCCGGTTCCTGTGGCCTCCCAAGGCTTCCTCCAGCCGTCAAGACGTAGGACTGCTGAGGGACTGGGACGATGGTGGTAGTGGTGGTGGTGGTGGGGGGGGCGGAGGGCTGGAGGAGAAGGGTGGGTATCATGTTCTCTCTCTCTCTCTCCTACTACAGATTTATGGGGGCTCAGTCCTTCTCTAAATATTTGCCTTTCCCCCTGTACTGCGGGAGATTGATGGCCTTTGATGTGGGGGGGTTGGAGGTGCAGGGTGTTGGGATGGAGGACTGGAGGAGTGTATGGATAGGTAGACCCAGTTTAGGGCCACTGAGGGGCCCAGTGGTTCTGGGGTACAGTATATGGTTGCAGCAGTTGTGATGTGAGCTTTAAATGTCCAAAATGTTAGCGTCTGCATGCATTTTCTCAACAATCCTCACTTATATCAGTTTCCTCCCCTGCGTTGGTTCGATATGAACATGGTTACCCTCATAGTCTGGTACTTGGTGAAACCAATGAACCGATGATTTTAACATAAATGTTTTGGAGTAATGGAACAAGGTTTGCCAATTACCTGTTCCGCGGAGGATTATGCTGGAAAAACCTGAGTGGAGCTGCTAATAATAATCCCATCCAGAGTCAATCATGAGTTACAAAAACATCTGTTATAAAGCTAACTCTCAATCTCTCTGAATCTCTTTTTGTACATAATTGGTTTCAGATTCCCATCTTTTTCCAAATCCAACTAACTTTGCATCATTGAGAGTTAAATTTGTCGACGTCTGTTTTCCTTTTGAATACAACCCCTGCTTTCACTCCCCCAAAGCTAATTGCACGCTCCCCACAGTAAAGGCCAGCTTATCCCAGACAATGATGTTTATGTATATGTAATTGTCGTAACTGCGCAGCACAGCGGCCCCATTCTCTTCCTGTCTTGTTGTCTAATCAATCCAAATAAATCTCATACAGACACACAGCCAAAGTAGTAACTGTGCTGTGAAAGCAAATAATTGCTTTGGTTATTAGAGCTGAAAGGAACATAAACAAGTCATTTTAGCGATCATGGTGGTGGTGACACAAACGGTCTTTCTCTCAGTTGCCTCCCCTTTGCTGCCGTCACACACAAACACACACACACACACACACACACACACACCCTCCACCCTGCACATCTCCTTTTCTACTTTCCCAGTTAACAGCTCAGTGTCAGGGGCTAAGTACTGGGGCCCTACCCCTGCACCCCGCTGAGTGGGGGAGCTTCCACATCATACACACACATGGACACACACACATTACTACTCAGATTTTTCATACACACATTCATGTGGGCACTGATGAACTCATGCGATAATAAACACAGAAAATACAAACACACACACACACACACAACACACACACACACACACACACACACACACACACACACACACACAACACACAGCTCTGGTTCCTATTTGCCTCCCTCTTCCCCAGGCAGCCATTGCTCCCTAGCAGTGCTGTGCTGGTGACACTGAGGGGAAAGGGGAGGAACAGAGAGGTCATTCGGATGACTAATGGTCGAATTCACAGGAAACTCACAGAACATTCTTCCTCAAATTATGCTATTAGCTGCTTGGGGGAGCGAAGAGAGGGAGACAGAGGGGAAGAGAGATGGAGGGAGCGGGAAAAAAAACAGGCGAGGATACTGTGTGTGTGTGTGTGTGTTTGGGGTGTGGGAGGAGGGGGCTGTCCTTAAAACAACAGAAAGAGAAAGAGAAAGGAACTTGTAGCCGTTTGGCCTCCTGTTCTTTAGCGGAATGCGGTGCAGTGGCATTTACACGTTCGCAGTGATTTATCGCCGCTGGCGTCCCCCCCTGTCTCTGTCAATACCGGCCCCTCAGAGCCAGGAAAAGGCCCTAAGCCCGAGGAGACAGTGGGCCTGAACTATTCTCCCTCTCCCCCTGCACCTGTTCCCTCGGCGGGGGGAAATGGGAGCCTGTAATTAAGTGTGAAAGGGGCTCTGCCGGATAGCCGGTGTGATAGTGTCAATCCGCTAATGTCTTGTATTGGGGGACTTTATGATCCTATGAGCACGAGAGGGGGGGCTGTTTGAGGACTTGTCTCAATATTGTGTCACTGCAGGCATTAAGATGGATTTATTTTTTACTTTCTGCCTGTACTCAACCTATCTCTAAGATTAGAGCTAATAACTTGCCAGAGAATCCCCTGCAAAACCTCCTGCCCTATTGCGCACTATGTTTGCTCAAATAGTTAAGAACTGTGACAGAGATAACGTTTTACTATACTGTATACGATTACATAAATGTGCTGCGACAGAAATTAACGAACTGAGATACATCTGGTTAATATTTTTTTTTACTGCACTGTTTAATGTCTTGGTGGTTTGTTTCATCGACCTGCATGTTTAATACAAGTAGGAATCAGAATACCTTTATTCGTCCCGCTGAGGGGAAATGTACAATGTTACAGCAACTTAAGAGCCAAAGATAGCTTAATATTAATTAAGAAGCATGCATACAAATATTAAAGATATAAGGACATTTTATGCAATGCTTTTTTTTAAATAAACAAATGTTTTAATTCCATCACAAATGGGGCACACATTTTTTTTTATCATAACTATAAGTGGAACAATTTAAATAAGGGAAGCATAAATCATGAGGACCCTTTAAAGGTTAAAATAATACTTATAATTTTCTCCAACTTTTGAACCAAAATTTCTGCCTAACTTCATAAATTGGAAAAACCTCTATTATTTTATAAATTCCCCTCTGACATATCGCATTATTACTGTAGCAACAAATGCTTTACTACTTCCAGCATTGCTGGATAATTTAATAACTGGTAAATCTATGTGAGATTTTCAGCCGTAATGTCGGTTTAACTGCTGGCTCAGGTTTCCTAGCCTGAGCACGACTTAAGTTGAAAATGGCTGCAGTGGGAATAAGGTTAGCTATTAAATACCAATTTGTGTCCTCCAGGTAGCGGCCTCTATACTCAGCGGTCTGGGGGTAGGCTGTGCTAACTTTAGAAGCTCTGATGTCTTTGCTTAGGAAAATAAAAGGCAGGAGAAAGCAAACAGGAGGAAAGAGAAGGACTTAAGTGTATATAAGGCTGCAGCCATAGAGCGGGAGAGGACTGTATTCTCTCACTCATCCATGAGAGAGACAAGGAGAAAAGGTTATTTCAGTCTTTCCAGGAAATGTGTCTGTATTGTGTGTGTGTGAGAGAGAGCCTTGACAGCAGTCAGCATATACAGGAAACCACAGAAAGCTAACATTTATCTCCATAAAATGAGGGGAAAGGCTTTGCTCCACCTGCCTGATACAGAGAAAATCACAAAGCACGGCGGTCAGACAAAATAACCCAACGATTTTCTACAGCCACCACTAACTTTATAAAGTGTGTGTGTGTGTGTGTGTGTGTGTGTGTGTGTGTGTGTGTGTGTGTGTGTGTGTGTGTGTTGTGTGTGGTGTGTGTGTGTGTGTGGTTGTGTGTGTGTGTGTGTGTGTGTGTGTGTGTGTGTGTGTGTGTGTGTGTGTGTGTGTGTGTGTGTGTGTGTGTGTGTGTGTGTGTGTGTGTGTGTGTGTGTGTGTGTGTGTGTGATTGTAGAGAGACGCTGTGTGAGTCACGGCAAGGCTGCAGGTGATTGGTCAGGAAGTGGTCATGTTATTATCTCTAATTGAGGGGTAATTGCAGAGCTGAGCGTAGCACACTGTATGTATGTGTGAGTGTGTGTGAATGTGTATGTGTATCTTTCTATGTGTCTGTGTTTGTGTTTAGGTGTATGCAGAGTGGAAAATTACATGTAGAGTTTAGCCTTGCTGTGATTAAAAACAAAACAGAGTAAACACTGGGCTTTGGTGGGCAGCGGTGGGAATGGCTGGTGTGTGTGTGTGTGTGTGTGTGTGTGTGTGTGTGTGGTGTGTGTTGTGTGTGTGTGTGTGTGTGTGTGTGTGTGTGTGTGGTGTGTGTGTGTGTGTGTGTGTGGTGTGTGTGTGTGTGTGTGTGTGTGTGTGTGTGTGTGTGTGTGTGTGTGTGTGGTGTGTGAGATGGTGGGCTGCTATTGTTGGTTGCAGAATGAAAAAAGCCTGTGCACAAGCATCCTACTCCTAGCTTTTTACTAGTTTTTATACAATATTCTGAAACGGCTCATTCTGCAAAATTAGTGCTTTTGCATAGCGATTTCTTCTCGACTCCAGTGAAAGACCTGAGTACTTTTGAACACTCCTGCAAGTATTGCCATAGCTACAATTACAAACAATGAGGGTAATCGAAGTCTTTGAGAATCACAGGAACATATTTTCAAAATATCTTGATTTCCCTCTCCCTCTTCCAGTTGACTCTCCTTTTCCTCAGATAGTGAGGAAAACTCTTTCTCTTCATGCTGACCCCCCCTCTCTCCCCTTTTGCCTTCTACTGGTTTGAACCCCCTACCTCTCCAGATATCTGTCTGTTCTCACCTACTCTGAGCAGGGATTTAATTGAGGGCAATCATTTAGATAAAAAGCCCCCTACAATGATGCTGCCATGCCTGCGTGTATGTGTGTGTTTGTGTATGTGTGTATGTGTGTGTGTGTGTGTGTGTGTGTGTGTGTTTGAGAGTGAGAAGAGGGTGGAGGGGGGGGTCCTCTCTGCTTCTACCACCAACCAACCCCCCCACCTCCTCTCCTCTCTCACTCTCTCCACCGCCATTAAAATGCCATGCCGCTCTCTCGACCCGTCTACCCTACCACCCCCCCAACAAACCTTTTGTGTGGCACAGAGAAGAGGCCGAGAGAGGTAGAGAGCCAGAGAGAGGGATGAGAGAGAGGCAGGCCAGCTCCTGTTGTTGACTGGTTGTCTCTGACCTATGGGAGCACCTCCTTAACACCGGGAGAGCCGGGGTGCCTCCAGAAGCGCTCCACTTTTCACTCCTCTCCTGCGCTCTTACCCCCCCATCCACCACCCTGACCCCGCCCTAATTCCAACCTATATCAATGACTAGTTTTTCTTTGATATTCTGGAGTTATTTGGTGATTGGGACTTGCGGTCGAATTGATACAAAAAAATCTTCTCCTTTGTCTTTTCTTACCACTGTTGCTTAACCTTTGTGAAAAACGCCATGGTGCTAACTTCTAAGTATATAAGTGAAGGATAATTCATCAGGACAACAGAATCCGACTGCTCTTACATACTGGAGGCTAATATGATGCTTCAGCGGATGCGATAATGGGCTTCTGCCTTGGAAAACTAAAATGTTCCATAGATGGACAACTTAAAGTGCATCTAGACTTCATAAGCATGGACAACAGCGTTTATTGTTCACTTTTAGTTGCAGCCGCAAGGACTTGTGGGACAGCATTATCTTTTTCTTTTTGTAAAGGAAGGTCCAGGTTATCCTATGCTAAAGGATATTATAAAGCTCCAATGATGTCAGATACTGCTTCCATCACTTGTCTCCAGAACTCATTAGCTGCAGTGCATTCAGAAAATGTGTACATACTGTAGGGACCAATGGTTTGGTTACACAGAAGGCATATTGGGCTTGGGATCATGAGCTGAATGCTTTCCCTGGTTTACAGATAATACCTTCCTAAGCAAAAAAGGCTCTTCGATCGTAACTGGGTGCCCTTCTGTCAGTTTCTCATTTACTTCAGTTTGTGATTTCCTACATTTCGTACATGGGGCTCTGAATAAAAGTGAGAAGTATGCATTGCATGCTGGTATATTGAGGCTACTACTGGCACTGAAATTGGTGTTTCTGCCTCTTCCACAACGGTTGTCTCCTAGTTCAGAATGATTGTCAAATGCTTACAGTACATGTACTTTCTATAAAAGAGGCCCATCACTTTTTGATCCTCAGGGCCAGAAAGTGAAACCTAATGTTTGATTTTTAGAGAGCTGGAAATGTTCCTGCCACAAAATCCACTTTTCCTGTACTGGAGCATGATGTTACCTTGCCGCCTATCAGTTGGCCAATCATCCTCTGGGCGGCAAATAGTAGAAGCAGTGCAAGAAATGCCATGCAATGTCTAAAAAACATGTTTTTATCATTGTTTCATTTCTTGTAATCCTATTAGTGATAGCCACCCACAGACGTCTGCTACAATGACACCCATAAAATATGCGCAGTGATTGCAAAGCCCTCCATGTGAAGAGCACCCAACCGTCCCCTCTCTGTGTCGGTCTCTCTCCATTCAACCAGTAAGAGCCAGTAAAGGTGTCATTGTGGAGCGACTGGTGGTGTTACCACACAGAGGGCGGGGGGGTGTGGAGAGGGTAAGGGTGGGGGAGCTCGGAGGGTAATAGGGTGGGACAGGCAGTTGTCGAGTGATCCAACCCCACTTGGCACCACTCTGCTCCCCATAGTGTCCGTATCCCACTCAGGGTTCTCCTCATTCCTCTGACGCTTCTTCTCAATTCACTTTCAATTTTATTCAGGGAAGTTTCATCAGCATGAGATCATTCCAGCTTCTCTAGCATTTGTTCCGCTGTGTCTCTGGGTTTCTTCATCACTTCAGCACCATGACATATTATTTAACTGACAAGAAGGTCAAGATTACTAGCCGAAACTTGAGCACACTCATCGATATAATCTGCACAATATTGGAAAGAACTTAAATTGCATAATGTACGCTGCGATAAATATTGCAGTGTGAGCTACAATTTTTTTTAAAAGGTTCTCACAATAACTACTACCTGTAAAAATACATTTTAAAGTGACATGCTTTATAGGCTATTTGAGAGCAACATTAAAAGCTTGGATACACTTTTTTGTTCACTTGTATTGCAAAGACATTGGTTGTATGGATATGAATGGTGATGACAGCAAAGAAGTGAGACTCAAAGCATGGTTTGTCATGTTAGTGCAAGAGGTGGTGTCGTAGAGCTTATGTTCGGAGCTGCGAGCCACCTTCATTGATGTTCAGTTATTACCTTCAAGTTTTCCTCTTGTATCATTTGTAACATTACCCGTTTGAGTTCATTTGCTGTCACCGCAATGTGATTATTCTGCATGCGCACTTTGCAATGTCGACTCTGAAATGATGTTTACCTGGTTTGTATTAGCTAACATGCAAACACCAGCTGTAGAAAACAAAAGCTTTCACACTTTTTGATAATTAACTTACTGATATCTTCTCAAAGTGAAATATCACTCAAATTCAGCCCCTGCATTCTAACACAATGTAGATTTCTATCAGGTTCCCATTTTTAAGTATTAATGCTTCAGATTTTCTTAATCAAACCCCGTTTTTGAAATGTCTTAAGGTTGGTATCTTCTAGCTAATGCCATTCAACTGACATACACTCAGGTAGTACATCTCTTTTTCTTCAACCATTCCTGGAATTAAATTGCCTTTACATCTACATAAATTACATGTGATTAAATGCATGGGGAGTAAAGGAACAACAATGACCAGCATCCGTAAGTCATGAGCTTTACATCAAGTCTTCTGCCCTCCCTTCCATTAAAATTAAGCCTCGGCCTCACTTCTCATTTTCTTTAAACTTCCTGCCGATGTTTAGTGTCTCTCTGAAGTATTGCGGCATTCCCTCTTAACTCCTTCTACTCGAGACATGGCTGTGAGTTCAAAGGTCATCGTATGACCCTGGATCCTCTAACTTTGTGTCTTCCTGTGCTCCATCAGAACTCTCTTTCACACACCGTGAAGTTACTCCCTGGCGACTCTTATGCTCCCTTTTATTTTGTGTGTTTGTGTGCCCCTCGTGTGTTTGAACAGCATCACGTGTAAGTGAGAAGGACTGGCGGTGAGAAAAACTGAGAGGAATGTTGAGCAATCTGAGGTAAAGGGCCACTTTGGGAGCCTTATTCTGCATTTACTCGCATTATAGTTGCCAAATGTAAGAGCCACTAAGTAGAGCTGAATGAAATCTCTGCTTTGGCTCTAATGTGATTTGGAGCTTTTGGCTTGTGTGCGGATTCTGTGGGTGGCTACTGTACAATGTGGTTTATGCGTGAGTGTGTTTGGCACTGAAGACCCCTCTCCAGTATCAATTAAAGTCACCAGCTCACTCCACTTGCTGCTGTCACCCAGGTTTACCCAGCCCTCTGCTGCAGCCTACACACCAGCAGGGAAAACATTAACATAAGCCCTCTACTGACTACTCCCTCCCTCTCTGTTTCTCTCTCTTCTCACAGCCTCATTTCTCTTTCGCCTCTTTCTCCTTTTGCAATCTCTCCCTTATTCGACTCAAATAGCTTTATTAGCACGACCATAATGACATACAGTATTGCGTAGAATGTACTGTTAAGTTCATAAACATTTTGAACAAGAATAACATGTTTCATTTACAAGAAAAATGTAATCGAAACCAGAACAATAGAAAAGGTTAATTTGAGTTATTGATTATTATGCAGGATAATGCTGATAGTCAATTCATATATTACTTTAATAAGAAGATAATAATAAAAAGACTGATTCTCATATTGTGGCAGGCAGAGACAAACTCTCCTTCTAGAACACAGCTTTCTTTGATATCCCCTGATAACATTTTTCATTTTCTTTTTCAGATAATTGAGGATGGTTATTATAGAATTTTGGGAAGGATTGTTTCTGTACAGGTTTGTTCTCTGTCTCTCTCTGTGTGACTCTCCACCTTTCCCTCGCTGTCTCTCCAGCAGGGAAAACATCATTGTCATGGAGAGAGGGATGCAACAATGAAGCGGCTGCAAATCACACTGATTGCTAGTGATGGACCTGGTGGATGGCAGAGGGCTAATGTAATTGTGCAGGCCCTTGTCACTGTTGATACAGGCTCTTCAGAAGGCGGGGTGATTTAGCTAAAAGCTATCTCTAGGCCAAGTAATTAGACACATCATTCAGGGTGGCATTAGCACGGGCTGCTGTCCCCCGCAACTGTGTGTGAATACACTCACACACACAGCTGGCTAAGGCTTCATCACGCCACTTTTGTGTTATTCAAACCATTAGCAGGGTGCATGGTGTTCTAGGCTGGGAACGAGTGTGTGTTTATATCTGAGAAAAATGGCGCTTTCTGCTCGTGTGTGATGTGTTTGCGATATGTGTCATCACTACATATCGGCGTATCTGCCGGATGACATGGGCTTGTCTAAGATCGAGTTGAGGTAGTGCAACACACTTGACATCCCTAAAGCATCCCGTGTTCCACATCTCCCACTGTGACTCCATGCTCTCCCATTAAATCAATTAAAGCAATCCAACACTCGGCTGAAAACAGACGGGGCAGAGCAGAGCAGGCACTGTGCCCCCCCGCTCAGCGTCTACTTCAGTGGCATTCTAACCTAAAACCCATGGGAATTGGACTGAAGTGTGTTGGATTGTTTAGCTATACTCACTCCAGGATAATGCTTTCTGTAGAGGCCTGCTTACATTCGAGGCCTTTAGATGAATAACAATATGTCCATTCTGTACCGGTTGTATGGTCAATACAGATTATTTGGAGCATGAATGATATACTGTATAGTCTGACAGAACTCAGTCACTTACTATCTGCTGTACTGCTCATACTGCTTTACTTTACTATGTTTTGGGCAAAATAAGACAATATATTGCATCAAAATGATGTGTGAGGGAAATGGAGATTTAGCATCCGCAGACCTGCACAGTTACATAATTCCAGTCAGTGCATTGACCCAACACGTTTTCCATGTCGATGACTGGTAAGTTGGTTGGCACAACACCCAACCTCCTTCCAAAACAATCCAATATTCAGAAAACCAACTTTAACAGACTTGGCTTTTCCTGCCTTCTTCTTCTACAGCCACTTAACTGTGTGCTTAGTGTCAGATCTTAAAATTCCTTTCGTTAAAGGGAATGTTTATCTGGTCGACTTTACAGTTTCAGATTGTTACATACCATATATATCAATCAATCAATCAATCAATGTTTATTTATATAGCCCAATATCACAAATGTTACATTTGTCTCAGTGGACTTCACAGTTTGTACAGAATATCAGTATGACAATATGACACCCTCTGTCCTTAGACCCTCACATCGTACAAGGAAAAACTTCCAGAGAAACCCCACAGTTTCAAGGGGAAAATGGGAGAAACCTCAGGGAGAGCAACAGAGGAGGGATCCCTCTCCCAGGACGGACAGACGTGCAATAGATGCCTTGTGTAAATCAAAGAGATAATACATTTTACAGCGTAGGTAGACCAAATGTTTGGAAATGCATGTGTCCATAATAAGAAGATGAATCCACGAGGATGTCAACAATCCTGTGGGAGCCATCAGGGAAGCAGTATGATGAAAGTCATGCAGGACCACAGTGACAGGTTCAGCCACGACTCGAAGTCCAGGACTCAAATCCAGAACTCAGGATAGAGGATCCAGGACATAGGACCGCAGCAACAGGATCAGCCACGACTCAGGATCCCGGCGTAGATAGACACCAAAAATAAATTGGGGGAAGCTGGGTTATTCGGAACATGAGAGTACACAGGTACAGACAGACAGAAGGAAGAAGTAAGGTGTCCCCCGACAGTCTAAGCCTATAGCAGCAAAACTAACGTGTCTCGTAAATGGACTCCCTTAGGATAGGTTGAGGGATAAAGGGGTAGCAAGTAAGAAGTAAGGAACAGAGGTGGAGAGGCACAACGTGTCTACGTACATACACTCCCTTAGGATAGGTTGAGGGACATATGCTAAACTCAATACAATTAAAGGCAATGTTACAAATTGAAAATGCCCAATTTACAATAATACCAATCACACTGTGGTATTGCTACTGGATATCTATTTGGGTGATTGGTCTCAATATGGTCTTCACTACTGACCGTTACACAGCCAAATCCAATCATGAATTTACACTGATGTCAGCCTGTTAAGACGTCAACCGTGAAGACTGAAACATATTTGTGTCTCAGGTGTCAACAGACAGTAAAACAGTGACGATCACAGCCATAAAAACGCCTGGTAGCATTGCTGCTGAGTTAGCTTTACCCTGCGAGCATCCGGATGGCCTGAGGGAGGTTTGTGTTTAAGTTAAGGCCAAGTGGAAAGCACTAAAACTCCCTCCTAAAAATCATTCCCTCCGCCTGTATTTTCCACCATTCACCCCTCTCTCCTCCCTCCTCATCTCTCCTCCCGCTCGGCTCCCTCTTTATGGGGACACCGGACTCCCTGACAGTTTGTTTTAAATTTGACCGTGCAGATGTTTCTCTGGGTGACTGACTTTTATAGTTTAGAAAAGATTATATCAGCTTTCCCTAAGATTGTGTTACTGTATTTAAAAATGACTAGGATCGAAACAGGAGGGTTTGGGGGGCACAGGGGGGAAGGAAAGAGAGAGGAGATGGTTGGGGGGGGGGGAGATTTGTGCAGTGGGAAAGGGAAGGGAGGAGAAGGGGTTTTGGCTACAGGTCCCTAAATCCTGGATCTCCCTGTCGGTCTTAGCAGCAGACTGGATACAGAGTTGTAGGGAGGATGGAGGATAAAGGGTGGGAGGCTGAGGGAGGCTGAGGGAGGGAGGGAAGGGGGGGGGGGGGGTGGATATCAGGGGAAGGAGGTTAGAGTTCACAGCAGCCAGGTTTGGCTTATTGCATTAGACACAGATTCTTTCTAATTTCAAAGGACAACACCAGCGTCAAATTTGAGGATATTAGTTTTTGATGGGCAGCACACAGTAAGGAGGCGGGGGAGGGAGGGGGGGGGGGAAGTCCTACTTTTTCCCATTACAGGCCTCATAGCCTCACCATCACTCCTCTTTCCCTTAGTTCCCAATATATATTCATGTAACAGTCAATTTAAAACTTTAAGGGTATAAGGAAGGTGAAAAAACATTTTAGAGATGGGTTTAGGATTCATTCCTTAAAAGTCAAAAAGGGTTTTTCTGTCAACTTTATGAAGTCTAGAGTGGCAAAGCTATCTTTAGACGGAAAAAGTATGCTTCTGTCATTTAAAAAACTGCTTTAAAACACGGCAATAACCTGTACTGGGAAACGGGTTGAACTTAAAGGGACCATACCAGTAGAAAAGAGAAGGGTTAAATGACCCAGCAGATGAACATGAAGTGAAAATCATTTAAAATCTTCATATCCGACAATCTTCTGCTTCGGTAGCGGTGTCATGATGAATCAGTTAGCTCATTCATCCACATTCAAACAAAGAGAAAAGCCCATCAGCTCCAACTTCTAGTGTTTCCTTATGAAAATATGCACAACAGCAACGGTAACTATCATTGAAAGATTAAAGAAATGGAAGTCGGCCATGCAGTCTGGCTCGTTCTGGAGGTCCAAGCGATTTTAATGAGATGAAGAAACGGGTGATGTGGAGGTTCTCTTCACAGGTTCGGTCTGTTTGTTTAACAGGGAGCTTGGGTTTCGTTCATTAAACCGCGGGCTGCTGCTGCACTATACGCCTGTAATGCACACGGTATCAGACTGCGTGGCAGGAACGGTTTCAAACTCTGCGTCCTGTCTGTCTTGGCTGATTATCCGATGAGCTGCTTGGCCGACGGGACATGAATCTTACTCAGAGCAGCAACAAATAAAACGTATTTTCTACGTTTTAAATAGCCTCTCATCAGAATGAGTAACACAACAATGATTCTCCAGTGCTCGTTGGGGTTAATTACAGTTAAGGTTAATTGTCCATCAGTTCCAGCTGTGGTTCTGGTGCATGAAGCAGCATCAAAACAGCTCCTACCATTGGCCCTATACTTACTCTCTGTGTGAGAGGAAATTGGCCTTCATTTTCTTTCTGCGGTGGCCCACCAGTGCTGAGGAAATGCAAAGGAAATGCTTAAGAACAAGACAATGACCACATAGGACTTACTGGCTCCCTGACTGACCCGAAGTCAGTCTGACTAATCCATGCTGCTGAATCACCACTGCTTCTTTTCTTTCTGCTTGTGAGGTATGATGGAGCTAGTGAAGATTACTTCACAGTGATTGACTTAAGATATGTGATATGTACACAAAGGTTATGTGAAACAGTCATAGTGCAGATGGAGTTCCTTCATATGATACTTTTCAGAATACACTTTGTGTGAAATCTGCCCTAAAGTCTGCGAAAACCTGCACAAAATGAAAGGCAAACTTGGTTGATCAAAGATTATTCACTCAATAGGCGCTTTCACACCAAGTACTTTTCCCAGGAATAGTTCCCGGACCTTAGTTCCCCGGAAATCTTTAGTTCCGGAACTATCTAGTAGATTGCGTTCACACCGGAATAAGTCCCTGAGGGAGCCGCTGACGTCACTTCTTCTTCTTCTTCTTCTGCTTTGGGTTTACTGGCACCCGAAGTCCCCGGCCGGTTGCAATATGATAGCAGCAGAGATAATATGCCCTGTGTAGCGCACATTATACAGAGGGTGATCACATCGGCTCTCTTGTCGATGTTTTAGCTTAGTGTCGGAAACTGTCTGACTTCATGCCAATTCAGAAATCACATTAATACAAAGTAAAAAAAAACTCTGATTTCTCTTACCAGTTTGTGATGCATTCCTTTATTACAACACCACACGTGTACTTGTTTAATCTCCCCAAAAAAACAAGCTAATACTACAATTTTAAACTCAATCATGATTAATCACAGATCTTTATTGAAATGCACTTGATTACATTATTTAATCGATCCACAGCACTATAAAAAAAAGTTGAAACGACACAAGCAATTCGCCTTTGACTTGTGTTTGACTTGCTACAGCCAGCAAAGGAACAAGTGAAAAGTATTATGCTGGAGTTGGTCGTGCCACCACCTCTTCACTTCTCCCTGCCTTTCACTCTCTCTGTAGGAAGCTGAGATTGGTAGTTTGCAGTAATGTACATGTAGACGTGATTGTCTTGGAATAGATGAAAGGGGCATCGCTGCCTTGAACTTTGAGTGGCTTCCATCTTTTTATCATGGCCCGTTCTGCTCAGCCCCTCCAGGCTACTCAGAGTCGAGGAAGATGGCAGGGGAGACAAAGAGCCTGCACCTCCACCACGTTGCCTTCCCTTTGTAGCGCTCTCTCCATCACTGTTAGTCACACATGATTATGCCCTGTCGACTGCCGAGCAAGTGTTGCTATTTGCCCGTAATAGCATGACAATCAGTCTCAATCTGCGCTGTTGTTCACGCTGCATCTCCCTTGACTATGTGTTTTACATATGGTTAGCATACACATGTTTTTCTTTATCTATTCAGTGCATGAGAAGATGAAGCTGTACAGTGCGAACGTATACACTGTCAATAACATTTTTCCATATAAACACCCACTTCTCACAATATTGTAACCTACATCTAAAGGGTAAACATTTCCGCACTTGTCAGACGTTTTATTGGTGAGTATTTTGTTTTGAACAGCAAAGATGAGATGAAAGGAGGGATGGGGGGGGGAGAGAAAAGTGAAAGTAAGAGGAGACAAGGCAGTTAGGGATCAACGCTCATCTCCCGCAAGTGTTTCTGCTTCACCTTTAATCTATGGAGATGTATGGATCAGATGAAGTATAATTGTAAAGGTGGACTTTGACCATTAAAATCTCTCAAGTGGGGGTTTCGGGAGGGGGGGCTGGGCAGTAATCACTACGAGTTCACTGCGCTGATGATGGGGAGGGAATTAATTTACCCTGGAGGAAAACAAATTATGGCTCTCCTCAGCCCGGCGCTCCGTCACACAATAGCATATATAAATATTTTATCTTGGGTGATCCAGGTTAGCAAAGGTTTAGTACATCTCCATTTACACAAGGGCCCGCTCTCCACGCTGTGGCCCCTCTCCCCTCTCCTCCTGATGAGAGCCGGCTGTCCTCTCCTTCACCTCCCCGTCTTTCTCCTCTCACTTTCCTCTCCATCTTCCAGGCTTCCTCGCTCGTATGCTGCCTTTTTCTCTTCCTGCACTTGAACTCCCACCGTTTCCTCTCTACTCTTTTCCTCGTGCAATAAACCTGCAATGTGCAATACATACGTAATAAGTTAGCTTACTCTTCATTATTTCATGCCTTTCTTCCTGCTATATGCCACTTTTGCTGTAACACCTGTCCATTTCCCTGCTGCAGGACTAATAAAGGAATTCTGATTCTGTCGCACACTCTATATCCTCCTGTTTTTAAATACAAAAATCCAAATATTCCTTCTTAAGTACAACTCGCATTTCTCCCCCATAATAAAAAGGGGAATCTGTGTCATTGTCTCTGTCAATTCTTTGGCTTAATGTCTGTAAATTGTCCAAATTCATGGCAATAATTCAGAAATTGTATTATAACAACAACACCACCACACATGTATTTGTTTAATCTCCCCCCAAAATACAAGTTCACACTAGTATTTGAGTACTCTTTTCCTCATGCATACTCCATATCGTCTTGTTTTTAAATACAAAAATCCTAATATTCCTTCATAAGTCCAGCTCGCATGGCTCCCATGTCTTAATCCCCTCTGACACAGATGTATCACTTGTTGACAGACAGTCTCGAGTACACCGTGAAAAACAGGATTCAGCTGACACAGTGGAAAATGTCACAGTGATTTATGGAGCCGCGTGTAAATCAAGTTCGGGGCTGCACTGTATTAGAAACAACTCACTTTTCCGATTTAAAATGGAGCAGCGATCCGCTTGGATGTTTTGGATTGTAATAAATTTGCCCCAGTAAAAATATGAGGCTTGTTATTTTAGCTTCCTTTTTCACTTGCTTTCCAGTCAAACAATAACAAATAAGACTGTCATACTATATTATAGGAAATTGAATAATATTGTAAAATAGCTTTTCACTGAGTTGGACCTTAACAAGATTGCTGCTTGTAAAGAAATACCCCTCAGTCATAGGTCCCCTGAATGCGTCTTACAGCACAGCTGGACAGATACATTATTCATCAAATTAATAATAATAGCTGCTTTGTTTATCTTGAAATAAAAGACATGTTTGTTTATATCTGTAGAAGTTAGCCCTGTGATGGACTGCTGACCTGTCCAGGGTGTTGTTCCCCCTGCCCCAATGCATGCTGGGATGTAGATTTCATAAATGCATAGTTGGATTTTTGACCCTTCCCATTGGGAGTTCAGCGTTCGTTTACCCAATATTTGTATTAAACTCTGCACATTTTTGTTGTGGTTTGGTACATTTCACTTGACCTGAGTATTTCCATTTCATGCCACTTTTATACAGTGCACTTTTTGATCCTTTATATTCATTTTAAAACTGTTCAAGGAAGAGAAAAAGATGTGTATTATGTACAATATGATACATTTACATAGATCAAAGTGCCTAAAAGTGTAAAAATAATAATAAAGAGTGTTAAACTACAACAGTAAATTGCTGTTTACTCACAAGGATCTTTTTTTTGTTTTTATCGTTGACTGATGATACACACTTTAACTCAAGCAACTTTGTTGGTTTTGCTACTTTTACCAAGATGTTTCCTACCCGCTGTCTACGATAACCTCTGTTGGAGGTAATGTCGTTAAAAAAAAACGAGCGTTGCGTGTTTTTGCACTGACGTTTTGTTGTTGTTGTCAACAAAGCGATGCAATTAGGACCACAGCGAGAGGGTAATGACTGCGGTGCGGAGGATGCACACGAGGGCACGCCGCCCCCCCGGTGAGAGAACAGCACGCGCCGCTCTGCGTCCCGCCTCGCAGCAACGAGGCTCGTGCTCTAATGAGAGGGATTTCATGGATTTATAGCGCAGGATTCCTGGGTGTCCGCATGCTCTTGGCTTCACTGAAACGTCTGTAATAATTGGTGAGCTGCCTCCACATTAACACGAAGCAGATAGAGGGAGGGAACGACTGAATCTCCTATCCAATGTTTTCCCACGGCCGAGATGAAAACAGGTAGCTGAGGCCAACCCAGATGCTGCACAGTTAGAGGAGGATTGTGGGAAAAGTGTGAACATTTGTTGTTGTAGATGTGAAGGTTTATAATGGAGGTTATGTTCTCACATATTTTATTTGGATGTGGAACCTCCTTTTTAAAGTAAAGAATGGTAAGGGTGGAACCAGTCTGCTATGAATTAGTATTTTAAATGGTAGCATAAACATTAGCAGGTGCAGTAAAGAGAGGAAGCGAAGAGTTGGTTTTTTATTACAATTTTGGGAGGGGGGTTCTTTTGGATGACATATTACCATTTAGGTGCAGAATTGAACTGATAATAATAAATAAAGGATTAAAAAACGTTATTTGTCATACGCGAAATAGCAACTTTGTAGTTTTGGAAATGAAAGTCTTAAGTCTCAGGCTGCTTGAGGAACATAAAACATTCTCTACAGACATAATCGTGCAATAAAGTAGCAAGAAAAATATATATAAATGAAACATTAAATATGTTTTTACAGCATGTAAAATAAAACCATTCTAGAATATATACAGCAATAATATAGTCAGTATTTTTATGCATTTTATATTGTTCATGTGCCCTTGGATGAATAAAGAAAGACATGAAAAATGAATCTGCTTTTATTAGATATAATTAAATTGGTCAGTGTTGTTTGTTAGCCAGCTGAAGGTCACACTCCTTCTCTTATTAGCCACAACATTACCCTTACTTAACCTATATTTCTGTCAATAGGGATTTGAATTTAGAGGCGCAATTCTTGTCTTTGGGTTGTTTGTAATTCCTCTTTGATCCAACCTTTTCACACAGAGCGACTCACCAGCTGTCAGCGAGTCACAGCGCCCTCTGCTCAGCCGATCGATAGGCCTAGTTTGCTAATTCATTGTTAATATGTCCATTGATCAAGTGTCCTCTGGGAGAGGAGAGAGAGAAACAGCACTTAAGCCTAGTTCAACCAAATCCTTAACACATCAAATAAATACCATCAAGTGAAATGACCATGCTTAGCAAAGCCATTATGAATAGTTTATAGCCTCAATAAGAAACTTTATAATACCACTAATTTTGTTACTGTAAGGATTAAGATATAATGATATTAAAATAATTTAATTTTGCAATAATCACATTTATGTAAAAACACAGGTCCCAACATTTTCATAATGTGTCAACACCTTCATATGTTATGTCACTTAGTCTTTTAAATGGCTGCTACTTATTTTAAGCCGATGTTGTGTACTTATTGGTCTTTACTATTGTGTGCTTTTTCTCTATATGTAATACGTTAACTCTTTGTACCTGCCATGTCTCTTTAGATGTATCACTTTAAATGTCACAGCTGTGGGACTAATAAAGGGATTCTGATTTGAAAGCTATCAAAATGTATAAAATGTGTATTTCATCTCAAGCTGACATGAGCAGAAAATATGTCATTTCGTATTTCCACATGCATCCATAACAGATAAGAAATATGTCAACATTTATATCACATCTGACCCGAATATCCTGTCTTCCAAACCTCACATGATTTTAATAAATCCCATCAAAAATGAAAACACTTTTATTGAGTTAACAAGTTAAATTCTCCATTCCCTCACTCCTCACTCTCAGGCTGAGGAGAGTTTCAGGACAAAAGAAACATTTAGTGTCTGCTTGTTTATTCCTGTGCTCGCTCTGTATTTATTCACTCCTGTCACTCATCTTTTTTCTCCCTCTCTCCGCCTCGCTCTCCTCCCCTGCGGCTTTCTCTCACACACAGGCGGTGTGATGGCGCTGCAGCAGCGAGAGAAGGATCTGGGTGACCATCTGAAACCAATTATGGCGGCGCTGCAGCCACCCAGAAACTCAGTGACGGATGGGGATCTTGTATTTATAGCTGGGGTAATTGGCAACACTCAGACACACACATAACATGCACACACACACACACACAATACAAGGAAGTACAAAGAAATAGACACTTTTAAAAGTACACACACACAAGGCACAGTTTGTGTTTACACTCAGGGGTAGACACACATAGACACGCATGCACAGGCCTCACAGGCAGCAGGGAAGTTACCCTTTAAGTTGCAGATTTTAGCTACAGGGTAGTTTTGGCATTGAAAATCTTAAGTCTCAGGTTCCTGCAACAATGCAACATAAAACATACTTTTCGTAAAAAAAAAACAGACATTATGGTGCAATAAAGTTGCAGGAATAATAAAAACATATACATGTAAGATAAGGTAACAGCACCTCAGAATAAATACTGTAATAATGTTGTCTATAGTATTTATGTGTTTTAAATTCTTAAAGGGCCCTTGGATAAATAAAGAAAGATAGAACAATTGCTTTTGCTTTCATAGGGTATATTTCTATTGGTCAATGTTGTTTGACACAATACAAGGAAGTACAAAGAAATAGACACTTTCTTTAAACGCACATTTTGTGTTTACGCTCACATAGACACGCATGCACAGGCCTCACAGGCAACAGGAAAAGGTGCACACTCCCTCAGCGCACGTCAGTCAAAGGGACTCAGCCGGAGTATGAATCAAAAACCTTTGTCACGGGAAGACAAATAAGGCTCGGGGATGTCCAGAGAGGCATGTTTGTGTTCTCCACGGTCTAATCAGAGCTGATGTTTACAGCCGGTGCTGCAGCGAGGACAGAGGTTGTACATCTCAGCTATCTGTCTCGGCCTGTCAGCGCGTCAAACCTGCATGTGAAAACATATACAAAACACATCTGCCTCTTGTTAGGTGCCATAAATGGCTGCCATGTGGTCTGCTGATAAATAGGCCAGTCTATTTATTGGAGCTCAACAAATTGGCTACAAACACTGACAAGGAATCGAAGAACTATAAATATTGCGATGTGATGAAACCTTTAAACATGCTGCAGGTACTTTACGACGTGCCACTCCTTTTTGCCTTTTTATGTAGTTGGAGGTATTTCTTTTGACTGCTTTCTTCTTTCACACACCGCCTTGTTAAATAGGCGGGGGGGGGGGGTTTGGGGGGGACAATGGCACTCTCACACTGAGCAGGTCCCGGGCTGAGTGTGTGTGGAAGGCTCGGCCGCACTAAAGCCCAGCAGATCCGCCACTTGAGAACGATAAAGAGCCCCGTTACACCCCAACTCTCAGAGAGACGTAACCAGAAATTCCTGAATGAATCGGCAACAGACAAGCCTTAAACCCCGTGTAATTACATATTTGGAGTTTATCAGGGTTTATGCGAAAATGCACAAGTTTCCCTTCCCTGGTGGTCCTTAAACACATCCATATGTTTCCATTTCTGCTCCTCCCTCTGCTCTCTCTCCCTGTTTCTCTCTCTCGTCCCCCCCTCCTTTATCTTCCACCTCCTATTTTCCCTCCATGAAAAATGGCTGCGGCGTACAGATGGATGATATGACCCGTTGGAGTGGTGTTTTCCTATTGTTAAGTTGTTGTTGACTCTCTAGACTCACAGTGTGACAGATCCAGTTTGGTGTTTTGGAGCGTGTCAAGGCCATCAGCGCCGGGTTTCGGGCTCTTGGTGGGGCCGTGTGCAAACAGAGGAAGCCGCAGCCTGTCCACATCGCACAGACTGGAACACACACACAAATCCGAGGAGGCCTTTCTATCGTGTGTGGCCTGCTTTTTTCCTTCCTTTTCCTCCCCGTCTGCCTCTCTCTCTCCTCTCCCTCTGCTTCTCCCTGCTTGAGAAAACCGATCTGTTTTAAAACACGTGCTAAATATTACCATATTTACATTTTCCTGTTTCAAGAAGGCAGCAGAGGGGGGAGTGTGTGGTGTGGATTTTTCTTTTCTTTTCTTTTTTTTCCCTCAGTGGAAAGGTCTCGGCCCAGGGTTAGGCTCTGTTTGAAACTTTAAACCTTTTTCATGCTTATTTGTTTTATGATTCTGCAGGGCACCGTGTTTACACTAAGAGTGCAACATCTGGATTAGATAATTTGTTGGGAATTAACCGAGCCCCGAATGCTTATCGACCTCATCTGATTACATCTGTTTGATGTTTGGGATTTCTTTTCAACATTTATTATTTCGCAGCCAGCTCACCGCTAGTCAGCTTTTGCGATATTTTTGTTTGATGTGTTTTCAGACAAATGGAGGATTAACATTGTGCAGCATTAACCTGGCCTATAATCACCGGCAGCAGCCATTCACTGTCACATCACTCCACTCACTGCAGGGCTGGCCTTTCCATAATGGCTTATTCCCAATGAAATCTCACTGGTAATGTTTGACTTTCCATTGACGCAAGAGGCTGCTGGAGTGGACGTGTCAGCAACAAATGCTGCCATGGTTGTGCAACTCAATAAATACTAAACCCCTCTGAAGAATAATCTACAACCTCATTATGTCATTACAATTCCTATAAAATGTACCCAGCAATAACTAATGAATTATAGCAAAACACAAGGCATTGGTGTCTCAAAATAACTTTGTTGAGATAGAAGGATCTATCAGGCCCTTTTAATTCTTTAATTAGGATTTTGTCAGACTGATTGTCTCTCTGTGTTTTTTCTCATATTTTCTCCGTTTTGTTCAATACAATTCTTCCCTGTGTTTTTACTATCTCTGTTAAGCACTGTCCGTCTTGTATATTTTATTAGCTGACCCAGCAGCTACAGTACTTCTCTCTGTCACACAGTTAGTGAGTCGACTGTCCCAAACATTTCAACAAACTTGACACAGCCATAATGCAGTTTGAGCCTCAAACCTTGGTTAGCTTTCCACACGGACATGATCTGTCGCTTTATCGTATTGAGGAGAAGTTTGGTCTCTTATGCTCGCTGCAGGTTTCTCTTCACGGCAACTAATGGTCTTAAATCTCCTAAAAGTTCATTTTGCTATATTACAAAGCAAGAACATGTTATTTGAACATAGACAGGCGAAAACCTGCCGATGGTCCGATGGTGTGACGTACCTTGTGGATGTGTCAAGCATAAATCAGGTGTGAGGCTCAGCCACCTTAACGTTTATTGGATATTTCAAGTTCGTTAAGCACCAAACGATTTGCATTTTATTATGTATTTAGTGTTTTATGAAGAGTTTGAAGTCCTTCAACTGTCAGAAGTTTTAACGTGCTGGAAGCTATCTTTTTATTATCTCTGGGTGTTGTAGGGCAGAATGGGAAAACTGAGCATGACTGCTTTTATAGACATGTTGGCTTATCACTGTTGCATTAGAGTTATGAAATAGTTTGATTTAGTCAAGTAGTTAGTTCGGTACCACTTTACAATAAGACTACCCTTATAAAGATTCATAAAGGGTTTATAATTAGGTCATGAATTAGGTTGTAAACACTTTATTAATCCTTAAGAATAATTTATAAACCAGTTCTAACATAGTTTTCATACATCAACACAGGCTCACTATTTGGCAAGATGACTAAGCCTTATATTGGCTACCTAGCTTACTTCGTCTTCTTCATCAGCCAACATACTTGGTATCTGTTGTTCACTGAGTGGATTCTCCCCCCCCTTCCATCTTGATGTTTCTTGGCATCTCTTTATGACCATTTATTTACGAGTTACTAACATTTATAGTTGCTGAAAGGGAGCCTTATTGTAAAGTGTAAAACACATTCCCATGTATTAATGAGTTACTGCTATTTCTAATAAGGCTTAGCAGTACAGAGAAATGTGGGCTCACTATTTGGCAAGCAACCGGTCACAGTTGCCCTGTTTATCTCATGTCTTATAAAAGCTTATTAAGGATTTATAAAGTGTTCACAACCTAATTAATAAATGAATTACAAACTATTCGTAAACCCTTTATAAGGGTAGTCTTATTGTAAAGTGGTACCGTTAGTTCTCTTAGTTTAACAAGTTTGTGATTTTAAGGTAAAAAAATAAAGGCCTTATATGATTTTAAAATGAACATGAATAGATATGGGTTATTGAAAGTGGTTTCATTTATATATTTGATGTAAGAATAATTTATTTTTATTTTCAGTGCTCTTATGTAAAGCCTGCTAGTTCTCATAATAATGCGAATGAATATTCAGTTAACAAACACTCTTTAATATGATATCACAATATAAAATGACACGCTGTACGGTGAAGTATTTATCCATATCCTCATGTTTAGTGGTTAAGGATTTCTGTAACCTTCTGTGTTGCTGGTGTCTTGTAAAAATTCAACTTGACTCAGATATTGGCTCCATAAACACTTTATAGAAAGCTTTCTCCACAGTAAGCTAATGAAAACATGATAGGACATTCATTTCTGGCTCTTATCCTCGCTACTGACTCTATCTGACCGAAACACGTCCCCCCTGGCCTCTATCGGGGCTTTATCTCCGTTCTACGATCCATTACAAAGCTGCCTGCGGCCCCCTGGGTGATCTGCCCCGTCCCCTCTAATCTGGCCGAGCTGCTGCGATTCCATCACTGCTGTCGAAACCACACAGAAAGATTAGTCAGACTCCACGTACAACAGATGTGTCCAACACTTGATTTGTGTGTGTTTTATTGACTCTGGCCATCTGTTAATACAGTTGCTGGTTCCTCTTCATGTGTTTGTTGATGCACACAGACAGGGGAGCGGAGTGCCAGAAGAAACATTCAGTAGAGGAGAGGGAAGGAGGAGTTGGAGGTAGCAGCAGGGTAATATTTCATAAAGGTCTGCTCGTTTAACCCTTAATTGCGCAATCACTTTAAAGTATTTTTGAAAATTAATTGATTTTTTTTTGTAATTTTTCTTACATTACACCCATGTAATACCCATGTTACACATTATTACTGCTCTATGACACCATTATCACAACCTTATTACACCCAGATTTCTCCGTTGTTATACCCATATCATATCTCTATTACACCATTATCACACCCGTATTACACCTTTACTACTCCGTTATTACACCCACATTATATCTCTATTACACCTCTATTACACCATTATCACACCCGTATTACACCTTTACTACTCCGTTATTACACCCATATTATATCTCTATTACACCTCTATTACACCATTATCACACCCGTATTACACCTTTACTACTCCGTTATTACACCCACATTATATCTCTATTACACATATAGTATACCATTATCACACCCGTATCACACCTTTACTACTCTGTTGTTACACCCATATTACATCTCTATTACACCTCTATTATACCATTATCACACCCGTATTACACCTTTACACTCCGTTATTACACCCACATTATATCTCGATTACACATCTATTATACCATTATCACACCCGTATTACACCTTTACTACTCCGTTATTACACCCACATTATATCTATTACACCTCTATTACACCATTATCACACCCGTATTACACCTTTACTACTCTGTTGTTACACCCACATTATATCTCTATTACACATCTATTATACCATTATCACACCCGTATTACACCTTTACTACTCCGTTATTACACCCATATTACATCTCTATTACACCTTTATTAAATCATTATCACATCTGTGTGATACCCACATAATCCTTTATTACACCAACGTTACACCTCTATTTTACCCATTTTAAACATTATTAAACCTGTACTCTATTACACACAACTTACACCATTGTTGCACGCCTATAACACTGTTATTTGACCCATTTCACATCAATATTACACCCGTATTTCACTGTATTTACACTGTTATAACCCCCATTTTACACAATATTACACCCGTGTTACACATGGCCAGTCTATCAAATAACTGTATCCCCCCAGGATACAAAAACATTTAACATTTATGCTGTAGTCCTGCTTATAGAACAGCAGCGTCTGTCCTTTGTTTTGAGTTTAGTCGAAGCATTGATTCAGGACACAGAGTTGGTTGATGAATGAGTCTCAGATGTTCACAAAACAGTAAGAGCTTAAATTCCTTCACTAGGAGGAAAGTGAAAGATTGCTTTAGATATCTGAAATTCCTCACTGTACCATTCTTCAGATTCCCTCTCAGCACTGCAGGAACAGTTGCTGTCAGCATTCCTCTGATTGTCCGTTTGTGTGAATCTGCATGCTTGTGTGCATCGTAGGAATATCTGGCCATGCACAGGGCTGATAATGGCTGACAGTTGCAGTCACTTGTGTTGGCTTGTTGTTTGTATTGGGACATTCCTCCCAACTCCTTGTCTTCCTCCTTTCTGTGTCACTCCTCCTCACACTCCTCACTCCCATGGTGTCTTTTCCCCTCTCACATAACATTTGTACGAATGCCTTGGTAGCCACAGAGCTTATGAAAACTTTTGCCTCCCATTCATTATCCCCTGTCTCACCAAAATGCCTTAAAGGTGAGACAGATTACATCTTAAAGCTTAACCTACTCACTCAGCGAGAACTACATAATTTAGTCGTCACAATCTCAGACAATATTATTTTACTCTGATCCATTTCTTCTGTCCTTTTGCCCTCCATTCCTTAGCAGAGGTGGGAAAAGTACTCAGATCTTGTTCTCAAGTAAAAGTAGAAAAGTGTGGGAATACTCTGATAAGTAAAAGTCCTGAAATCAATATGTTACTCAAGTAAAAGTAGAAACATATTATTATCAAAATATACTTAAAGTACCAAAAATAAAAGTACTCATTATGCAGATCGGCCCATTATATGTTTTCATTATAGTTATTGATGCAGGTGTAACTAAAGCCTAATTTAAGGGTTGATTATATATCACACCATTAAACTAAATCTGCAAAGTAACCAAAGGTATTAAATAAATGTAGTGGAGTAAACGATTTACCTCTGAATTGTAGTGGGGTAGAAGTACAAAGTAGCAAAGAATTGATATACTCAAGTAAACTGAGTCCCTCAAAATTGTACTTAAGTACGGTACTTGAGTAAATGTACTTGGTTACTTTAAACCACTGTTCCTTAGTTAAGGGCAGTGTGAATTTAGCAGCACCTCGCTCTGTTACCCTCTCTGCCATGTCACGATGATGTGATGTCTTGACTCAGGCGTCCCTCGGCCAGTTGAAACCCCAGAACTCCGTGTGAACCTGCTGAAAGGGAGGTGGCGTCCGGGCTGGGTAAACACGGTGTGAAGGGGAGCCAGGGACACAGCCTGCTGGTCCTCAATGTGGAGGTAATATGTCCAATAACTGGTCCTGTGGGGAGCGAGGCTAACCCTTACACAGGCTCGCTGGGAGCAGGTATCGCAGTGAAGTCGGATCACAGCTGCTCTCAGGGACGTATAGGTAACAGACAGGATTTGGACCCGGGTCTTGCAAACAGGAACTCATTTTCCATGGGGCTGTATCCCCTATGTGAGGCAGCAAAGTTTAATTCACCTCTAAGTCTACATAATGAGTAGATTTGCTTTTAAAATTAAATGTGAAAATCAACCATAAAATTGCTGCAATAACCTACAGGGAAGTGATTTAGGATTAAGTGTTTTTATTTAATGAATGGCCGTTTAAAATGACATGTTAAACTGAGAGCAAATTGACCCCGACTCGACAAGGGAGACATTTGAGCTTCACATGGACATGCACGGCTACTTATGTATCCGCCCTTTGCTCTGTACATCCACCCCTCTGAAGAGGTATGGATGTCGCCCTTCATGCTTTTTACCTCATTGACTCTCAGTTCCCCCCTTCACATCTGACTGTCGGAGGTTTAAGCAAAGTCCAGGCCAGCAGCAGGGGTTCATGGGAGGAAAAAGAAATCACACACAGAGAGAACCCTGTACTCCGCACAGAGCTGGAGGTGTTAGCGGTAGTTGTGTCTATGCGGGGTTTAACATGGCTAGACATGGGTCAAATATTAGGAAGTAACTCTTATTTTGTTACTTAGTTGGTATAACAAAGTTACGTTTATTTAATTGACTTTCAGAGACGTCCTTGGGTTCATCTAGGCACTGTGTGGTAACCTCCACCCACATAGCACCTGCCGGATTAAACCACATGCTGAAGCGAATGTTTACAAAAAACGATTTTTCTGCTGAGATGCAAGGAAGTCTGTCCCACACACCGTATCCAAGCAAAAAGAGCCAGAAGACCGTAGTTGCGTTTATTTACGTTCATTGTAAATCGCAGTACAGTCATTTTGCTCTTGTAATAGCAAACCAAAAAGAAAGATTGTTTTGCATTACAACAGGAATGAAGTCCTCCCCCCTCTTGGTGACAAACAAAACTAGTGATAAACAGGAATGCAGGTGATTTCAATTACCCTGTGACGCACACACACACACACACACACACACACACACACACACACACACACACACACACAGCTAAAAGTGACAAAGTGACGAGACATTCCTGGCCCTTACACCATGTATCAATAAAAACATAAAAAAACAGGAATATAAAATCCAAGCAGTTTTTATTTTTCTGGAAAGTGAATAATAAAAACCCAGTTTAAGAATTATAAAACTGAAGTCACATTGTGTATTAGACCAAAACAATCATAATAACATTGAAAAAAATACCTAATTCATTTATTTCTTTACAGATTGAGCTCGTCATTTTTACGTCACGATTTACAAAGCATAATTTGATAGTTGGAAAGGATGTTTGTTTTATTTCCTGAGACTGTTACCAGGCGAGGATATTAAATATACTGAAGTCATCCTCTCTCCCCACGCTGGCCAACCTTCCTCTTTGTGTTTTCAGGAAATAAAACCCTTTTGAACTCGTTGTGGTTCAGCCCGTGGCCACTTGCTCCACGTCCCAACCCAGTGCCACCTCACAACCTCCGGGAGGCGGTTAATGCTTTAATTGGCACTTAATTAGTTAATTGACCCCAGCGTTGTTGGGGAGGAGTGGTGACGGGGGTAGATGGGGGCTCAGGGGCACAGGTGAGGGTGGAGAGGATTGGCCCAAGGTGTTCCTGTGTCACATCACCAGCGGAGGTACCCATCAGCCCCTTTGAACCGGGACACAAACACTGGAAACACTTTCATCGGGCCGATGTGTCATCACAGCCGGGTCCCATGTATATGCATGGGACTGTCTGAAAATATACAAAGTCCAATTTGCCCGGGACAGGCCAACCTCAGGATAATGAATCACATGTGATGTGTATCTGATATGCAGCCTGAGTCATCACCAGATGTTTCAACAGGATTACTTCCAGTTTCTTGAGGAGAGCAGTGGATTT
Source organism: Dissostichus eleginoides (assembly GCA_031216635.1). NCBI lineage: Eukaryota > Metazoa > Chordata > Actinopteri > Perciformes > Nototheniidae > Dissostichus > Dissostichus eleginoides. Next base: position 30,123,048 of record CM062270.1, on the reverse strand, counting down.
TCAAAGAGAAACCAACAAGAAAGACAAAGAAAAGAAACAAACATTTGCCGCCCGCCACCATGACTAAAACATAAGAGTTTGTAAAAATTCTGTAGGGGAACGCTCTCATAGCCTCTGGAAGGCAGACCAAAGTGTTTCTTGTGTCTATAATTGGGGGTACACGTGCAAAATGAGAGGAGTTTTGAGGTAAAGTACAGAGGAGGAAGTAACTCGGGCACCAGGCCTTCAGATAAAAGCTTACAGGTGGAACCACGCACAGTCCTACACGTGTAAGCAAGCTGTGCTGCTTGTTTGTTCTGGTGTCTGTTTGTATGTGGAAAATGCAGCTCCCAGCACATAATGTGTTTGCTCAGTGGAATCATAGCATGTACTCTGGATAACATTCCCTGTCTCTTTCACTTGGCCAAAACACATATGAACCTGTGTTATTTCTTGTGTGCAAACCTCAAGACACGGACACAAACAGAGAAACACACGCACGATGAGTGACTTGTTGTTTCTCATCTCTAGGTCGCTCACACACATGCACAACATTTCTTGAGTAAAAACGTCCCTGTTTGCTTATTTATCAGAAATCAATATACGTTTTCTGAGACTTCTGGGGGGCTTCATCTGTGTGTGGGATCCCTGTGTGTTTGCACCCATGTGTGTGCATCAGAGAGGGAGGCCCAGCAGGCAGTGTTGTTGTAGGTGAGGGTGAGGAGCCCCCTGATGGGCAGCTGTGGTAGAGAGGCCAGCTTTGATCAAAGGCTCAAGAAGAAGAGGAGGAGGGGGAGGAGAGCAGCAGGCCGGCCTGAAGAGAGGAAGGTGAAGCAGGGGGACCAGGGATGGCGGTGTCCTTAAACCCATGGTGGGACCCTCCCAAATACTATGGAGAAACACCTGCTTCTGCTGCCACCATAGTGGAATAAACTCCTCTGGCAGTACTGGAATTATTTAGACTTATAACATGCTGTGCAACATTTAGCTTATATTTCATCTGCATTACTCACACATTGGATACTCTTGCAAGATTTTATTCTACTCGGTTTCTTCTTGCACTATTGTATTGTTTTTCTAAATTTGTTTTATTGTTTTATGTCTTGTATAGATTATGTTGCACTGTTGGAGGAACTTAGGACTTAAGATTGTCATCGCCATATCTACACTGTAGCTACTGTGCTTATGACAATAAAGCCTTTGAATCCTTTGAATATTGTACGCTACAAAATAGTGGCAAAAGTCTACTAAAAGTGAATTATTTTCTTTTCCATTTGGAGCACCATTGAGCTAAATCTGAATCCATTTCTGCATTACATTTCCGAAGATGAGAATGGGATGCATGCTGCGTAGCTTGCCAAATAATGAATAATGTATTTATTCAATGGGCTCTGGGCAGGGTATTGATTGTCGACAGATTGAGTTACGCAGGGAATCTGTGGGAAGTCTCACAAAAGGAGACGACCTAACCAAGGGCATGTGTGCAAGAGCCGTGTGGCCAGACAATTTATTCAGACGGAATTCGTGTCGCTTAGGTCATCCTGACTTCACATTTGCCTTGAGGGAGAAGCATTTAATTTAGGCCCTTGGTTCTCTTAAATCAGACGCTTTAGTTCTGACCTCATTTGCTTCTCTGGGCTTCCTGATCATATTAAACAGAGGAGTGAATTATTTATGTTCATTTTTTCTAACTAATTTGTCAAAATGTTTTAAAAAAACACGATATGTTTTGCTAGTACAAACGTCCAGGAAATTAAAGGAGACACTGCCTTAACCCTGCTGTGAATTTGAATATTTCATTGTAATGAATATCGGCCTGCATAAATGGTGGGATTTATAGCCTATTTCGCCACAATGCGGACATTCTGCCAAGCTCAGGAGCTGAGAAATTATATTTAAAAGGAAAATAAAGTCATAAAAGTATTCTTTGAAACACAAGGCAAGGTTGAAACCAGCCAGAGTTCTCTGCCAAGCGCAACTGCAAACATCCTCCCAAACCCAGGCTTCATTAGGCCTGACGCGTTCTGGGAAAATGTCATTTGACAGATTAAATTAAAACCACTTCGACAGGCGCAGCTGCACTGCCCATTCTGTAAGAAAACATTTTTAGTTCAGTAAAATATTTCTTTCCTTTTTTTGTACAACGACAAAATAAATACAACAATAATGAGAAATAATGAATAGGAAAATATAACAATTTTTTTTTTATTGGAATTATAATTAAAACAACATACAATAATAATAGCTTAAATATTTGTATTATTATATTTAGTCCCTATGTGCAACCATATATAGTTTATTAACACCAATTAATTATTTGTATTTAATAAATGATTAATGTGTGTATATAAATCCGCAGTCTGCTTAATGAATCGACCATTTAGATCTGGATATGATTATTCAATTAATTATCTCACGCTATTTATGCTAATGGAATTGATATTATAATTTTTTTTAAGAATGATGTAATGGATGATGTTATCTGGTGGCCCAGGAGTTGGTGTATGAACCACAGTACACAGTCAGCATCAGTGTGTGGAAATGGAGAACATGTGTTTCAGCTTTCACTGCATCATGCAGCTCTCAGGCGCTCGGTGCAATGATGGAGAATTATTTTCTTAACCCCTTCATTCACCTGCATAATGTTGTTTTTTTGTCTTACAATGAATGGAGATTAGATGGGGACAAAGACGGATTAGGGCAGAATTAAAAAAAAAAAAAAAAAAAAAGAATGAAATCCGGCCTCTGCTAGACCAATGAAAAATGGGTGTTAAATAGTCGGATGAGCTTTTTTTTTTGGCAGGAGAAATAGTGAATGCTGGAGGAAAGTTATGACAAATGAGTTCAGGGGGGGCTGGTGCACTTACAAGGATATTTTAGGGCTTAATAATTAACACTGAGCCGGTCTAACTACAGCTCACAGCCATTGCTCTAATACAATAAGGACATGAGAGGTGACTAAATTAAAGCCTTAAAGTCTGGTTACTGACTGGTACGTCCTGCGTCAGAGTTTAATTGGATAAAGATATATATTTTCCTACTTATGTATATATTTACTGTTTATGTTTTTTCTATTTTATTTTTAACCCGTGTCAGGCCTTACTTTTCCCACATTTTGGATAAATACATTAAATATGATCTAATCTAATTAAATCTAAGCTAATCTAGCATTTCCAGGAAGAGCATTAAACAGAGGTTTAATGCCATCAAATGCCCTCGTTAGAGCCAAGGAAGAAGTCTGTTTTCATTCATATAAACAAAAACAGCTAATTTTGATTTTTGATATTTCACAAAATTACAATGTTTAAAATAGTGCGTGCCGAAGTGCCTTGTTAGGATGCCGGCTATATTCCCAGTCTTCATTGATGTAAACAGGGACATTGACTCCCGTTATAATTAGGGCTGTGTGGATCTCTCAGAGGGAGAAAGGCTGCGGTTCAGAGCAGGACCGGAGCCATATGCGCCGCTCGGCCTGCATGATGCATGGGCGCCTTGTGGGGTACACTAAAAAAGAAAAACAACAATTAGACATGAATGTGTGTGTCCAAACAAACGAATCAAAGGCCTGTTGTGTTTGTGGGAAGATGACTGGTGGAGAGATGTCCCCCCTCCTCCTCTCTTTCTCTCCGGGCTGACCCCTCTTTGAGTCCTGCGGTGCGAGGCCGAGACTCACAGATGGGCTGCAGTCTCTCTTTCTGTCGCTGCTCTCACTCTTTCATTATCTGCCTTTTACTCCCACTTCAATTCATGTGAATTCAGTTCACTTTAATTCAACTCAATGCCTCACTCCTATTCATTTGCTGCTTCAAATGCTGGTGTAAAATGGAAAAAAGGTGAATAAAAAATATCTGTTTGTCTTAAGAATAAAACTTCCACAACAAAAGAAAACAGCAGTCAGTAGGTCCACGCCTGTCCCAGACAAACAAAAATAAAGTGTTGTTATGGTTTTTCCTGCAGACACGTGAGGATGTGGTCGCGCTCCATCAAGTATAATGACAGGACCAAAACAGTCCAATGCTTAGGTCATAATGTCCAAAAACAATCTGACGAGTGATGATACACTTAAGAAACCAGCAATGCAAATGCATTAGAAAAAAAGAAGAAGGAATACTTTAATAAAATTCAGTTTACACTCTGTTACTATGCAGTAAGATACACACATGCACAAAATACACACACAGATGCTTTTTATGGAGAGCTACCATGTTTGTTCGCCCGGGAGCAGTTCATAACAACGTGGAAAATAGAATGTAATGGACGAAATATCACGTTTTAGAGTCTAAAACGTGATATTTCGTCCATTACATTCTATTTTCCACGTTGTTATGAACTGCTCCCGGGCGAAAACTCATGTGGGATGTTAAATAGGGTCTAAAATTAGACCCTATTTAACATCCCACATGTGTTTTTATTGAATACTAGCTTAAATTGTTTGTGATTCCTATTTTTAATTCAATGTTGGCCTACCTTTCAAGTAGTTTCACTTTAAGCTCCTAACTCTGGATACAATATCCCGTTTAAGACTATATTTAATATCCCACATGTGTTTTTATTGAATACTAATCTCTATTTTTGTGATTTCTATGTTTAAATGTATGTTTGCTCATTTTTTAAGTAGTTTCCCTTTATAATAAGCTCCTAAATCTGAACACAATGGCTGATTTGGAGTTATTTCCAATGCATGTTGTTCCCAAACCTGTGCTCTAAGAGTGTGTGCAGCTTGTGTGGGCCTGCAGCATCAGAAACCGTCCCGACACCAACTGAGAGGCACAGAACCCGGGGCTGAGGCTCAGACAACCTCCCAAGCTGCTGGGAGATGATATAAAGCTCCAGAAGTGCAGGGAGTGTGAATAGACGGCGGGGCCCACAAAGCTCTGCAGCATACGGTGGCCTCCGGTGTTTGCAAGCCTCCGGTGGCGGAGACGGGGCGGTGCACGGGGCTATAGGGGGGCCGGCTCCCACTGCATTAGGCAGTAATAGGTTTGGGATGACTTAAACGATTTGTTGACTGGGACAATAAATCTGTTGTGTGTTTCTTGGCATGCTGAGGGGAGGATTACAAGTTGTCACACAAAGGAATGCAAATTGCAAGCCAAACTCGGCGAGAGGCCTGTGGAGTAGCCCGCTATTTAGAGCATTTGTGCCGATCTGTGCTTCTCTCTCTCACTATTTTATGTTTCTCTATTAGTCCTAATAACTGTGAAGGGCCTGAGAGTAGCCACTGTATTCATCCCAAATCAATGGCTTTCCCGCACCGGGCCCTATAGACCCCCGCATTTGCATTCTATCGAGTGAGATGACCAGCAGGACAATTGGCGTTAAGTCTCTTTCAGGCGGCCAAATGGAAAAATCTTGAGTCCTAAATGGCATTTTCTCTCGGCCCCTTTTACTAAAATCCACTCTCCATATTATGATTATTTTCTCCACTGAGTTTCTCACTGGTTGAAACATGAAGAGGCCAAAGGTGAGATTCAATTAATCACACCCAGGCTGTATTTTTTAAAATGTATTTCTATATGCAATTTTTGTATTATCCTTACCTGTTACCAGAGGTGGAAGACGTACTCAGATCTTAAGTAAAAGTACAGTGTAGAAATACTCTGTTAAAAGTACAAGTCCTGCATTGCAAATGTTACTTAAGTAAAAGTACAAAAGTATTAGCATCAAAATAAACTTGAAGTACTAAAAGTAAAAGTACTCATTATGCAGATTGGCCTTATTTCAGAATCATATATTTTCTATATTATAATCATTGATGCACTAAAGTGTTATCAAAGCTGGTAAAAGTTGAGGTCATTTTTATTCTTTTATATAGTGCTAGGTAGCTTGTGGATTTACTCCAGGTGTAACTAAAGTCTTATTTAAGTGTTAAATATATTTCACATTATTAATCCAAGTCTGAAAAGTAACCAAAGGTATAAAATAAATATAGTGGAGTAAAAGTTACTTTTATCAACCTCTGAATTGTAGTGGGGTAGAAGTACACAGTAGCAACAAATGTAAATGCTAAAGTAAAGTACTATCTCAAAATTGTACTTAAGTACAGTATACTTGAGTAAATGTTTGTTTTTTCTTTTAATTAAAATTATTTAAAGGTCTTTTTTTGTCGTTGTTTCTTTCACACCCTTTACTGATTTGAACGGAAGCTGTGTGCTGATCTCCTCTCTATCTTCATGCATATCTCCCCCTAGCGGCTGACAGGTGAACTACAGCAGCCTCCTGAATTAGAGCCTATCGGTATAGGCTACCAGCAGGTAAAGCTCTTGTAAATGAACAGTAGCCGGATCACAACACAACACCGGACCTTAGGCCTGCTTCGTCTCCGTGCTCTTCGGTGTTAAATCGGACAGTGTGCGCCAGCTTCCTGTCAGGCTGCAGATGCACGAGCTGGATCAAACCGCAGGACACGGATCAGTTCGCAGATAGCGGAGGGATTCCTCTCACATCTCAGCAGTGGTCGGCCTGACCTACCGCGGCTCCAGTTTAGAGACATTACAGACTGCACAGGCTGCTGCAGGATCGCGTTTCTGTGCAGCATCAAGCGATCTGCCGACAATAACTCCCATTAAAAGCCGTAATTAATCCGCTATAAAACGAACCTCCTTCTATTTGATTTACAAGGGCGTCACTTTGGGTTGTAAAGTAATGGTGACATAAGATTTTAAAATTGTCTTCAACATATACACTGTAACGCAGTGTTATGGAAGGATAAATTAGAGTAGATAATTACCAGAATAAGGATACAAACAACCTATGTCATGAAATATTAAAAGTTGCTAATGCATGATTTTTTTGGAAATTTTATAGGGGGATTCTTTTTCAGTTGAAATACACATTAATTATTTCTATATTTACATTGCATTATATTTTCCTTATGGTGCAAATATAACTTTCCTAAAGCCCTTTTTATTGGTTAGTTAACATTTGTAGGTGCAAGCGTTTTTTTTAATTTTATTTTTTTACAGATTATTCTTCAAAAAAGTAATAGGGACAATTCCATTTCAAAATGTGCAGGCATGTCCCCAGTGTAAAGACACCTGTGTTTATTCACTTGACTATGTATGTATCTCTTGCTGTATTTCAGGCCTTTTGAACTATAAGCCACTGGAGCAACATAACACTAACTCATAAAGAGATGTATGGACGTTAATGTCTGCAAGAGTGACAGCCTAACTGTAGATTTAATAAATATTATTACCAATAATAAGCAGCGGATATATAGGATAAACTTTATCAGCTCATTCAATAATAATAATAATAGCCTGGAGGATTATTGTAGACTAATTTTATTTCAGTCTTTTGGCTCAAATATCTACATTTGCATACTGCAGATTGTTAAAAACAAACAGTAAGTCCAGACTCTTTAGAATAAATATTATTTTAAATATCTAAAAATCACATTTGTATTTGTTTAAGTGATGCAGCCTAATGCATGTACAGCATGTGTGTTATTTCACGATGTGGTGAGTCCTCATTGCTGGGTTGTGCAGTTTGATCGGAACATTATTCAGTTCCAGGTTTTAATCTTGTAAAGCGAAGCTGCTTCAGAGGCCGATCACCTGACTCCTGTAATGAGCTCTGATGGTTGATTCATAACTGTGATTGCAGGAGTCAGTTTCATGTTTTCATTGAGCCGAGGGTTGTTTTAATTGGCGATCAGTGTGGAAAGTGCACACACATTATTAATACACACACTTCTTTCAAATGCGTAAACACCGCCACACAAAGAACCTACAATACTGAGAATTCATAATGCATCGGTTTGCCCAAGGTTACCTGTGTGTGTGCCCTCTCTCCCGCTCCTTTACAGTGCACAGCAGAGATAGTTTAATTAAAGAACAACATTATCTTAGGGCACTGCACGCCTTGCACTGAAGAATGTTTTCAGTGCTGCGTCAGGAGAGAAAGAGCCACCTACACTCACCGCGGCTTACTCTCCTCAACTCTATATGGCCCACGCTCTCTCAATAGCTTTTAATGGTGCAATTGTAAAACATCTTGTCACATGAGGGGAGTTACAATGATGTTTTACAGCCCCCAGCTTTTAAAGATGAGTGATAATATTGCCCTCTGTAACTTTTAAAACGGGCTCAGTGTGTGCAAAGAGTTCCATAATGCCAAAGCCCATTATTTTTAAATGCACACTTCAAGACGGAGTATGTGTGTTCTGATGTGTATCATAAAGTGAGTACTTAAACACAAGGCCACAGATACGGACATGGATACATGCCACACACATGGGCCTCAACACACTTACGGGCTAGCAGACACACACTCTTTATATGTGGCTGACAGAAAGAGAGATATTATCCAGACTGAAAACATATTTGGAGGATCTTTGTGCAACAGAGAATACTGTAGTTTCTGTGCAGACAGACAGACAAGGTCAATGGGCTGTTTGGGGAAGGGGGAAGGACGAAATCGAGCAGCCCTCCTCTTTTTAAGAATAAAAAAACCAAACGAATGCACTCACAATGGCTTGGCTTATTTAAAGAGAAAGTACCTTCAGATTTGTTTCTGTTTTCAGTTTGCAGCTTGTTGCACCTTTTGTAAGTCTAGGTGTAGGCTTGGATAAAAGCTGAAGGAAACAAATATAATAAAATGTTACCAGAACAAACACATTTTAATTCACTGGTGTACTTGTTTGCTTTTTATAAAGTAATAAAATGAGCACATTCTACCTGCCAAATACAAAGTGCTGAGACACATTTCCAGTCCCCTGCCATCATGTGATAAGTTAACAGAAAAAAAAAATCTTAATTTTACACAATATATTTAATATTATTACTGTGTGGTTCCACTGAATCACGGTTTTTAATTTAAAGCGTTCTACACAGAGGTGGAAGAAGTACTTAAATCTTTTAATTAAGTAAAAGTTACAATACTACATTTTATAAATATACTCTTTAAAAGTTAAGAGTAAACGTGTAAAGATGGACAAAATGAAAATACTTCGGTAAAGTACAAATACAAATACATTTAATCTGTACTTAAGTATTGAGTAAATGTACTTCACTGCATTCAATCGCTGGTTCTACGTAGATTTCAGTATTGGCAGAGAAAAATTGAGTGGCCGTTAAAAATATTTACGGACCTGCTACAGTGGCATTTGAGGAAAACTGAAATTTCCTCCGACCCTGCTTTCCATTATTTACCCGTTTCATGGAGCCAGCCGAGAGGGCGGGCCGTTTAAACACTATTTCTTCCCCCCTAATCAACATGATCGTAACCCCTGCCGAACAAAGGCATGAATATCCATTTCCAAGGAAAAGGGTGAGTGCCCTCTCCATGCCCCCCTCACCCTCGCCCCGCCGTGTACTGTACTCGTTACCCTGGTAACCCCATGGCCAGAATGCAGATCAGGGGGACCAACGAAGCGGCCTCTCGTCTCGCCTCACAATTCACCCTGATGATGACTAACACTTTTGTTCATGGAGAGGGCAGGTGGGAGTTACAATACGCTTCAAATCATGGCCCACCCCAATCCCCCCTTTACTCTCTTTTCCCCCACCCATCCATATATTTTTTTACTTTCTTTTCATCTCTCTGAAACACTCTCTTTCCTTTACTCTGTTTTTTATTGATAAATCAATTTTCCTTGTTTTTTTTTTTTAAATGTCCCTTTTCCATTTCTGGATCATGCTTCCTCTCGGGGACGACTCCCTCAAAGCTCACTCACAGAGGTGGCGGTGGTTTGCGAGAGGTCAGTGTTATCTAAACAGACCCATTGGGCTATTTGCTATAGCACCCTCCATCAGGCAGGAAGCTCTGAGGAATCAGCCCATCACTTCAATCAGCCACGACGGCATACGATGAATTTATAATGGCCGGAGCAGGGCGATGAATAAAATCAGAGAGAGGGGTTAGGGAGGACAAGAGAGCGAAAGATGGAGAGTAATAGAGAGGAAAGTCTGTGTCAATGACCACTATGTGCGGGAGTGGGTTGTTTGTTTGCGGTCTGAAACAAACAAGTGATTGTTGAAAGTGAGGAGATGGACTGAGACTGTGTTTGACAGTGAACTGTACAGTATGTGTGTGTGCGTGTGTATGTGTGTGTGAGCTAACATCCTGTACGTGCTCGCCTGTATACAATGTTTTTATTTATGTGTACAAATATACACCCGGCTTATTTGCGTGCATCTGCCTATACGGGTGTGTGCACATGTGTTTATCGGCCTTTGTGCAAAGAGACGTAGTAATCTTATCGCTGTTCAGAGGGTACATGTGACAGTAGATATATACAAACTCTTGATCGATATCTTGATAGATTGTCAGATAATGACTCCTCGGCAGATATGGACAATTGCTTCAATATGTGTGTTTTCCTGGCTTGTGTGCAGCTATTGGCTGAGGGCCACCATCCACAGCTCACGGCCCAAAAAAGCTCAGCGCGGCCCAGTCTCGGGCTGAGTGACTGCAGCCGGCCCCCCACTCCCCCAGCACAGCCTCTGCCCTTTGACCACATTAACCAGGCGCAGTCCGACTCATCTCTCAGCCTCCTCTTATCACCTGGAATCAAACATTAAAAGAGGGAGGGAGCCAGAGTTACTCATAAAGTCAGAGAAATATGGGCGCTGAAGGGGGAGAGATAAAGACAGTGGGAAGCAGAGAAGGGAATAAAAAGAAAAAGTAACTTGTGTTGAAGGCTGGACGGTAGAGGAGGATTGGTATGAAGGTGAAAGCAGGAAAAAAGGAGTTTGTCTGAAGCTTGTACCACAATATCACGCCATGTTGAGCTTCATGATTCTCCATTTTTGTGTCTAAAACAAGCAGGGCGGAGTTCATCTGAAGGCAAACAGGCCGTTTTACGAGTACCATTCCGCAATTACCCGTTACCTTGACTGTCGTGGGTTTTAAGAGCGGCCTGGCCTTGGAGTTACCTGGATACACCTGGAGGAGAGGCGATAAAAAGAGCGGGGGGTATAAGAAAAACACAGGGTGGGGAAGGATCTCCCTATCTGAGTCCGCCCCCCAAACTACATCTGTCTGCTCTGCTGGCGCCCACACACACCCTGCCTATCTGTCTGTCTGAATCTGTGTGTGCTCTAATAAAGCCAAGTTGTCTCAGCAGTCAGCTAAGCCTATATATGTTTCTCGGGCAGCTTCTCCTGCACACACACACACACACACACACACACACACACACACACACACACACACACACACACACACACATACATACACATACACACACACACACACACGGGTGCACACACTTGAAGATTTCAGGCAGGTGGTTTGCTGATAGTGATGGGTAGGAAAATATTTGATGTCCCCAGCTTGGCCGTTTAACATTCTCACCCTGTGCTCTGACCTTAAAGAGTGTGCATGCATGCATACAGCGTGTGTGTGTGTCTGTGAATCCCTGTGTGTTTGTTCACTTAGCTTTTAGCCCCAGTTAGCCGGTCAGACCCCCACATCCCTATTTAGACTCACATGCACACATACACAGTCCTATTAGCAGGACTTATCAGAGCCCATTTGACCTCCACCTTCTCCCTGACCTCTAGGTGGAGGTCTCCATCCCTCGGGAGAGTGGGTCAGCGAGGCGAAAGTGTGTGTGAGTGTGTGACAGGATGGGGGACTGCTTGGCTGTCTGACTGAGAGCAAACACTGATGGTCAAACACACGGCCTCCTCCACCCCCTTCCTTTCTCTCTCCGTCCTCCTCCTCAGTGAGAAGCCATTGTGTCACGACACCTGTTCTTAAGTGTCAAGTATACAAGTACAATTTCACCTTTTTTTGTAAATTAAATATTTTGTGGACTTGGAATACAGCTTCAAAAGGACCCTATCTGTAGAGACAATTCATATCTTACCGTAGGTTCTTTTAAGACGACATTATTTAACCATTTAACCATCACAACAGATTTTGCAGTCTGACAAAACTTGGCAACCAAAAGGGTTTTATTATAATCTAGCTTTAGTATTCATTATTCACGGTTGACCTTTTTTACGAGTGATGATAACAACAAGATGTGTTTTATACTGATAAGATTTTCTTTTGCGTTTCACATCCTTCCTCCTTCTGGTTCTTCTCCAGGTTCCCCTTATGTCTTTATCTGCAGATAGACCACTATAAAGCCAAACTCAATCATCTCAAACAATCCTACCACCAATCATCAACATCTGCCCCACTTACAGTCTTACAGTTTCCTTTTTTGAAATAAGTTACTGAAGATATATCAAATTGTAGTCTTTCCCTTGTGACTGGTGATTTCCTTCTCTGGGTAATATCTCACACTCTTAGAGCTTGACTTAAAAATGCAACCACATTTCTCAAGTGTCCATTGTTTAAACATTAATCATAATGAATTCCTCTTAAACTCTTCAAGTTACCAGTTTTTCCACAAATGGGACTTCTGTGGCGTGCGATAGAGCCAAGTGTTTGTGCTGTGGACTCAGCTTTGCAGTCTAGATTTGGGTGAATTTCAGGAAAAAATATCAGCTGCTGCAAAGAAAGGGGTCTAAGTTAGAGCAGCTCGGCACGTAGAGCACTCTCTCTTCGGAGGTCTTTTTTTTCCACACTCCTCTATCCTGTGTTCTCCTGCAGACAGCGTCTTCTATTGAAAGGGAACAATAGGGTTCTTAATCAGCAGACCTTTCCCCCTCGCCGGTTCCTGGGTCAACTGATGGCCCACACTGCTTTGTCGCAAGTGAACGGCATAAAATATATGTTTATAAAAAGGAGAATTAATCACACTGGGTATCTTTGGATAAAGTCATATTTGTTGTTTTTTATACCCTTTCTCCAGTTCTGTCTAGGAGGGCTTTCATGTAGCTGTAATTACCATATTTCATTAGCGTGTGGAGTGTCACCGCTGGAGCATCAAAGCGGTTGGTTCTTCGCATGTGCGGCAACCACTGCCAGGGAAGTACACAACTATCTGTTTTTTTCCCAGCATAAATTCGCCCGCGCCTGTTTTTGAGTGCACTCTCTCCCTCAAGCTGCTGTCGATATCAAAGAGAACCCATTCCGCATGTGAAGTGCCCCTTGTGCAGAATAATAAAGCAGTGCATCATGGCAAAAAACTGTGAAACACAACACTCTCACCACCATCCTTCAATGCACACACAAGGATGCACACGCACATATACACACGAGGTATTCCTCTCTCTTTTGTACCTACTTTAATCTCCTTGGTACACATTCACTCCTTCTACCTCTGCACTCAAAAACAAACTATTTTCCCTCGCTGCATGTTAACATAGAAAACCAGTGGTGCAATATATCTATATACTGTATATACTATTCCCATACAACCATAACCGGTTTATTTCCCATACAAGATGCATGGTTATTGTAAAGAAGGTACATACATTGATTATACTCACTATGAATCTTTAGGGATACTGCTGAGATTATTATGATCTTTTTTATTATTAAAATCCCATTACAAAAGTACTGTCCATGAGGCTCTTTTGTACGCATTAGCATGCTACATATGCCTACAAAAATGTATATGTGAATGTTTACTTAGTAAAGTGTCATGGGCATGGTTTCAGCACTTTGCCACATCCAAGCCTAACCACGTTGTCAAAACTACATTTTCGCCACTCGCCACTTACGTGCAAACCTTTGACTTTTCGAAAATCACAGGGACCCCGAAAATGTGTTCAAATGCTAAATACAATTATTATAATAATCTAACCATGTTCAATAGGTCCTCCGCCTCTTGACACTTTGATGGAAATGTGGCCCTAAATATCAAAATGAACTATACATATTCAAAAAGTAACAAATCTACATCCTAACATGCTTATGCGTATTTCCTGTTGTCTCCTCACAACACATCGAAGAGCCGTACTGATGGATTGGTTGATGTATTGCTTCAGTACAAAGACAATGACCTAGAGCTGAACCATGTGAGTGACTGATTCATTCCAAAATAAACAACACTAGCCATGTTCATTGTGAGGAGAGAAAAGTCACCAAATGCATCAGCATGGCCTATTGTTTGTTTTTCAATAGTTTCTGGATAATATTGGTGTTAAATGGCATGGAGTTCTAAGCTTTATCAGGCTAGACTGTAGCTATGCGGGCAACTGTCCTAGGAAAATATTAAATTCAATTTTCTTCAAGGAATTCACAGAAATAAAAAAATAGCAGCTTTATCCTTAATCATTGCACATTGTTTAATCTTTTATTACGTTTTATTTAATATAAAGGAGGCTACAAACCCACAGAGTATACCATGAGCCCTTTATTATGAACTGAGTTTTGATATACGCTCACCAGACGTCTTGCACATGACCGGTGTTAAAGCAGCACAAGGCCACAGCTCAATAGTGGGGCTCAGAGACTGGGACAATGGGAGACAATAATGTCTCATCCAGCACAAACACAGATGAGCTGTGAGTTAGTGAAGCTCACCGCTCCACCTCACACTATCAGCAGGATTATCTACAGGGAGAAGAGCTATCTGCGCAGCTAAACATACTTTTGTTTTCCCAAAGCTTTTATGGCTGCCCTCGGCTAGACAGAGACTCAAAGCTCTCAGTGAAATGTGGGGTAACCTCCACCACACAGGACATGGTTAGGGTAGACAGACGTTCCCGGTAACTCATAATTACCAGTGTAAAACATATTTTTGTAAACATCCTTCATCAACAACTACAGATCTGCTCCTCCTTTGCGTGGCTTTCACAGCACATGTGCGACCAATAGAAAGCTGGTATTTTTGTAGGACGACCTGGAAATGAGCATTGCGCTGGTTCCCTCGACAAAAGAGCCAATGGAATATTGCAGAGAATAAGCTCACGTTTATGATACTGACACGTTTTGTTCAACAGGATAAACTCCACATATTAACCCTACTTTTTCTTAATAGCTAACTTTAGGCTATAAACATCACGTTCGCATGAATTCACGTTACCACCGCTAAGCTAAAGGTGGCTAATGTTTGGCATGACGACGTTTAGTATTCTCCTTTAGTAACTTGTTACCCTCGTTTTTATGACATAGGCTTCACGTGTGCATTGATGCTTTTTTAGGTTGCGGAATAAACTGGTTAAATCTCTTAGGCTTGTGTTAACAACAAACCTAAATTCAGACCAAAAAGCCATTAACTTCAAAACTGCTTCAATGCACCACTCTATAGATCTGATTAGCTGAGAGACAATGCCTGGCTGTGAATGTGAAAGTCTCGTGGTTTTTTGTGCAGTGTGATAACAAACTCCTCCGTGTGCTCTCCTTTGTGTGCGAGCTGCAGCTAAACAATCCCAGCGACAGACTGAAAATGCTCTTAACGGCTCCGGCTGCCTGAGATCGATGTTCACCTTGGCTCTGGTGACTTTCACTCAGTGAGGTATTGATCGGAGACAAGGCAAAGGCGCTGAAATGGGAAAACACTTGTACACTTTGTGTGTCTTTCACTATTGTTCATTTCTTTCTGTTTCAACAATAAGCTGTGCAAAGTGTTTCATAAACATTGTATAGGAAGATGTTGACAAAAGCTTCTGCTGTAGGTCCGAGACCTTGGAGGGAGGTTCACTAATGATCCCTTATCTCGCTCCCATTTCTTCCTCTCTATCTTCTCAGTGACTTACCGAGAGCACCTTAACATCCTCTCAGGACAAACACAGCAGTTTGATTCTTAATCCTTTTAGCAGAGGTGATTTTTAACAACTTCCTGGTCTCCTTTCAGTTAAGTCAATGGGTCTGAAGCCTGATCCACTGCAGGCTTCCTCAGGCCCAGTAAGCCTTAACCTTGGAGCCCCCCCCTCCTCCTCCTGGGGAGGCCCAGGCCAACAGGGAAGGAGATGAGGGGGGGAGGCAGGCCTGAGGTGTGTGCAGAAACCAAGGACCTGCCACATTATATGCTTTAACATGACTGGCAAATCCAGCACGGTTAAACAAACTTAACCTTCATTTGTGAAACGGTGCAAATCAAAGGGCAAAAAACGACTTGTGCAAGTAATTACCACCGGGGGAGAGCGACAGGGCAAAGGGAGGATGGAGGAGGAGGGGGGGGGGTGAAGTAGTGGTGGTGGTCCGGCTCAGGGACAGCAAGGCGTTAACAGGTTGAACGGGAGGAAATGGAATCAGTTAAGGCGAGGGGCATTTTTAATGAGTTTGCTCTGAAATTGATTTTCCACTGTAATCTTTTATTTATATGCGGCTGGCGGCGTGTCCCCGGCAGAGAGAGGGTCAGCCCTCAGAGCGCCTGTCAGGCCCCCTCCTCTTCAAACAACACCCCAAAGTCCAGGGAAAATGGTATTCTAGCTAAGGCAAATATTGTCCTGTCTTGGCTTAAGGGGCGAAAAAGCTGTTTGTTCAAAAAAACTTGCTCTTCACTGCTTTTGTTCAACCTTTTAAGACGAGGAGAAGGCTCTCTTTAAATAAGGTTAAATTGAAACAGTACTATCTCTCTAATTAAAGAAAATACTGTTCAATTTATATTGACTAGAAGCATTTCATTTAAAACATCTTGAGAGGATTTGGTAGTGTCTTAACAATTTAAAAGCTTTATCAATATTAAACTTACTAAGATTGGACACTATTTAGTTCAATAAAATAACCAATACAAATACATAAGGAAAAATCTACAATGCATTTTTTCTTTTACTTTTTAGGTTTAAATGCTTAAGAAGTGCTCAATCAAATCAGTAATCATTTTTAAATGTATGGTATTGGCTGTATTTTAAATGTTATGTGTCTTTTACTTTTTCATTGTATTTGTGAAACGTTTTCTACATGTTAGGCTATTTATTGCAGTTAGTGAAATGTATATTGTTGTCATCTGAACCCTAAATATACAGTATTTATTTGATTCATTAAAAGCACTTAGGAACACATACATTATAAAAAACTACTCTATACACTGGCACAATAAGCCATAAAATAGCTGAACTGAATTGCATCATATATTATTTACCATAATAACATGTAATAGTAATAAAATCCTTTATTATTCCTTTGATATTTTGTGACTGTCATAATAATAATAACAATAATAATAATATATTGCAACACGCGTGTGGTTTATTTTGAGAAATCTATACATTGAATACATACATTTTAAAATTATAGTCTATTTGTGAAATTACTTTTATATTTTTTTTTTTGGCGTGATTTCAAAACAAACTTAAACATGATCTCTGAACTATTTGGACTCTATCAGTTAAGTAAGTCCAGTCTTCACTAGCTAATTCAAGATGTAGGCCTACATCGAAATAATCATTGGATAAATGATCAAACATTCTTTTTGGATGAAAATGTGTCTATATTAATATATATGTGTCTCTATATTAACTCTATTAAAGTGTGGTATCCCAAAAGGAGAGCCCTTCTGTGTGCAGCTCTTCAGTTCCAGGCCTTGTTCTGAGGCCTTTTAACATTTCCTCTGACCGCCTCGAGCTTTGTGCTGTTGCTAAATTAAATCTATGACTCTGGCGCCACCTAGTGGGAACACGTTGTAACTACATCTGTGGTTTTTGATTTTTAAATCTGAAGTCTTGGTTGTCATAATGTTGATATTTGAATGCATGTTCAACACATGGAAGCCCCTCTGATATCAAAAATCATATTTCAATTTCAACAACAGTCCATTTATTTACAAATTACATATTTTTTCCAAATTGTCAGCCCTTCAATTTTGGATTTGGTCCTCATAAATAACGTGACATTTTAAAGTTTTTGTTATGTTTAACAGTTTAAAAAAAAACTGCTGCCACAAACTATTGCTCTAGTCATCCTGGTTAAGGGGGATCTGTAAACTATCGTAATCATTTAGGAAGGGGGTCCAAATCTTTGTAAACTTCTGCACAGAGCCTTAGAGTGTACTGGATTTTCTCAAATGTAAGGAAGTGCATAGTGTCTCTTATCCATCTAGTAAAATTGGGAGGTGCTTGCTCCTTCCAGGACAGAAGAATTAGACGTCTGGCAATCAAGGAGGTAAATACTATGACTGCCTGAGTTATTATTAAGTTGAAATATGGCTCATAAGGAGCTCTCAGCTTCCAACGATGCTGGTGAATAATGTAAAAGCTTCGGTATAAATCACAGTGAGGTAAATGTCATCATGAGAATTCCTACAATCTTACCACATCTCCTTCATTAATCATCATTCATCTTTTAATACCTCTGCAGACATACCAGATCAAGATCACAGCCGAGAAGCCTTTTACCTATCAATAACATGGTTAGGATAACATATTTAAATGTAAAGTAAGTTATGAATAAGCTGCCATGATCTACGTCTTCAGGTTAACCTGTGTTTAACTTTGAACTGTTCAGAAATGGTACTTATATGTCATTAATTCATAAGATTGTGAGAAACATCCTGATCTGCCAATGTGTTTATAATGTTCCCTTTTGAGAAGTAAAAACAGGATCAGAGCTTTTTATTGCATTTTTAAGCATCAAGTCCCCTGAAATGACCTCTGACTTTACATGTGCCTTGTTTAACCTTCCTCGCTGTATTTGACTTCAACATTTTCCCTCCTGAGGGTTGATGATTCTGGTGTTATGTTGCATTACTCTGATAGGCACTTGTCTAATGCAGCTGTAGTAGATTATTTAAGTGAAGTGTTTTCCCTGTTTGGCCAGCAGGTGGCAGACTGAGATCACCTGTTGTCTCTTTTCCCCCTTATGGTCTGCTCAGTTATGTTTTCAGTATAATATTTGGGTGTGTACACTGTAATCAAAGGTTCTTTAACCCGCAGTCCAACATACTGTAATGTGCATTTACTCTTTTCAATACACTAAGTTAAGTGTTAAAGAAAGCATGACACAGGTTAAGCTTTGTCATCTGCCAACTTGTCACATACACACGTCACTAAATGTAGCCTAATTGTTACCACATGGATTCATGAATATGCATGGGGCTTAATAATAAATACATCAAGAAATTAATACATTGATGCCAGTAACTTCATCCAAGTTGAGCTTACTGTGATTAATAAATATAGCCAATGTAATAATTCACATATGACATATATAAATTCATATAGGAATATGAATGTCTTTAGGAGGCTGTTCATTATATTTCATTCAGTTCTTTTCTCCAATGTCTGGCCATGAAAGTCAAACCCAAAGGATCTGTCAACCGGGATCAAAAAGAAATCTTTCAGCAATAATCGTTTTCAAAGTTTATTTTTACATTTATCTTCAAAAAAAGCAAGAAAATATACTCTTTTCTTCCAGAAATAATAAATATACAATATTTCTTTATGAACAAAATGCACAATTTACAAAAAAAGTGGCAACTGAGTGCTCCACCTCCTACACAGTACTTTTTAACTCTATGCATTCAACTCATTTACCACAGAGTTATAATACTGTTATTAGTATGTCCTATTCTCAATATTAAGAAACAGTTGGTCTTATTCTATACAGTATTACAGATTTTAGTAGGTGGAAAGTTCCACCAGGGCTGGGCAACATGAAGACAAATCACATATCCCAATATGTATGACTAAATACCTTGATATCGGTATCCTTATTTTATTTTAGGGTTGAAATGTTATGCTTTCTCAAAATAGTACACAATGATAATTTGGAAAAATGATCATCAGTACTGTGGATTTAATGTCCAAGTAGGAAGACGTGCTGAAATAACCTGGTACATTCAGAAAAGCACCTACTGTAATGCAGCCTTTAAAACCAGGACATACTAACAATAATAACACTTTTATTCTGTTATCCAAAATCTAAGAAGATTTCTAGTCTCATTTCCCAACACTGATATATTACCCAGCCCTTTGTTCCACCACACAACTTCTTAAAACATGTTTTCATTGTGTTATGTGTTTGTTATTCTACCATAATACTTTATTGAGGTTTGCAAACTCCAACACAGTCCATTGGTTGCTTGGCTGAGAGCTTATTCTGCACATTTGGAGACTTGTAAAGTTTGTAAAGTCTTCTTCAGGCTGTATCTGTTCCCTCGCTGTGGGTGGAGGCCGACAGCAGGACTGTTCCTCCATCTCTCTTCCTGCATGTGAGATGCTCATTCCTTGTTTATCAGGTACATTCCACTGCTCTGGTATGGAAGAAGGCAGCAGTGTGTGTGTGTGTTTAGATACTGCTGTGTTGTCTCCTCGGTCAGGAGGTGAGCAGCATGTGTGATAACAGCCAGGCTAAAATACACGATGGTGTGAGCGCGCTGTGCACGGAGGCTGACTGAGCAGAGCGGGGGATGGGGGCTGGAGAGGAGGGGGAGGCAGGGGCAGGGTGTTCCTCTGTCACGGAGCTCTCTGTTCGTCTGTGCTGCTCCTGGTGGGTGAGAGGAGGCTCCATGGTCACATAGCCGTTCACTATCCTCACACTGGGGGGAGGAGTGGTGCTGCAGGAGGGAGGAGGACACAAGATAATAGGGGTTTAGCGTCTTTGGTGATCAATCAACAAAAATATATCATTTTGATAATGTCAATTTTAAATCTTTAAAGCAAACAATGCTTTAGTTTTTCTCCAATGTGAATACTTTGTAGCTGAACTTATGGTCAGAATCATTTACAAAAAGGCGTTGCCAGATATGTCGAGTCAAGTGCTCTTACATTTTGAAGCTTTTTTTCCTCGAATATCCAATTCAGTTTAACAATAATACGAATTTTTTACTTCATATTTTAGTTCACTTGGTCAACATTTGTCTTACTTTTTATAAAATTGTATTATGCAGTTTGTCAACATTACATCATATACACTTTTTATTTATTACTTCATGTTTTTAGTTTTTATTATGTCATTTTGAGCAATCGCATACATTTCCTTTGAGATTATTGAATTCTTCTTATCATGTCACATTTTATTGTATAAGATTTTATCAAATCATGATGTACTTCCAAAAAACAACCTCATAAAATAGTAGAGCTGAAAGCCAATATAGTGATGAAATAAACCTAGTCTAAAGCTTCTCCAACACGGCAACATTTATCATACTTAAGACAGAAAAGAAAAAAGACAGAAAATAGCACGATAGATGATTGTAGATATCTCACCTGTCCCCGATGCGCACCCACAGGTCACTGAAGAGGCGGGGCCTCCCGTGGCCTCTGTGAGTTTTGCGAGGCCGTTTGTGTCGTCCGAACTCCTCCAGCTGGCTCAGGCTGTCGGGGAGCAGGATGTGAGGCAGCTCCTCCCCCCCGAGGCCCGGCATGTCCTGCGGCTCCTCCAGCTCCAGCTCCGTGTCGGGGGAACCGGTCATCCAGCTGTCTGTAGACGAGGTGCTGGGGTCCGTGTCTTCAGAGTCTTCAGCTGGTTTACTCCTGGAGGAGGAAATTCAAAGGCTTTACTGTCATGTTCACAATGGCTAGAGCAGGGGTGTCCAAACTTCTTTCACAGAGGGCCACATACAGAAAAATATACGAAGGGCTGGGCCGCTCACTAGAGGTATATTGCCTCATAGGTTCAGCTATAAGTTAGAAAAATCAATCAAATGTAGGTAAATTATGCTTGATACCTGATAATGCCTTAAAGGTCCCATGTCATGGCCATTTCTACTGATCATAATTCCATTGTTGAGGTCTACTAGAATAGATTTACATTGTTCCAAACTCACATTGGTTTCTCATACAGCATCTCTGTATAGTATGTGTATTCACTCTCTGTCCTAAACGGCTTGTTGGAGCTCCTGCCCCCCCCTCCCTGTGAGCCCAGTGTGCTCTGATTGGTCAGCTCGCCCACTCTGTTCTGATGAGTCCACCACCGTTACAGCGGAACATCAGTGATTATGTGTTACAATGGCATTTGTTAGCAACCAGAAAATGACACCAGTAATGACAAACAGATGAGACTGCTGCGTGGGGTCTGGGTGCCGTGTTGGCGGGACGTTGCAGGGCTTGCTGCTCCGCCCTTTGAGGCTCGAAGAGCGGACAGTGTGAGCTGGGTTACTGGTGTCGTTTCCTGGTTGCTGCATGGGGTCTGCGAGACAGCGAGACACCGTGGAACTCAGCCTGATCACACACACACACACACTCACAGCCTGGCTCTGAGTGTGTGTGTGTGCTCGTTACGTGTGTACTGGTTCCCTCGACAAAAAGCCAATGGGATTTGTTTCCATTGCATTATCAATGAACGCAGACAATAAGCTCTGTAGAAAACACATGTTTATGATGCTTGCAAGTTTTATTCAACAGGATAATCTCCTTATATTTACCTGAAACCAAAAGTAAGAAGCTAGTGTTAGGTTTTAACCTGTTAAGCCCTGAGCCTGTTTTCCAGGTCTCGAAAATGACATTCCCAGAACAAATGACTATATCTTCACTTCTAAAAGGGGTAAATTAATAATCCCTTTTCTCAAAGCAATGATAAACCTGTAAGTTGGATGTAGAAAAGTCAGAATCAATATAGATTTTTTTAATTTTAAAGTAAATTCAGATTGACTAGTAACATTTTTTAAATTATAGTGTCCGTCCAAAAAAAAAAAACATGACTTATAGTGAAAACCACCCTTGAATGATGGGATAGTAGACTAAAAGCTTTAGGAATCCAAACTATAACATATAATAAGTACCCTGTATCAAGATTGATGCAAAAACAAGTGACATTTGACCTTTTTAGAGAGGTTTAGCAAAAAAAAACCCACTTCTGGGGTCATTTGGGTGGATTTGCCATATCATAACTACCTGCATGCCGTCACTAACGTAAAGGTGGATGTGTTCTAATTACGTTAATTGGTCATTTCTGCACCATTCAATACTTTACATAAAATACTAAACTTCAAAGAGTTAAGGAGTTCAGTTTTATGAATTCTTATGTCACATGTATTGATTCACTTTATACTCAGAAAAGCCCACTTAGTAACTTTGGACCAAATGAAAACGAGGTATATTAAATGTATCACTGAAACGTTTGACTTACACATTTTGTGAGTCTGTAATTGGAACTGTTTCAAATGTTATTGTTTGTGGTTTCTGGCCAATATTGCTTTTCCCTTAACATGTCTTGACTTCAATCAAGGACACGAGCACCCCATAGGACGCCTTGCCCTATAAACCCTCCCCCTGAGTGGCAGAAATCCCCTGCAGCCAACATTAGAGGAAGTTGTAACTCCTTTGGCCGTACTGTTGCTTCAAAACTGACATCTGCCCGGAGCAGACCACCCAGAATCCTCGGCCTCTCCTCAAAAACTTTTGCCACGCTCCTCTGTCCTCCAGTTACTCATACTTTCTCCTCTCCTGTTCTTTTCCTGTCAATGTGGCTCGCATATGACTTTGTTTTTCAAGGTAGATCAACAAAAAGAGCCTGAACACATCATCTAATAGTCTGTTTGCCACATCGTAAAAACGTACTCGTGCACCCGGAAATGTTGAGTACCCCAAAGTTTTATGTTAGAAATGTATAGAATAGATCCCAAGCTCATAGAAACTGCCGGATGCTAACTTGCATATGTTGGGCAATTTGCACAATTAGCATAAGTTGCATTTTTTAGCATTAACTATCATATGCAGACAATAGTTACGGCCGGCATGGCCGATTTCGACAATCTTGGAGTGGTTTTGGAGGTAATTGAGGACGTTGAATCGATTACTGACATTTTTCAGGATGAACCATTTCAGTTTGGACCAGAACGTGGCCATATGTGTACTCCTGGTGGGCTCATTATGTTGAATTTTTGGTCAATCTCAAAGTTTAAGGCGACTCAAAACTGCAATTTTTTATCCTAAAAATGTCAGAAATTGATTACACATCCTCAATATACCTCAGAAACCACACCAAGATTTTTTTACGTACTATACATTTCTAACATTAAACTTTGGATTACTCCACATTTCCAGGTTCACACTGCTGGCAAGTCGACTATAAGGGAAACAAATAGTCTAAAACAAGTAGTCAATAATCCTCTTATTCTCGTGTCCAACTTTGATACTACTTAACCTAATATGATGGATTGCAGGATGGATCTAACTCAAGATCTCCTCGGCTCTCTCATAATTTCTCACTTTGTCCCTCTGGTCATCATAAATTCAAAGTCTGCACTTCTACTTCCACAAACATGAACCCCCCCTCGGTCGGGGTGATGATAGCTGCAGGCCTGCGGTCAAGCTTCTGTGGAGCCAAACCCACCTCCACTCTTCTCCGCCTGTCAGTCGTACGCTCGCTCTTTCAAACCTCCTGCCTATCGGTCCGAAACACTCAAAGTCTGAGTCTTCCCCAAACACCTCTCGCTCTGTGGTGTTGCTCCTGGTCTGTCATGTCACCCTTGTATCAGGAAGCTAAAAGTGTCCGTGCACAGTGTGGTTGTGTGTGAGTGTTTTGCGACCACAGTAAGTCAGTCCACTTGTCAGCTTTCAAACCGCCGGCTAAAACGGAGCGGTGGGAGATAGGAGCTGCGTTTACAGCTGTGCAGGGTGAGATCACAGCTGGATGGATGTGTGGGGATGTATTTACTGTTTTAAGGGGGCGCCCCTTGTTGTTTCCAATTTCACCCTGATTCAAGTGGCTTTTGCTGCTATTTTATGGGCCCATGGATAAACCTCGTAAGAGTGGAGCTGCTCTTTGCCAAGGAATGGGATCCCACACACACACAGTGAGATATTAAGAGCGTTTGTGGAACGGTTTTTGTGCAAAACTGTTGCGTGACTCCCGTGCTAGTTTGAGTGTGTGTTAAACCCTCCTTGGCACCGTGCATTCCTCCACTCACCCTCCAAACACACATGCTTAAGTGTGTGTTTGTGTTGACCCTGGTACCAGTGGCTGCTGAGAACAGGCAGAACCACCCCTGGCAGCTCGCCCTCTGGCAGGCGGGAGACAGGGGAGGAAGGTGAGGGAGTTGAGGAAGTATCAAAGGATTCCTGCGTAGCTTAGCTTTATATGTTACAGAGCACTGGTCTGCGCTTCACTTTAATAAATCTACCGAGGTTAAATAGCTCGATTCCACAGAGAACTAGACGGATGTGGACTGGCTGAGTTGATGGATGTCCACATATATCTGCACGCCTGCCAAGAACTAAGAGTGCACAAATGCTCTGATTCACAATCCATATTGCATTATTGGTGTGATGGTAGCACAAAATCCCTCCTGCTTTTGTCTTGATCTTGTCAGAATCAAAGTGAAACGTGCCTGATTACAACATTTAAAACCTTATCTGATTCAGTATTGTCAAACAATCACTGTTGGTTTTGCATCAGATGTGTTTAATTAGTAACCATTTTTTCCTGACTTTATAAAGCAGACTTTATTTGTTTCTTTGTAACCACAGCTATTTAATCAAATGACATGCTCTGTCATTAGTTTAGCTCTTCTCTGCTGACTCACCCTGTGTCTGGCTCTGGGTGATCAGGATGCACGTGGACGATCTCGTAGCCCTCCTGCCTCAGGAGCTCCAGCACGCTGTGGTTCCCCAGGAAGTGACCTAGTAGTCAAAAAGACAAAAGAAAAATAATTTCAGATATAAGTGAAGTAAGGGAATTGAAGCCCGTTTGTTTGCTGAGCATGCATGTTGTCTGTAAGAATAAATATAACCTGGAAAAAACGTTTTGATGCTCACAACAGCTTAAAATTGCATGCATAATCAACATCTAATATTGAGTAAACCTCACCCACCAAAACAAAAAATCTAAGGGCTAGGCAATTAATCGATACTGTATTGATATCATGATATAAGACCAGATATTGCTTCAGTATTTCAAGGAAATCATGATCTTAGTCATTATATCTACATTATTGATGATTATTTATCAAAATGCTAATGTTTGAAATTGCTTAAAGCCTCTAGCACACCCTACAATATCGTCTGATATACATTTTGAGGTATTTGGTCAAATATATTGTGATATATGATTTTCTTCATACCTCTCAGCCCTAATTTATCCATCCGATATTTACATATTATACCAGTTATCCTGCGGTATGATTGTGAGATGACAGAGACTGTGTAAATGAAAGCTTGCCTGGGCCCACTTGTTGCTCTCTAATGACCCCGCACTGTCAGCACTCAACCTCTGTCCTCCACCTTGTATATGAGTCATCAGACCAACATCAAACATGCGGGCCCGGCCCCACGCTGATAAAAGTTTCTATTTTTTACTTCTCCCAGCCGATAATCCTGCATGTCACTCAACTCAGCAATAAGTTGTAGTGTAGCCTGACATCACCTCCACTACACACACACACACACACCACACACACACCACACACACACACACACACACACACACACACACACACACACACTCTACAGAAGAATTCATATTTGTGCACATGCAAAAACGTCCAGGAATTCACACACACACACCTCGTTTCTCTTCCGCAGCTTATTAACAACACGTTGACAATATTGGAGCCTCTTACTCTCTTTGTGTCAGGGCCTTCTGCTCCCACTCAGCTCCTCACCCCCCGCCAATTGTATCATTATAATGTTCTTGATCATTCCTGAGAGTCAGAGAAAGAGGCACGCGGTGTTACACTTTCTTGGCAGCCGAGTTCAAAGGCAGCGCTGGGAGAGGCTGCGGAGAGAGAGGAGGCTTCTAACAACAGAGTGTCGGCGAGATCACATGGGATTACACTGAGGGGGGGGTGTGAGCTTTTGTCTGGGTGAAGGTGTGTGAGTGTATCTGTGTGTGTGTGTGTGTGTGTGTGAGTGTTCTTGCTTTGTCATACCTATGCAGACTTTATAACAAGTGCAGCAGTGAGGACAGGGTACTTGAACTGAAATGTAGGGTTAGGGGAAAAACTATTCAGCTGAGAATCAAGATTCTAAATAATAATGATAATGATGTTTTTGTAGTATTTGTTTTCTAATGCCAAATAGATTTAGGTACCGCTGTACAGTGATCCCACACACACACACCACACACCGTTATTTCAAGAATTGGCATTTGATTGTTTAGAAAAATCATGCAAATTCAAGCGTTCCTTATTTTTGCAATTGCCAAACATTTGAAAATATGTAAATGCAGATACACAATTTACTTATTGCTTACCGCGTTTCTACGTTTACAGTACCTCCGCTACTAGCTTGCACTGTTTCATTCTGCTGTTATCTGATTGGTTGCTCATTGAGGGCAGCGGTAAATGAGTTGAAATATTTAGTGCTTTTCGAGCAGTGCAAAGGCCGAGTGAGGCTTCTGCCTAGTCAGCGTTACCACTCTCCATAGAAACGAAACAGCAACGTCAGCGCAGATCCATTTCACCGTATCATTTGAATGCACCCCCTTTAGCAAGTCTGTTAACAGATAGCACATTTGGCAAAGTAATGGTAGCTTGTTTTTGATGCCATGCTTATGGAAGAACTGCAAACAATGTCCTTCACGGTGGATTTATGTTCAAATATAATAGTATAAACAGTAAGAAGCCTTTATAACTGAAGCACAGTAATATAATCCAAATCACTTCCTAAATGTACAAACTCAGAAAGTACCACTTAATACCTTTAATACTACCAATTCCTCTCTTACATTCTTCTCTGTTTTCTTTCATCCCTTTCTCCTAATGTGGGGGCCAGACTCAGCTCTTTCAGTGACCGCATGCTGACAGATTCAACCTCCTCATATCTGTGTCAAGCAGCTATTTCATTAACTCCTGCAGCCGGGGGCAGAGCGAGCCCCTCCTGAGTGTTCGGCCGGTGTGAGGGCAGGCTGCATGTTTCATGTGCTGACTCCACTTCCTCCACTCGGCTGTTTTGCATAACACACTCAGACAGAGCAGTGTGTGTTTGTTTGCATTATATAATTGTAGTTTTCCTTCACCGCCTGCAGACGACCACATGTTTTTCATTTCTCGGACACACCTGTTGTAAATCTGACGTTCTTAAAGCATTTAATCTGCTCAGGATCCCTTTTTAGTATTTGTTGTTTTCAGGATGCTGTAAACATGCACCTACTCCTTAAACAACTTACTACACACACACACACACACACACACACACACACACACACACAGGCCAGCTAATCAAACACTTATGTCTGCAACGGAGGGCTAAACACAGACAAGAATAAACTACAAACATACACTTACGCACACATGCCCCCCCTCACACACACACACATTTCAGGGTGAAACCCACCACTTGTGAAACTTTGGTAACTTGATGTTTGAAATTAATTTGAAGGATTGGGCGGTTCCTCTTGATTTGGGACAATTTGTCCAACAAACAAATGTCTTTTTCCTCCAAATAATGTCTTATGGAAAAAGCTTATTCAGCAGCTTTTCATCTGACAACATGTGTTTTGTTTGTTTTTGTGCTTTCGTGGTTCATCCCTGTGTGTGGCTGAGTGACTGGTTCAGATAATAGCTTTTTCCGTACACTTGACTGTGAGTGGGTTGGAGTGTGTGTGGGAGGCTGGGCTGGTGTGTTTGTTTTCAGTGTATCCAGACAGTAAACAGTGTGGTGCTTCTGAAGCAGAGGGCAGGCCCAACAATCAGCTGCTCTATCCACGACGTAATGAGCACTCCGCTGACTGCTAATCGCTCCCCTGCTGACTGCACTGCTAGTACACTACAAAACATGCTGCTGCAGAGTGTGGGAGGTACTTATAGTACAGAGCAAAGTATCCACGTACAATGGTTCTTACGACATCTTCCGAAAGGTTTTTCCTCTCTCTGCAGTGTCCTGCAAATATCCAGCAACGTGTGTCCAATTAAGCTTGTTGCATGCATTGCGATCATTAAAAAACGTCTTCACACTTGGTTAGGATAAGGCAAGGAAATGAGTTGGTTTGGATTCAAATAACTGCGGATGTGGCAAAGTTAATTAATTATTAAATTAAGTCAACATCTGTGTTAAAATAATAAGTGTTGTTACTTAAGTACAGAAAGTATTTGACAAAACTTGCTGGTTCACAAATATGTGGAATACAAAATAATAGATTTTGTGTGACTAATTTGAGTGCATTACTTTTCATAGCTAACGCAAACAGTCGATGACAGCAGCGTGTAATTACTGTATATATGACATTTTTCACAAATAACTTGATTTGATATTTTGTGGTGTAAACATCAAGTGTTTTCTACAGGAATGTATTAACAAAAAATTATATTGAAAGAAAAACGACAACAAAAGTGGAACAAGAGGGACGCCATCTACATACTGTTGGTTTTCAATAACAGACTTTAACACAATTGAAAACATGACTTTAGAAGACCTCATCCAATTAAAGTTAACACAGAGAAGGCACTATATTATTCCAAGGATATAATACTTATTGTTTCCTGGTGCGGCATCGCCATTAGCACATAGTTGTGATGTTCTGCAGCTGTGAGCAGTTCCTCTATTTCCAGGATGAATGTTTTTATGGTAATGTTCAGGCACTCACTCAGAGCTCTTGGTTAGGGAAACATCGTGGTCTTGGTTAAATACTGGAAAAGTCTAAAGTGAGACAGGAAGTGTTGACTTACTTCCTAACCTTAACCAAGGAGTCTCTTGCCTAACCCTAACCACACTGCTCCGATGTCAAAGTGTATGCCCACTGACTGTAGTTCAGTGCATCAACGGTGTACCAACAATTCAACGGTTTGAGTTTTTGGGTATATTACATTACAATTCCAAAGCGACTTACTGTAAGTAGACTCAACAATGAAGATACAAACTCAAAATAGCAAGAATCCTGCAAGTACATTACAGGTTTTTCAGGTATAATAGCTTAAAATTCTTTAGTAGTGTGGAAGTGGGACCTGGCTTTATCTTGATCATGGTGTAAAACACAGTCTGCAGAGTGATCTGTGGTTGAGTTGAAGACAGAATCAGCGTCACTTGCGGTAATGTGGCTTAAAACCACTTACAACCACTTTCACATATCACCCAACCCGCTGCTGTCATCGCTCTAATGAAGCAGATATGAATAAAATATTTTCTTAGCTAAGAGAGATTCCTTTTTTAGGTAACTTTTTGCAGTGTGTGCTCTACCTTGCAGGGTGTTTCCCTTCCCGCGGCTCCTGAGAGCAGAGTTAATGACCCGGTTACTCCTCTGTTTAATAACCTTTCCATCCTGATTTCCACTTACAGTAGCGACTCAATGCACTCCACTTCTCCTCTTGTCTGTCTGTGTTTACTGACGCCACCTCTTGTCTCAGGACTATCTCTTTATCCGTCTGGCTTTCCACACTTAATCATGTCTTTTTAAAGCGTCTGTGCTTCTCTTGTTGCGGCTCTGCCTTCTATCCTCTATTTGTTTTACTTTCTGTCCGTCAGTTTTTCCCCCTCATCTAATTTTCCATGCAAGTTTGTGTATGAATTTGTTGCATGGGGCGAAGTTGTTTCATATCTCTCTGGTTGGTCCAAGAACTGAGGCTCACAGGAAGAGAATTATGTTTTTTTTCTTCTGTTTTGCGCAAAAACAAATGTGGTCGCAATTACACTGGGTAAACAATGGGTCAGCTGATGCGTGCTTGTGGTTTAAAAACATCCCACATGTCTTGAAAGGAGACCACCTCATACAACAATTGCAATCAGAGCACAAACGTTAAGAAAAAAGAGAAATGCAACTTAAGGGAGGAGAGTAGAAACAGGATGGATATGCTTGAGGGAGTGAATAGAGGAGTGGAGGGAGGATTGATGGATAGAGAAGAATGTTATCAGTGGGCGAGAAGGATTGCATCGAGGCACATCTTCCACCTGAGTCAGACTGCATGCTGGGAACTGTTAATTTACAGTCCAAGAAAACACAAACGGTAGCCTTTAGGTCATTTGAGCAAAAGATGAAAGAGATGCGAGGAAAAAGAGAGAATACAGTGAAGAAGAATAGAGAGGGAAAATAAAATCTACTTCACGGTTTACGATGGGAGGGTTCCTCTTCACATTTGTTTGAAAATGTGTGGGCAGGCTGAGGTGATGTGGAAAACTCCTCTCATCCCCATGTGTTTGTGTGTTTATGTGTCAAATGGTTGACAAATTAAAGGAAAAACTATCAGGGATCATATGGCTCAGGGGAGAAATGGGCTTCTACCAATTGGAGGGTCTTTGTTTCGTTCTCCTGCAATCAAAATGTCTTTGGGCAAGATATTTAACTCTAAAATGGCTCCCATTGGCTTGGTCTATGTTATTGAAGTGTACTCATGGAGGAGTGATATGGAATGTAATATAACATATCAGGTGTTGGACCACAATGAGCCACCAGAGCAGATGTAATGCTCCTTTGCATGGCATGAACTTTATTGGAGTTATTTCATAAAATGTTGCCTCATTTAGTGTGTTGCTGGTGGCGGTGACGGAGAACGCTGCTTACCACGTCACTTAGAAACCTTTCGTAATTGTTTAAGTGACTGTTTCCCCTCTGTGGGACTAATAAAGGGATTCTGATTTGTTTAACCTCAACCCCAAATAGAGATTGTCCAATCATTGCGCAGCAAAGCATTTCACCACTGCAGGACTGATTTGCAATCCTCCAACTTTGAATCAGTATGCATGAGGCTCTAAAAATGCCAATACTTTTTTTTTCCAATAGTTTGTAGGGTGATGTAATTTTCACTGGCTTTTTCCAAAAAGTGTAAGAATAGATAATAATTGACAATGGGTTTGTCTGCTAAATTGTAAGGCAAGGGGCCTTGTCATTAAATGAATACACTTTGTGAGTTGAAGGTTAATTCTCTTAAGATCATACCGGGCCACAAAAACCATGGTTGCTGGCTAGAAATAAGAATCCTACTTTTTGTACTTATGTACCAAATAAAAAACTAATTGGAAAAAGAAAAATACTTAAAATGTAAATGCTGAATGGCTCTGTTAGGATCGTAACTACATGTGTAATGACAAAACAAAAGCTTAACTTTCGTAGCATTAATAACTGAGTGAGACAGAGCTCATGGTTGAGATCCAGTGATGCAAATGAAACATCATTTTTATCAAATCAAATAATTTATTAGCTCCTCATGTCTTGTATCTAAATGTCTTCATTTGTTATGATTCCAATACATTATACAGGTTTTTCCTTCTTAATTTTTTTCATGTTCTTGTGTTGTTGTCTACTTCTAACAGCGGGAGCACTTGTAGTAGTTTACCTTTGTGGTGAAAGTCTCTCTGATTTATCCCGGGTTGCACCGCCACTCTTTCCTTCAACAACACATGAGTAATGCAACAGAGATTTTAATAGGCCCAGCATCCCTGCGCCTTGCTGTGCGTTCACATTTCCTAGTTTTACAGTACTGGGATCCCTTTATAAATCACACAGCAGCCTTTGGATTAACAGCCGAGAAGCAACTACCCACGGCACTTCAGAAATACTTGAACCCATGCCTTGAAAACTGAGTCTTTTTAACTTGATGTGTAAATCTAACAAGGCAGGACGGTGAATTCCACCTCTCCATAACTCACACTCATTCCTCATCTCCATAGTGACTTCACTTCCTCTGCATGCAGTACGACATCTGTCCGTCTGCCTGCTCCACACTGAGCTGTCACGAGTGACGGCTTTTCATTGGGCGGTTCATGTCCAAGTTACGGTCGAAGTTCTGGTCAAATATGGAGATCAAGAGAGTTAGAGGGGGGTCCGACTGCTGCCTGCGGTGGGCCTGACACCGGTCCATGTCAGAAAGGCTGGAGGGCGGGCTCAATGTTAGAAGCTTTATAGTGATTCCCCACATTCAAATATTTAGACTGTGTGAGCTTGCTTCTGCAGAAAACCGTCATGGTGGGCAAAGAGAAGGGAAGAAAGTGGGTGAGGTGTGTAAAAAACAGAAGGATGCCGAGAGGGAAAGAGAAATTGGAGAGAGAAAGGAGTTAAAAGCCCTATTGTGCTTTTTGTGGTGTTCTCTTTAGTGTATTTAGTTATTTAGCTAAAATCCCTGTGTTCCCTCCAGAGGGAGTTTCTCTCCCACACACTCCCCCCCCCCCTGCCTGAAACACCTCTGTTGGACTCCTTTGTTTACTTCTGTAACATAGTGACTTAACTATGTAAAACTCGTGCTTCTTTTGGCCAGAGCTCCAACACATTGTACGTGATGAGGCTAAGGGGCGGGACATCTCTAAGTGGTTGACCAATCACAACAGAACCGGCTAGCTAACCAATCAGAGCAGACTGGGCTCTGGCTTCAGAGCTTTTTGACTATTAAAGCATGGAGACATGTCACAGGAGAGACACAAAATACAAATATGGACCTGAGCATTATGGGCATAATAGGGCCCCTTTAAGCTGAGTGAAGCAAAATAAAAATTGTCTTCACTGTTTGTCTTTCTGCCTGTCAGCTGGGGTCTTTACCATCTCTCCCTGCTGTACTGGGACAATAAACGTATAAGATGCAGCTGGTCTATAGAAACGCACGCACGCGCACACACGCACGCACACATTCACACACACGATGTAAGAAGCCTTGATATCCTCACAGAGCTCACGGCAGCCCTTATCTTTCTCATCTCATTCTTGCACCGTCGATTCATTTCCTCTCCTCCACCCTTCAGTTAACGTTGCCGTTAAGAAGGAGGCACATTCCGTTTTTATGTGAGCAAGTACAGATTTACTTTCGTTAAAAAGTACAAATTATTTCTGTTTTAAAAGAGCGCAGATTTGTGTGCATGTGTCGATGATGTTGTGTGTGTGTGTGTGTGTGTGTGTGTTGCTGGCATACATTACACAGACGTGATGCCCAGCAGGCATGAGCTCAGAGATAAAAGTAAGTGTGTAGGCATGTGACTGTATGTAGCTTGCTGATGTGAGTGTGTGTTTGTGAGTGTCTCTGCTTGCAGCAACGTATGTTTCACATCAGTTGTTTCTCAGGACACAATGCCGGCTGGTTTTCATTGTTACCATTTAATCAGGCTCTGATTTACACCTGGAACAACAGGTGAATGCAATTAACTACCAAGTAGGAAAGCCAGCAGTATGACAGGTCCCAAGAAGTGGAGCTTTGTTTTGCTTTATTCTTTGGTCCAAAGCTTTCGCTGTGTGCATGAAGGGCAATGTTAATGCTCAAAAGATCAAAGCGAGCAGGACTGAAGCATCCACGTGTTTATGAAATGTAGCATTAAGCTGGTTGGCTCTAAAAAGGCTATGGGATGTTCTATCAGTTGCTAATGAAGTGTGTAATCTGTGAACAAGCTAATGAGCTGTGTTGATTTCATTAGAGGAATCCAAGCAGTGTAGCTAAGAGTTACCATAAGACGTTTTCACGCAAACTCGCAGTTACATTCCTGAACATTTACAAGACCACCTTACATGGTACTACAATAGAGCTAATTCTGCACTGTGTGTGCTTACATCTCAAGTCAGCCTTGCTCATATGGGGCAGAAACATATTGGGTTTATTTAAATATACTGTAAATATTTACATACAGTAGAAAGATGTGGGAAAGATCAGAAATCTCTACCATTTTAAAAGAACATCTGTTTATCTTAAAGAGAAGATCTCATGTATCCATCAAACTCATACATAAATAGGTTAACATACTAAAAACACTTCTGCATAGCACTTTAATTACAATAATGTATACAAAAACTAATAATTGAAAATAATGTATTTAAGTCTTTATTTTTCTTTTGGCTGTTTTTATAATTGTGTGTAAAACAGCACAACTATCATTATATCCACAAATCAAGTGTGTAATTGGATGCATATGTCTTGCATAAGGCATTTCAGAGATAGCAGATTAGGTTTGGAGGAAATATAATGAGCCATACTTGATTCCATGTTAGGGTTAGGGTTTAGATTACATTTCCAAATACATGTCCACAATGAAACAAATAGTTTTGTCTTTCCAAGACAGAGGACATACCTTTTTTTTTTGTTGGTATACAATGGATAACTTTTAAAGTATGCGCACAATTGTCATGTCCAAACTTCTAGGCCAGACTGCACTATCATTGAAATTAAAAGTAAGAGTATGTTAAGTCCATTCTGTTAGTAAGAAAGCACCAATAGTCTTCTCTGCAGAGCATTAGACATCACGTGATGCACATGAATGGCATCCCAATTACTTAATAAAATGTTCCTGCATGATGCAGAGGAGAAGACAGCGTGAAGAAGAGACAGAGCTAGACAGCCGTGAGGGGTGGCGTCAGTTTAATAAAGACGAGACAGCAGCAGCTGGAGAGGAAAGACCAGGAAGATAGCAGCTACAGACAGACAGATAGAGAGAGACAGACAGAGAGAGAGAGACAGAGAGGGAGAGACAGACAGAGACAGACAGGCAGACAGAGAGAGACAGACAGACAGACAGACAGAGACAGACAGGTAGACAGACATAATTAAAGCTTGGAGGGCAGGCTGCAGAAAAGGGCTGAGAGAAGCAGATCTGCTGCGAGAGGAAGAGCCACGGAGACAAAGTGACATGCCGGCTCTCTCCCTCAGTCATCACTTCAACACCACAACACCACAAACGACTGCAAAACACATGGGCCCGCTCTGCTCTGCACAATGGACTATTATGGTCTGTGTAGCAGATCATATGCACACAATCACCTTTCATCAACTGGATCTCATTTCAAAACAAACAATGCAACATGTGTACTTTTTGACAGTAACTACCCTTTTTGGCGATAAATATCTCGGCAGATCATATTGTGTTGCAAACATACACAGATGCGCGCGTGTGTGTGTGTGTGTGTGTGTGTGTGTGTGTGTGTGTGTGTGTGTGTGTGTGTGTGTGTGTGTGTGTGTGTGTGTGGTGTGTGTGTGTGTGTGTGTGTGTGTGTGTGTGTGTGTGTGTTTGGAGGGGTGTCTAGGCTTAGGCAGCGTCAGGAAATTCCATGGGATGTTTTCAATAAGGCCGAGCAGCGGCAACCAGAGAGCTGGCAAATGAAAACCTGCTGAAGCTCACCACAGAGCTCCAACACACACTGTGTACCCTCGCAGCTCTTCAGCAAAAATCATGACTGCGTGTTGGCTTATTTAAATGACAGTGTGTGATTGAGAGGGCGACTGAGAATACATGTTTTTTGCTGAGTGAGTGATGGAAAAAAATCACATTGAGGCTTGTTTCTGTTTACAATAGCAACAGAACAAGTGTCCAATGTGCGTATGACGTGTCTGAGAGCATTTTACTGCAATCATCTGCTGCTGCTGTCGTTCTGTCCAAGGGGAAACAGTGATGCGCTCACTTGGCCTCACACACACCGCTCACGTCATGCTGTGGTGGGCTCCTATGATTGGTTCCCATTACATAACACTGATAGTGACCATATTGGTGTAAAGGAAAAGGATGAGAGACAGACAGACATCTCCCTCCCCCTTTTTTAAACTTTACACACTAGCTTCATATTTAACAGACAGCTATTCGGGTAATGTAACTCTTCTTATCTGACTATCAGCAAGTAGGGGAATTCGCTTATTATGAAATGTCAAACAAGCTGACAGGCAGTCACCACTTCTAGACTATACCTTATTAAGTTGTTATGGCTAGCATGTTAGCAAATAGTTGCTCTACACATCGGGCAGATAAGCCTGTGGGGAGACAGTGTATTTGATTGTGTGTTTGTGTGTGCATATGTCTGTCTTACTGGATCTAGTAGCCTAACATTTGTTGAGCTCATTTATCACTGTA
This sequence comes from Dissostichus eleginoides, assembly GCA_031216635.1. Lineage (NCBI taxonomy): Eukaryota > Metazoa > Chordata > Actinopteri > Perciformes > Nototheniidae > Dissostichus > Dissostichus eleginoides. Next base: position 30,086,719 of record CM062270.1, on the reverse strand, counting down.
TGTGTAAGGATCTGTTCTTGGTCAGTGTTTACAATTTTAGAAAAAAATCTATTTAGATTGATTAACAACAGCTAACGGGGAATAGGCTTGGCTAAAAATAAGCCCGTCTGTTGCAGGCCAGACTTTGGGCCATGTGTGAGGCTCAGAAACTGAAATCTACAGAAAAAGTTAAGTCTAATTTTCAACCGGAGCATCTAAATATTACAGTTAGTCCATACCCAATGTGTTATGATCTACATCAAGTTTGGCCCTATTGTTATCTTTGCCGCCCTTTTGACTGTAAGGAGATTTGAGAGAGAATTGAGTTCGATTGAAATCTTTGTTTGGGTGAGAAGAGCGAGACACACATATTAAAGATCTGCAGTCTACTGAGTGAAGTTTTGTAGTCTGATGTCATGTTTCTGGTAAACATGTCAATGAGTGTCCAGTATTTTTTCTCTTTTTAGCTATAATTTGGCCTCTACAAGCTCACTCCTTACAAAAATGAAACCTACGCTGGTAGGATTAAGTTGTAAATCGAGTATGGTATCGGATATTGTTGTAAATTGAGTATTCTGGCTGAAAAAACTGCTGCTGCTGCTGCTGCTGCTGCTGCTGCTGCTGCTGCTGCTGCTGCTGCTGCTGCTGCTGCTGCTTTATTAAGAGATGAGAGCAGTAAAACCAAACCATAATTATATGTTTGTGACTAAAAACCATAAATATATACAATTTAATGAGCTAGGTTACTGTAAATAATGCTCAATACAGCTGTGGGATAAAGGTTCATGACTGCGAGCGACCTCTTTAACATTACATGTAGTCATTTGATACAACTGCAATAAAAATACTGACTAGTGGAGTTTTACTGCTGTAATACAGGCTTACACTAACAGTAATAGGCTTACATGTGAAACCAGCAGACTGCAGGGAGAGAGAAATACTGCTCAATCAGTCTCTTTTATACTGCCTGGGGTAATTCAATTATGCCTGCTGGAGCTCTTTCACGTCTGTAATTTGTGTTAATTACGTGTTGGTGAAAGTGAAGAAAATAAAGAATGTCTGTTCCAACATGTGTGTGCATGCATATGTGTGTAGGATGGAGGAAAAAGAGCTTTTAGCAAGTACAAAAGCATTTTGCACATAAAAGTGCTCGTGCTACAGGAAGGTGTAGGTGTACAGTGAGAGGAAAGGGGGAGGGAGGTAAGGTGCTGAGCCGAGCAGAGATGGATTTCCTGCCTGAACCGCTTTATATACACATCGTATAGTTTAATTACCATGTGAAAAAACTCCTGGACCGACCGCACTGTGACATCTGAAACTCTAGAGCGCCTGACCTGAGCGCTGCCCCGACTTTCCTGACTGCCCTGCTTTCCTTCTGCACTCTGGACACGGTTCAGGTTGTAACTGAGGGGTCCAAGACAAAGGCAGCTAGAGGGACCACCAATAAACATCTGTTGTATGGGAGAAATGCAACCTGCAACCTGCAAAATAACAAAGTATATTTACTCAAGTACTGTACTTAAAGAGGAAATATTATGCTCATTTTGAGCTTGATATTTGTATTTTGTGCCTCTACTGTGACATGTCTCCATGCTTTAATGATCAAAAACTATTTTTTCTATTATTTTTTCTTCTCATACTGCCTGTGCTGCAGCACCTCTTTTCACCCTCTGTCTGAAACCAGATCCCAGTCTGCTCTGATTGGTTAGCTGGCCGGCTCTGTTGTGACTGGTCAACCGGTTAGAGAAGTCCCGCCCCTTAGCCTATCACGTACAATGTGTTACATAGTGATGTCATTAAGGCGGTGTTTACACGATAACGCAAACGGTTGTATCTGCAACTTTTCTCTTTCGTTTAGCCCGTTCGGCCTCACGAGGCCGTAACGGAAACGCGGAAACGGACCCCGCAAACGATAACGGGTCCCAAGGTGGATAGATCTGAAACCGGAACGCTCTGGGGGGCCAAACGGCTCCGTGTGTACGCCCTATACGATCATTTTCCTGATAACGATGAGCCATAGCCCCGCCTCTCCCCACCTCTGCTGCTCACTGCTGTAGCATGGTCAGTAGCTACTGTCAGTAGCTGCTGCTACTGCTACTGACCATGCTACAGATGTTAGTGCAAAATCTACAGCTCGACCATGCTACAGATCAGATGTTAGTGCAAAATCTACAGCTCCTCTATCACAACCATCAGCAACAAGTGGACATGGAGAATTACATGAACTACATGTTGCTAAATCCACCGCGGGGCATAAACAGAAGGGCAACCATGGCAACCATGCTCGGGGGTCTTCTTCGCTGCTTTTGGTGTATTGTGTGGCGGAAGTACAGCGCCACTTACAGGCCCGGCATATGTACTACAGCGTTTCCAGTGGTCTCGTGTGAACGGACACGTTAAATGAGCCGAATGCGTGTGAACGGAAGACTTTTTTTGAAATCGAATTCGGTGCGTAAACGCAAACGTTCCCGTGTAAATGGGGTCTAAGTTCCGGAAGAAAATAAAGGAGACCAATGGAGGTGTTTCAGACAGGGGGGGGGAGTGTGTGGGAGAGAATCTCCCTCTGGAGGGAACACAGGGATTTTAGACTTTGCAGGCCATTTACATGCACAAAAACCCGTATTACACACTACAGGTATGGAAAACCCCCCAAAACGTTAACTTGTAACCTTATTCCACCTCTCAAAAATAGACACAATTACAAAAAGCCCGAGGAAGTTTTCCATCTCATAATCCACAATAATAAGCCTTATACCATGAGCTTGTAGTTAAACATGCCAGGTTAATGTGAAATCTACCATAAAGATTGGATGTTACAGGATTACGCTATTGTACGCCCACATTTGGACTGAAAACGGCTGTTATACATCTCCCTGGGCTGTATTTATTTTAATATATGTCTGGATAATCTTAACCCTTCACACTTCCTATCCTCTTTATTTGTCTTCATCACCTAAAACATGCTTTGTGGTTAGATTCTAATCGGTATACTGTATAAGCAAAACTACCTCCATTAATCAAGTCTGACATATCACAGAACTACTTCTTGTAAGTCCTGAAGAGCACAGTCAGATTTCTGGGAGTCCGGGGCCGTCACTTAATACGTCCTGGCATCATTGGATGATAAAATGTCATGGCTAGTTACGGCCAATGGGAGACTGGGACCAGCAGGGACAGTTACAGGACCGTAAAGACATGAGTCAACGTCTTAAAGACAGAAATAAGAGATGAGAGAAAGAAAGCTTTGTGAATAAATCGTGGGAGAGACCTTATTAAGGCTGATATATGATCCATTTTGCATCCGTTCTAAAGACATTAGCATCTAGAGACATGTGTGTTAACTGACAACACCTTGGCGCCCCAGTTTGTCACACAAGACACAACTTATGTCTAGTTAGAAAAGGGCATCTTTCTCCTTTTTGTATGTCATCTAAAGGAGGATAAAACGAATATTAGGAGACACGATGAGTGTGGCACACAGATGTTCAGCTGGGTAAGGAACACATTTGCTAAGAAAACTGTGGTGAAAAATATCTAGTTTTAATAACCTTTATTGTAGATCTGCAATGAATTAGTGACAAGTTTTAACTGTGGTCATAAAGTTTTAACTTAACGTGGCTTTGGCAGGAGCATTGAAGGCATCGCAGTGAGTGGTCTTCTCTTTCTCAGTTGTTAGTCAGTTATTTCGTTTTTTAAATGTATGTTTAATGACTTCCACTGGTGCTGTTTTACAACCACCCCATTACAAACATTATCAGTAATGTATTATGTTTTAAAATTGCCTAATTATATTAGCATTTTTAGTTTTTTATTACCATTTGTTTTTTTCCTCTAGTTTCAAAATTCTCCTTGACTGAACCTAGATGGAAATCGCTGTGAGAAGTTTTGGAATTATCCTCTGTCGTATTAAATTAGACAGTAATTACAAGCAGTTTGTAAGCGCAAAATTAAATGTTCGTGCATTGTCTCTTTCATGTACGCAAATCTGGCCCTCATTGACTCTGTCTTCCTTCACCGAGACCTCTGTGTTTCCTCTTTGTGTGTGTGAGTGCACATTATAAAGTATACACATATGTGCAAAATGCTTGTTTAAGTATGAATTAGTATATGCGTGTGTGTGTGTGTGAGCATGGCAGGCCATAACTGTTGGTTCTTCTCACATCACACCAGCTGTCAGTTCTCTCACACACAAGGTTGCAGCCTGCAGGTGACCCCACACACACACGAACACATACACTCACACACACACACACACACACACACACACACACACACACACACACACACACTCTCACTCACACACACAGATGTGCACCTCCAGGCCAGGTTGACACACTGGAAAGCTAAAACATAGCTGCTGTAATCTGGAAAACATGAAGCTGCATTAAAACAGATTTTAATGGTCAAATGAGACTCATGAAGCAAAACAGGTGACAGATGTACATAAAATGTCAGTTTTATGTAGGGGTTTGAACACTGTGGCATGCCATGATATCCCTATCTATTCCAAGTTAAAATGCTAGCAAGGAACTGTTAAGTCTGCTTCATGTAAGCTGACAGAATCTGAGACTCCACATACACGGTCACATATTTATCCACAGAAGATTTCTTGGCTGAACACAATCATTTTTCTCTCCTTCTACACGTTTAACAGATGTATATTTTCACATCTAGGACCTGCCAGGTAAAACAGTCTATGCTACTAAAGGGATTTAGACGTATGTCATTTAATAATAAATCCCAATCACAAGTCCAATTTAATGTTTATTTTCTGTGTACTTGTTTGAACTTAGCTCAAACACCAGCAGGCTACAGTTCTGCACCAAAGCTGTAACGTTGCCTTATATGGTATAGAATTACCTGGTTGCTATTCTGCTAATTATCAAGTACAGTATAACACAATATAGCAAAACCGTAGCACCTCCCTGATTTTAAAAGTAATATTATGTATGCTTTCGACTTAAGACAAACATTATCCTTGATCTTATTGCCTTACACAAATGTTGTCATATCCTATTTATCCCTGTGTAGAGCATGTAGTAAACGTGGCTAACAACTTGTAATGGAAACATGGCTGTTTTTATTTTCTTGCTGACCTCCACTCCTTTGAGTTTATTTGAGCCTGAGGAGTTGGAATGGGTTGGTTGGTTTTCTCCAATTCCCATAACTTTCAATGTTTCACAAACACAGTGTGTAACAGGAGAGGGTCGAGGCATCTGCTCCTAATGCTTCACCTTTGCACTTATTTTAGGGGGAGATATTATGCAAATGTCCAGCTTCATACTTGTATTATGCGTTTCTGCTATAGTAATATACTTGAATGTCAAAGATGTTTCAGGTTTTGGGTTATGTATGTGCACAAACGCTCAAAAATGAGTTTTTCATAACTCCCCTTTCAGTATTATTACAAAAACGAATTCCTCCATCGCGGTCATAGTTCATATGCTAACTTACAGTTTTTTTTTTAACAAACCATTTTTTACCGCAACACACACACACACACACACACACACACACACACTCGTAGCAGCTGTATATGTGTAACAGCAGTTTTGTACAAACACAGCACAAAGAGCAGAGGGAGCAGAAAATGCTCAGAGGAAGGACTTAGACATTCAGCATTAATCATACACTGTGGCACACACACACGCACACACGCACGCACGCACGCACGCACGCACACACACACACACACACACACACCCCCTAGAGGCGGTACCACCCATTTTCAGATGCAAAGCGCAGACACAGTTGTACAGTAAACAGACATCCACCCACCACCTGCTTTTGTGGGCAAACACACTACCATGTTTACACACACAGTCACACACACACACCTCCCTCAGGACACACTACACCATTCAGTAAACATTATCAGCATTAGCCAGGAATGCTAATTGAAACAAACAGCTCATGGTTTCTTCATTTCTGAGGTGGGAGCTGGCCGTAATGGAGACTTCTGTGTGTGTGTTTGCGCGTGTGTGTGTGTGTGTGTGTGTGTGTTTGTGTGTGTGTGTAGATAACCAGTTTACCATGCCAGAGATCTGGGAACCATTGTACGCTATTATTGTTCTGCTTTTTCTCAAACTTTGCTTTCAAACAAGAAAGAGAGCAAATTGTTCTCTATAAACACACATTACTTCTGACAGAATCAGTGTTCTGGACCAAAGCAAACCTGATCCCTCTTTCTCTTGGCAATTACTTGCAAACACACTCTCTCAACTCCAGACTGTGTTTGACAAGATCTCATTTATTGCAAAAATAGATATGAAGATTAGAGTTGCTGTCTAATGGATTCTCATAAAGAGTGGTGCAGGAATGAGTCTTAAAACCTGGAATCGACTTGGCAATTTACCACTTCCTCGTCTGAAGTCAATGGTTTTTGAACGTGTTAGTGATGAGATCCCTGAAATAAGGTCTGTGGTTAACACAAGCTTTAAAGATTTTCATGTTTTGTTCTAGGACTTATATATATAGGATATTATATATATATAAATATATCAGAAATTACCCCACTAGAAGCTTCTATGTGGCATGAAAACAGTGGCTGCTGACAAGGATCTAAAATAAACTACTAAACGTCATCTAGCTTAACATTAGCCGCCTTTAGCTTAGCGATAGTGGTGTGCAAACATGCCAAAATTATGTAGTTTGTTTAAAGCCTAACGTAAGCTTTTCTCTACCAATAGCATTTACACTTCAAAGATCATAAAGTGGCATTATTATGTGGAGATTATCCAGAAATATTCCAAAATCTAATGGAAAAATCCTTCTGCTTTTTTTCCAGGGAGTCATTGTTATGCTAAATTCTCTGTCGGCCTACAAAGATACGTCATCCCTGCACCACTCTATGTTTGGCCTACAGTTAAGAGAGACGTCCCATAACCAGCTGAGCAAAGGTCAGTCATTTTAGCCTTTTTTTAACCTGAGGGCAGGATCTTAACATTTACATCAACTTAAACCTCCCCCCAAACTTCCCCCAAGCTGTATCTGAGGCTCCCTTACCTGCACCAAAAGCGAAAAAGAAAGTCTGGTTGGGATTTCTCTGCAGCAGGGCGGACACACGGCGGGCCATCCTCTCGTTCCGTTTGTAGATGAGCTCCCGGCGGAAGTAGCTGTCGATCTGCAGCGCGGTCGTGCGGTCGTGAGCTGGCAGCGAGCTGTTGATGAAGTGAGGCAGCTGAGAGAAAGAGAGGAAAAATCTGAATTTAAAAGCTGTTATAATGAACGTCCACAGCAGCAAAGGGAAGCCCATGAATCATTTTATGCATACATCAAACGCAAAGAGAACTTGTGTTAAAGAAATTGAGGGGGATAGAAAACGAGATGGAAAGAAAGAAGAGGACGGTGTTGGTGACAATCTGGCAAATGTGTGTGTGACTGAGAGTGTGAGAATTGGCAACCGGGAGTGTGTGTGACGTGTCGGCTTGACGGGAAATGACCAATGCAGGAAAGGAGAGGGAGGAGAGAAAATTCAACACCATGAGTGTGTGTGCATACCACATTTTTGTACATGACTGCGAACACTGATGGGTTTACATATGTGTGTGTGTGTGTCTGAGTGCAGGTACACTGTCTCTTTTTATGTTTTTCAGGTTTAACCAGTTTTTATCTGTTTCATTATTTATTTTTTGCATTGTACAGTAAGTTGTTCTTGGGTGTCCTGAATGGCACCTCGAAATAAAATGTATTATTAATTGTATTATTATAAAAGGCAAGTGCATTTGTGCATTTGTAGTGTATCAACCAGTGTGAATGTGTGTTTAATTAATATGTGATTTATAAAGAGCCAGACAGACAGAGACAGTAAAGCTGGCTCTGCTCCTCTCTTTTGGCTGCGTCCCTCGATCCAACAGACTGTTAATCTGTGAGGATGAGTGTGGGGTCAGTGGGGGGGGCTGCTGGGGTCGGTCTTAGCTGTCCAAGACACACACCTAAACACACACACTCCGTCTTTACTTCTTCCACTTCCTGTCAGAGTATCGTTTACCTGCATTGACTTTTTCTGGCTCTTTCTCTTGATATATTTATGCAATAAAATATGAAATATTAGAGAAAGGTGAGATCCTAAGACACCACAGAGCGTTCCATTCCGTCTGCTCCCGCCTCCTGGTATTCTGTTTGCTGTCTTTTCTTGACTAAGGACTGTTTTTACTATTAGCGTGCCCAAATTATTTTCCATGTGTAGTAATTCTTATTTTTTCCTTTGACACAAAGTTTGAAATTTGAAAAATATGGCCAGTAGCCATTTCAGGCTAGTTCAGAATCCTTTCCCTTTTATTTATATGAAAGTAGGGATGCTCATCCAGATTTCTTTTCTGACCGATAGCTCACCCTCAATAAACTGATACCTTTCATGCAGGAGTGCCACCATTTTTTAAATGTCCAAATGCAACAATGAAATGCGCACACAGGTTAAATCGCTTGTTTAATCTCTGTGTTCCTCTGAGTTCCCGGTTGTTTGGGATTGTTAGCAACTAGGATTTTAAGAGAATTGTTGTGGACACGTGGCGCCATTTTCTTATAAATCTCCAGGTAATCGATTAGTTTGGCTGCACGGTTGTCAGCAGTGTGTCGGCCTGATACTCTGAGGGTTTCTGCCTGTTTATTTCAAGCCTAGAGCCTGTGTTATTTGTAATAATGGTTAATGTAAGAAATAAAGCAGTAAGTAAAGCAATGTGTGTAGAGTTTTGGCTACTTGTTGATGGATACAATTAAACTCTAGCTCTGTTTCCACCTGGTGATTTGAGTGTTAGCCTTGAAGTTAGAAAATCTGGTTTTGCTCTGTCTTTTTGGTCTGTTTTTGGGTGTTTGGTTTAGTGTGACATGGAAAGAGCAAATTGTTCCAGCATCACATACATGGTGTATTGTGGGGTTGATGTGTTTACAGTTCCTATCCATTGCCACTGGGTTTCAGTGAAGTATAGTATTAGTAAAAACGTATAGTCTTAAGTAAAGTTTGACACTAGTTTTAATAACTGAAAATCAATATATGGCGTACATAAGTTCAGAATCTGTAAAAGCTTAATATTGTGCACAAAGAACTTTGGGATATGTTGGTTCACCAAGCTGTTTTCTTTTTGGTTGCAGTTCTCCCCCTGTTGATATTTCTGTGGTTTTTACTTTCTAGTCTCTCTTGTACCACCTGAGGCTAGCCTTCAATATTTCCTCTCACTTGGAAAGCTTCAAAAGATGGAGGGATTAGAGAAAGACACATTCACATGTGTTTAATCTGTACTTGAGTGTGACGAGAACACACACAGCCGCTGTCTGAAACTGAATTACAAGTTGACACAACAGCAGAACAGCTGCAAGTGTTGCATAAATCAGTGTGTGTAAGTAAGTGTGTGTGTATTTGTCAATGTGTGGTGTCTGAATACTGCACTCATAGGGGATTTATTGTTCCACATGTGAACAAGTGCTGCATCTAAAATCTCTACCTGACACATTTTCTCTCACTCCCCCGACACCCCCTCCCACAGTCTGTTTCACATAATGGGTGAAAGGTGCTAATTCACACCTACATCAGATATTTATTGATTTCACCTGTGGTGTGCAGGAACCCCACACATTTCACACATTATAGTCTTTTTACTGGTTTCGGGGAGTACTACTGTGAAAAGTTGGAAAAGGCCTTAAGAGGTTTTACAGGGAGCTACGTGAAGTTGTTGGTCGGGGCATCAGCGGGGTACTCAACTTGAAAAGTGACCAGTTGCCTGCTAATTAACAACATTAAAAGTAAAAATCAGAGACAATAAATTAACATTTAAAGGCCCATAACTCAACATTCTTTATTATAAAATTACCTGACTTATTAACTTGATTGACGATAGGCCTGTACGGCAGATAAATCAGATTTGATGCATTTAAATTTGCTTCTACAATTCAGTCCAATTGAGTTCAAACATAGTGTAAACAAAGTTACAAAAGTGTATGAAGAAACCTTTTGAATGTTCACAATTATTAACTCTGGCGGTTAACATTATGTTTTTAGTCCCATTTGGCATATTGATGGTTGTTAATTACAAGACCTGATCCAATCCAAAATGTTTGTATGACATAAGCCACGCTACTCTCTACACTCAGTAAGGAAAGAAAGCCAAAAATAAATAAATTCACACATATCTGTAGCCTGAAGCCTTCACTTGTCTGTGTTTTTTTCGGTGCGAATGACCCAAGTTAATCCGGATAGGCAGGGGTTAATGATTCATAAGTAATATAAAGCAGGGTTGGATGAAACAGTTTAAGAGAGGGGGAGGTGGAGAAGGAGTGCTTCATCACTGCTCTGATGAGAGAGGATAACGTGAGTGTTTCATGACGATGTTGGGCCTGAGAGGGGTCAAGGTGGGAGTGAGCACTTAATGCAGATAACTTATCACAGTAAGGGCCATTAACTGCTCCGTATCCCAACCTGCAGGAAACACGGAGTGACAGGGAGATATTTCCTCCCTTCCTCACTACTGGGATCGCTCTGCACTCACTTTCTTAGTCTCTCCTGCCAGCAATTTACTCAATGTGACATATGTTTCCTTTATGATTCTGCTCTTTGAAGTCCTTTTTGGTCTTCTTAACTTGTGAGTATGTGTAAAAAAGTAAGGAAAATGTGCTCCTAGAGATACCTACTATATTAGGAACTACTAGAGTACTTAACCATGTGTTCATATTTATTTGAATAGATTTTGCCAGACAAAAGGATCACAACTCTGCAAGATGGAGTCACAAAACTTTACAGGTGTGTATTTGAGATCAAAATAACGTTGAGTTCAAAGGGGAAGTAATAAAGTAAGGTTGTAGAAAGTTGGGAAGGGGCCATTGGCCTGATTTGGTTTCATACTTTGTGATCTTATCGCAGGACAATCTCTAGTTTTCATTCGTTTTTATCGGATATCTACGGGGGCCAACAGGTGTGAACGCCCTACAACAGCCAAAAACAGCTGGGTCGGGAGTGCTTGTTGACGTTTGGGGATTATAAAGTTGGCCACCTTTTAGTGTTGTTGGAAATGTACCCAAAATGTACGTTTTATTCGCTTATTTTAAGAATGTGATTGCATGATTCCTTCTGATATTATTGGCTATTACCTGCTGTTGGCTAACTAGCTAACCTAGTCATTTGAAATATACAGACAAAACACTTAAAATTATGAAACACACTTACTCTGCCAACAGTTGGCCAACATTATAATCCAAGAACGTCTCAAAGCGCTCTGGTACCATCACTTATTAGTGTCCCCTGGTTATCCTTTGTGTGTGTGGATACATTTTGGGGCCAGCAAAGCGTGGCAGCCGTGCAAGACTCATTTAAGAAACCGTGCAGAAAAATTCATCTTGAGTCTCGAAAATGGGCGTGGTCTGAGCAAGGAGTAGCCGCAGAAGAAGCCTTTTTTGCTCTACGTCTAATGTGCTCCCACTGAGGATGGTCTCGACTTTATGTCTGTGATGAAGTGTTGAAAAACATTCCCCTGTCCTGCATCTCTACACTACGAGGCCCATCACAGATCTTTCTCTAATATGATGAAAATTGAACAATAGGAGAGCGTTGGGGGTGTTGAAGGCCTCTGGATTTGGTCCTACTTATCAAAAAACACCTGCTATTTAACGACGCTGTAAATTCTCAGACATACACACACACACACACACACACACACACACACACACACACACATATACATACACATGGACAAACCTGCTATAGATCACCAGGCTACAGAACCTGGCACCGCAGTGAGGCGTCTGATTGCTCTAGCATGTGCTGGGGAATGTTAATACATGTTATTATGATATGAGGAACAGGGGAGAACTGGTATGATTTAAAGCGCGCAGGCAGGAGACGACAACAGGTGAAGCTATGTCTAACAAGCTCTACACAAAAAGGGAGATATGTTTCCTTTGTCAGGGCCTAATAACAGAGGCATGGTGAGATGTGAAGTTGTGCATACTTTCTCTCTTACTTTGTGTCTTCAGTGTAAATGATGTGGAATCTTCTCAGTTGAGTGGTGAGTTGAGGTTACACGGTGTGTTAGGTTTAATGAGACTTGAGGATCAGTGAGAGAGGTTGACACAGCATAATTGACTTATGAGGAGGGCTTTCGAGTAAATCTGTATTCAAGGGTGCAGATGGAGTGTGTGTGTGTGTGTGTGTGTGTGTGTGTGTGTGTGTGTGTGTGTGTGTGTGTGTGTGTGTGTGTGTGTGTGTGTGTGTGTGTGTGTGTGTGTGTGTGTGTGTGTGTGTGTGTGTGTGTGTGTGTGTGTGTGTGTGTGTGTGTGTGTGACTTATATATTGAATGTCCTTTTGACAGTTAGCAGAGCAGGGTGTGAAAATGAGGAGGCTATCGCTAAAGGAGCAGAGGCTATGTTAGGAAAAGTTAGAGGAGGTCAGATGGCGTATTTACGGCCGAGTCCGGAGCTATTAAAGTGCCAGACTATCAAGTAACTTGAGGCTTACTTGAGGGATTAAGATGGCAACGTGCAGTTTGGTGGAATTGATGTGCAAACCTAAAAGTTTGAGGTGACGATAGCCTAATGGCAGAGAAGTGGGTATGAGAGGGTTGCCAACTTAAATCGAGGGTCTGACAGATTTGGGATTTTGTATATCCCTACAGATGGTTTTGGACTAAAGCAGTATTTTAGCTGTTAGTGGCTGGTATTTTCTGGGATTCTTTTATTATGTCAGAAACCTCACTATCGCTTCTTTACTCACTGAAAACGATTCCCTTTCACTTCCATATTTACTTGACTGAATGAAACATTTACACTAAGGCAGACTAAACCCCCTGCACTAGGTTGACCCAATATGAATACTCAAGAGAGAGTATAGGATTTAATAAGATACCAAAGGGGCCAAGATTCTTCGTGTGGTCGTTGAGACATCACTGAGTGATACATTTCTTACTGTGATTTTACTGAAAGACATGGCAGACAATTTGGACCCAGGCAAATTGGGAGGAGGAGATGTTGTCAAATTGGGCCACATAGGGCAGAGACTAAGGATATACTTTAAGACAAAACAGGCATTTTTATTTAACTCTTGAATCAAAAGGATAAGACAAATCTGTTCACATCTATCTTGTTCCTTTTTAAATCTGGAGGGTCACGGAAAGTATTTAATTGTAAATTAACCAACCATCCAATATTTAGACACAACTTGTGAAACGTTTACATACGTATGAGATAGGAGCAGGTTTTACTTTTGAAGTTTTTGTGCAGATACATGTCTGTCGGGGTCATTATCAAGGCATCTTTTGGTTAATATTTCACATCATCTGAAGAAAACCGAGTGTTTTGTGCATTAAAGCCGCATGGCTTTCACCACCAGTTGTTTTTGGACTATTTAAAACTTTATAAGGGGGAAAATATGGATGATAATACGAACAATTTGGGATTGTTTGGCAAAGTGAGATAATGGCATCAGATCATTTGTATTATGCTTGGCAAGCAGTTGATACTCATTTTATGGTTTTTGTGTTCAACATTTGTTTTATAATGAGCTGCAAAATGTAACACTGTCGTAGCTGAAAGAAGAATGAATATTAAGTGATTCTAATTTTAATTGTTGGACTTAGGAGTTAGATCTTTTAAATTCTAACCAACCTGTGAGGTGTCATGGTTGAAGATGATGTGGCTGAGGTCTCCGCAGTTGTAGTGAGTGATGAGGTCCTCGGTGGTGAAGGAGCCCTGCAGGCTGCCTGCTCGGATGCCCTCGTGCTGCAGGAGTGTCTGGTTCAGAGCAAACAGCACCTGCAGAGAGAGAGAGATGGAAAAACAGGAAGAACTGTTACTTTCTGCATCTGAAAACTCTCTGGGCTCAAGAAGAGGAATTTGCCATCAAGTGGGAGAAATTCTGCAAGCGTGGCCAGTGTTCCTCTGTTAAAATATGATATGACCTTCACATACAATGAAACCGTTATTCCAGAGTGTCAGGCGTAATATAAGTTGTTTTGCAGCGTTTTCATTTCTTTCAGGATATTTTCATACACTTTCCATACAGGCTGACTACAGGTAAAAGCAGACCACAAGAGACATGGCAAAACTCCACTTGCTTCTAAAGGAAAGGAGAAAAACGTGAAGAAAGGGAGGGCTGAAGAGAGAGTGAGGGGCCCTTTTAAAAATAACCCTTCTTTCTCTTTCACCGGGCCGGGGTGCCGTAAATTTACAGCAGCCATTAAAATAAAAGTAAATCCTCTTTAGAGAGAAATTTATAGCGTGCAGCCGCCAGCCAGCCCGACAACTCCACAGCTGTCCCAGACACCGGGGGCTAACTCCCGCCCTCTGAAATCCCACGCCACCTCTCACTGGCCTGGCGACTGGGACCAAGCTGTCATTCACTGTTAAGTTCTCTTACAGGAACCCAAGGTGTGTTACAGGAGATTTTTTTATTTCTGTGTACAGCAGATTTCACACAGTTCTTACATTGCACCTAGCAAAGCATTTTCAGTTATTAGAACAAGTGACTCAGCTCATCATATCATAAAACAACCACATTTCTATGATCCTAATCACCCAAAAAATCCGACTAGAGCTTTGGAAAATACTGCAGGGAGAACGTCAGCATCCAGGCTCAGATGATTTGTGGAGCAGCTTAAGGCCGATACAGCTGCACAACTGATTGAGCCCAATGTCAAAAGTCTGGGTCGTAATTCACACAATTAGTTATGTTTTTCGCAATCATAAATGCCTATAGTGCATATTGCATGTTTCACCTCCAGGTAACCCCTAACGCTGGGATAATCACGACCCAGCTTTAAGCTCAACCTCGGGACTCTCTCTCGGTCTCTCTGAGGTCATTGTGTTTGCCTACCAGTCTTGTGTGCTCCTTTTTGCTTTGTTGTGCTTTTATTCCATAATGCAAAGGGACAAGTGATGATCTAACGGCACATATAACTCTAGTTTAACCCTCTTCTCTCCACTTTTCCTTCAGAACAGTGTCTATCTTTTTCTCATCTCTCTGCCAGCGCCTAAGACCTTTCTCTGATCCTATTTATTCATTTTGACGTATATCATTGACCAAATGTTTTGCTCTCTAGCCCTGCCAGAGGTGAATAATCCAGAAATGTTCTCGAACAGAACTGTGAATCTACTCAAATCTTACCAGACTTCTTAAACCCAGAAAACCCTCTTGCTGCACTATATGGTGGTATTGCTAAACCAACGCTTAAAGACCCTGAGGTGCCAATCTGTTTACATAATTAACACTCTGTACCTTGTCTGATAAATAAAAGTCAGATAGGAAGAGTTTACATTTAACACTCTTCTCTCAACTTTTATTCCTGTTACTGTTGTCTATTAAACTCAAATCAGCTTTCAATCAGCACACAAAACATGACTCGTAGAAACACAAGAACTTAAATTCGGCAGCCAACTTTTACCTCTGTGTGTGTGTGTGCATGTGTTAGTGTGTATTTTGTCATAGAAGCCATGCTGTTTGACATGTTTCAACTGTGTGTTTATATCTGTGTGTGTGTGTGTGTGTGTGTGTGTGTGTGTGTGTGTGTGTTGCGGTAAAAAATGGTTTACCTTTGCTGCTGAACCTCAACATTGGTTCCTACTTATATGATGAACTCTAGCTCCTACAACACTATACCTTATCTCAGTTTGTATTACCATTTCACGTGATCTTTTTCTATAGCTCTAAACGTAAGGTTCTGCAAGACTAATACTTAGTTCTAGCTGGTGGCTAACTAGCTACAGTAGCTAATTCTGCTACTTTTGATGCCGACTCTGTGCCAGTTAATTGCCATTGCCCCAAGTACTTGACCCACAGGGCTCTATGCCACGTCTCAAACGTTTTTCCAAGAGAAACACCGGTCGAGGGTAGTGGGCTGGCAGAGCACACACACACACACCTGTCAGGCTGTTTGTAAGGCTGCCAGCTCCGGTGGTTTCCCTTAACACAGCAAACAGCAGCAGACATGACAGACGAGAGGGTGCAGTGAGGGATGCATGGTAAGAACTGAGATGTGTGTGTGTGTGTGTGTGTGTGTGTGTGTGTGTGTGTGTGTGTGTGGTTAGTTGTGTTGTTAAGGGAGTTGTTATTTCAATATTGTCCGTCTCCCGGGAAGAGAACATCCCTGCAGCTGTAACCATGGCGCCTGCGTTTGTGCTGGACTCAGTGAAAGAGCATGTCAATCACTGCAGGAGGCTGAGGGGAAGAGAGAGGGAAAACGCAAACATTTGCGTTGTGTGTGTGTGTGTGTGTGTGTGTGTGTGTGTGTGTGTGTGTGTGTGTGTGTGTGTGTGTGTGTGTGTGTGTGTGTGTGTGTGTGTGTGTGTGTGTGTGTGTGTGTGTGTGTGTGTGTGTGTGTGTGTGTGTGTGTGTGTTGCGCCCACGTGTAAGCGCATACGTGTGAATACAGTATGTGTGTGTCACTGGCTGTCAGAGTGGGTGTTCTCATGCTGAAGTGGTCCACTCACTCTGACAGACGGGCTCTTTTACAGCCAGGCCTTTTCAAAGTAACTAACATTGACTCTGCTCACCACACAGTTCACCACTGCAGGTCTCTCTTTCCCTTTTTTCTCCCCCTCGTCTGATGTATGCGTGAGAAACTCTCATTGTAATTAATGAAAGCTTTATAAGAACAAAGCTGGAAGGAGCAGAGCATACGGATGGTTTTGGAACCTGTGATCTGAGCACAGCACTCCAAAAATTCATTAGCGAGTGTTGGGAAGAAAGCAGAAAAAAAGGGGCAGGGCAGAAGTGGGAGCGACATAAAAAAAAGAGAAAGAAATCAGAGAGATCTTTCATGTTTCAGAACATGTCATTTATCGACATGTGTGTGCATTGGAGCAATTGACCTTGAAGTGCGTTAAATCCTGGCGGTATGCTAGCAATAGTGTTAGCTTGTTTGAAGGTTTTACTGGTCTGAAGCATGAGTAGGTGCCGATGACAAGGCGTTGGAACCTATAGAGCTCAATCTCGACGAATACATCACTCCACTTTAAAATACCTCCTTAAATCTGAATCGGGGAACGGGAGTGATGGATTGTGCTAAAGGGCTTTGGGCTGCGAAACAACAGAAGGAAGTGTCAAACTGTCGAGGCCAAAAAAGTGAACTCTGGTAAATAGGAGAACATATAATACCCAGGATTCTTTTTTACTTTATAGCTGTAGAAGTCAGTAAAAGCTAATGAAAAGTGCACATCATTCAGCAGCAGTAAATGCATAACAGTTTGAATCCTGTCCCTCATATCCACTTTCCCAAAGCCACACTTAATTTCTCTATCAATTACTCACTTCTTTTCTCTGTTGTAAAACAATGAGTAACTATTCCACTGCTAACTAATGGAGAAAAAGAAAGAGAGAACAAAGAAAGGAGGGAGTTATTGGAGGACGACAGAGAGCAGAGAACAAAAGCTGGATAGAGTCGAAAGTGTGAAAGAATGGTAGAAGACAAACAAAGCCTTGTTCTCTTTGAGAGGGGCATGTGTTGTGCAGATGGAGGTGATTATCCTATATTTGTGCAGTGCAGACTTTGGGTAAGGATGTGTACACAGGGCATGAGTTTAGACATGGCATGGGCACTGTATGGCAGTCAGGTGCATGAAGGCACGATGGTGCGTGTCAGGAGATCTGAGAATGTTTGTTATTTAAGCTTTACTCTCAGTAGATTTCTCCTTGTTTTGCCCACTCAATTGTTGTCCTCTCAGGTGTTAATTGTCATGAAAGTTATCAATCCCAGCTATTTGTTTACACCTTTTATGGTTTAGACTAGAGGAAATATCATGGACTTTGTTAACTGTTAACTTGCATCAACCTTGTGACCTTTTTGTGTCTATTTGAGACTCAGACGTGAATTTTTTGAAGCAGTTCCACTAAAAGCTGATATTGTTGATATCATGTAGATAACTAATAGAAATCCTACAATGTATAACCTGAAAACCTTAAAGTCATGAATAGCAGTGCTTTTTTGGTAAATGCTATTCAGAATGCTCATATGCTCCTATGCAAATGCTAACATTTTTAGCCAGAATAATGTTTACCATATTCACCATTTTTTTTACCACGGTAACGTTGGCTGATTAATTAGCACTAAACACAAAGTACAGCTGAATCTGATGGGAATCTCATTAAGCATTTGATCATTAAAGACCAAATCTCATAGTAAATGTATGAATCACCAAATTCAGTATGACTTGTGCTCTGTGCACTATAAATATCTGCACAACATTTAACGCCATTCTGTCAAATAGTTTTTAACCAAAATGGCAAATAATGGCGTTCTGCGGTATTGATATACTCAAAAATGCCCTGCAACCCAAAAAGCATTTTCCACTTAGAGCGCCATTATAACAGAGACATCTGTAAAACTGTTGACAGGACATGCAGAACAGCTAACACACTCAGTTATTACTCTAAGTATTATGGATTTTTAAACCATGAGGGTTTAACATTTGCAACATTTAGCCAAAATCTAGAGTAGTTGTTTTTCGTGTGCATGTCATCACTATGGTTTTCTAAAAATATGAGGTGAGTAAAGTGTTGGTATTTGGTTTTATCCCTTCTCTCCCCATTATCAAACCAAGCACATGTTGAGCAGGAGGAAGAGAGACATGCAGCAACATTATCTCCGTGACAGAAAGCACATTTCCTTCAGTGTCTGGTTAAGGGGAAGTTGGCTTCAATTTTCAAAATAGAAGATGAAATAGAAGCTTGTGGTGCGATGGTATTAACTGACAACCCCTCCATAAGTGATCAGCTGGTTTCTTTAAAACTGTGTGGCATCCTTGAATACAGACCATTCAAAGAAAAAGGGAATGCAGCCCTTTCTCCGTCTTTATGTCCGGTCATTTAATCTGCCCTGATAAATACAACAGTACACACAGATTGAGGGTGGTGTGTTCCCCTCCAGCGCTCTCCCCTCCCCTCCAGCCGCTTGTGTTTCATCGCCTGAGAAAGAGAAGATCTGGACCCCTGACCCAGGACACGCACGGCTGGGTTCCTCTGGGCCGAGCCAGCTTCCCCCCCAAAGGCTCCGGCTACAGGCCACAAGAGGGGATTGGGTTCACACAGCACCCTGGGGTGACTGAAAGGAAGGAGGTAGGGGAGTTGAAATAACATCCAGGGCAACCCAAGAATAGGAGAAGTGCGATAGCTCATCCTTGTTCCTCACAGAGAAGAAAGAGGCTGGGTACCAATCTGTGTTAGCTTACTTTCCTTCATGGAAACAGGGTTAGAGGGTTGAGATCATCTGTCGTATTCCAACAAAAAGAAAGCTTAATAAATACAAAATGGAAATCAAAGCTTCTCTTGTCCAAACTGTTAAATGAACAGTGGGTTTAACAACTGTATACTAGTATTAGCTGTGACCACCAACAACAAATGATCACCTAACACTTCCCTTTGCTCTCCTGAGTGTTTTAGAGTTGTTCAGCTTATTGTTTATTGTTTCATGATTTTGTGGGTTTTCCATACCCTGTAGGTTTATGTGCATGTAAATGGTCTGTAAAGGCTAAAATCCAAAAGTTCCCTCCAGATGGAGTTTCTCTAAGCTTCTCTAGTGTTAGCTTACTACACAGGGTTAGGGTTAGGGACTTCATAAAAACCATTAGAGACTACATAAAAAAACACCTTCTTTTAACCTGCACTATCTCAGTATGACTTCTTGTTTGAATGCATGGAGCAGTGGCGGCGGTATTTTAAAAGACTTCTGTTTTCCGACCCTTTAGCCCATTTCTGCTCTAAAAAGCACCTTGAATACATTAGGCGGAAAGACGGTGTCACACAAGACCACATCAAAGTTGTCTGGACAGTCTCACATGATAGCTCCACTGTTGTCTCCTACAGTTTTATCAACAAAATCCTTTCAACTTTTCCCTTTCCTACGTCTCTCCGAGGGAATCATGTAACCTGTTTAAAGGCTACGTTCGAGCATAAAAATGCCTCAAACCCGACCTCCAGCGTCAGAGCGTTGCCAAAATAGTTTTTACAGCCTTTCGGCGCCTTTCTGTATGTATCGCTTGCTTGTTTGAAGGTACGCAGCACTTTCAACTCATCACATCTGGCATGAGCTACGGCAAGCCAGACGCCTGCTTTCTTCCAAATCTTTATCCCCGTTAATACCCACTATACACACACATGCACATATAAGCACACACGCTAATAATTATGCACACCACATTCTGCTACCTGTAAACAAACCACTTATTGCAGAAAATGAGAGAGAAGACATCATATATTTTCCATTTCAATTTGAATATCTCCTTATTCTCTTCTCTTTCTTTCTCTTCCCACTACCTTTCTCATTTCTCTCATTCCTTGTCTTTCTCTGTCTTTTAAGTATTTGGCCCTGCCTAGTCTACCTCCTGTCTCAGCGTAGGAAATCCAGGGATTACCAGAGGGACAATCCCAGTGGCAGAGGCCTGCTGCTACCAGCTTCCACCCAAAGCCCCCTATTCTTTCCCCTCCTTCTTCCTTCCGTCCCGTCCTATTTCCTCTCCGAGGCAGGGGGTGAATGTCTAATGATGGGAGATATCCCACTCTCAGCTTGGAGTAATAAAACAATTCTAAAATCAATCCACTCCTATTTTCCTTACCCTTCTTTTCTCTGACCAGTTTTCTATCTCCACTACTATCTTCCAGAGGTTGACAAAATACTCAGATGTTGTACATAAGTAAAGGTAGAAGTACCAGTGTAACAATACTCAACTAAATCAAAATGTATACCCAAGTAAAACTTATTAGCATCGAAATATACTATAAGTCCCTCAAATGTGTACTTAGTTACTTTACACCACTGCCCTTCTTGCCTTTTTTTGCTTGTTTATCTTCTTTTTTGTTCAATAAAACAGACTTATAAGCACCCTTACCCACATACTGTATACGCCCCTCCAGTCCCAGAGCCTCCTCCTGTCTCCCCTCTTATTAAAAGTCTCAGTGAATAGTGGGGGTGTGTGTCACTCCTACATTTGTCCACAAACACACTGTTTGACTTGGCAGCGCTGCCGCTGTGCCGGTCATCCCAGCTTTCCTGCCTCCTCAGAAAACACAGAAAATAATAAAGTATCACTTGATCCCGACTGAAAAGCACACAGCTAGTCCCTCAACATGAATGCCCACAAGCAGTGCTGGGAAATGTTTGGAGGAAATTGTACTAATTTCTGTTTTCTTACAACATCAAGTGGTCATAACTGCTGAACAGGAATAAGTCTGTGTGTAAACATATAAAGACAACACATCTGAACATTACATTGTTTGTATATCTGGCTGCAAACACAATTCTCCTGATGAGATAATCAAGTATGACATGACTAAACTTGACTTGATCAAAAAGTAGGCAAATGTGAATCTGTCAGATGCCAACTAAAAGACTTGCTCTACTGAGTGTTTTAACGTCTTTTAGCTCATTGTTTTGGTTTTACATCCAATACACTTTAATCATTGGGTTCAGTCCTATTACTCTCATCTACTTTGTTTCAAACAGGCCATTGTTTCACAAAAAAGCTCTGCACAAAAAAGCCAACGGGTGAACCATTAAACACTATCTGGTAACGTGGAGCCATTTAGAGGGTCGGATATTTACCTCAGGAGTTGGATAGTGACAAAAAAAGAGTTAAAAGTAGCTGAATATTAACTTATGGCTCTTGATCACTGCTGATGTTTCTTTTTTTGCAATAGATATTAGAAAATGTTAATAAACCATTTTATGAAGTGAAAATATGTCAGTGTTGATTGAAAGTTAACAGGCAATTGCACTACCCATGAGTTTCCAAAGAAATACATTTAAATAGAAAGATATTTAATTAGATTTTCTTTAAAAACAGGCACGTTATTGCCTCTTTTACTACGTGTTAGAAGTGCTGCCTGTACTTTAGATATTAGGGTCTTTAAAGTGATTCCCTTTAAATCCCTGAAAACTCCACATGTTAAGTATCATTTCCATCATTCTTTATTGCGTGATCTGCTTTATTTCAAGCATTTCAGTTGGATCAGTGATGTAAATAAACAGCGCTTGAGCAAAACGTGCATTGAATGAAATGACTTCACCCACCATCAGATTACTTCAGCTGTTTTAAGGAAAATAAGATTAAAAGACTTGCTTGTATCTACACTAGATCAAATCACTCTAACCTTATCTCCTTTTAAAGCTCATAGTCCACATCATGGCCCCCACTAATCCCAACACATTTCACAGCGTGCTTTTTTTTCCGAGGGAAAACTCTCATTGAATTCCATGGGCTTTATCCGGCTCCCATTATGATGTGTGATGCTATCCAAACCAGATGAGCCAGGTCTTCTCCGCAGAAACAGCCGTGTGTGTTTAAAAAAACGCCCGGCCCCTAACCAGGGTCCCACCACTCGCTCTTATCTCCCCCAGTCTGCTTTGGTTGGCCTAATGGCTTTAGACAAAATAATTCCCAAAGAATGATTCGTCCGCATCTGAAGCATGAGCGCAGCACATAATCTCCTGCATGAACATAGATTGGGTAATGGAAGAACAACTGGTTCCAGATTGGGAAACAGCAATTGTCCACACTGTATAAACTGGTATAGGTGACTGAATTCATTTCTTATACGTCCTTAAAGAGCTTTCTGAGTGTTGCTAGTCTAACACGCATGCAGCCTTCAATCCTCACACATCATTCTCATGACGTTCAAATGATGTAATGACTCTCAAAGAAATAGTTTGTGTGTGCACCTAAGCAAGCAACCAATCCTTGTATGCACTATTTAACAGGCATATTAGTAGTGCAGTGATGGAGTATTTTTGTTGGGCAACGTAGAAGTTCTCATCGCAAAGGGCCCCCTCGACAAAAAGCAATTGGATTTCCCCAATGGATTTTGAAATATTGCAGAAAATAAACTCTGTGGTAAACACACATTTATGATACGTAAACATGTTGTTAAGCAGCTTAATCTCAACATATAGACATCACTTTATGATTTTTGAAGTTTAAATGCAATCACCAGAAGTAAAAAGCTAATAAACGAACTACATCATGGTCGCATGGCTGTTCATCACCACCGGTAAGCTAAAGGCAGACCCATGTCGGCTTGATGACGTTTTGTAGTCTCTTTTAGTCAAAACGTTAAAATCTCTTCAACTCGTGTTAACCACAGACCTAATTTTTCAGGCTTCTAACCAAAAACGCAATCAAAATACTGTTGACTTCAAGACGAGGGAACCAGAAGTGGTCCAATGCTATAAGTTATGACTAGTGTCACTAGTGTAATGTAGCAGATAATACCTATAGCAACAAGTATATTTTTATATGAAATGGATGTTTTAAGCATGAGTTAATGTCTGCATATTGTGAATATGTGGTCTTGCCAAGGTGTAGGAAGTAAATTGAGGAGAATAAGAGCAAAGATAAGTGAGATAGACAGTGAAAACAAACATGTGAGGAAAAGAGAACAAATGTAAGTGACACAGTAGGGGTTTGGGAGGGTATAATGTAAAAGTATCATAAGAGAAAAAAAGGCCAGATGTTTACAGTTATACAGGAGAGGAAGAGAGGAGGGAGCAGAGCTTTTGCCCCTCACTTCCTCCTCCTCTTCAGGTCTGGAGCACAGCTGGGCAGGTTTGTCCTCCACCTCCTCTTCATCCTCCCAAAGCCCTGTCCCCATCCCTCAAAAAACAACTCATGTATCTTCATCTTCCATCCATTCTCAAACCCTCAATCACCGGCCTTCCTCCCTTTCCCCACCCAGGCTAAGCGCTCTCAAAGACAAATCTCTAGATTATACAGTCCAGCAGCGAGCCCTTCATCTCCTTTCTTTCATTTGATGGTGGCTCTCCTTCCACCACTGTCACCGATCTCTGTTTATTTAGCTTTAATGTCCTTCCTCCTTCCTGTGCTCCACTTTGTAGACACACACACATGTGTAACTCACTGCTTCTGTGCCTACGTGCATGCATGTAGATCCGTTGTGTTTGTGTTTCCATATGTGTCTGTCTTCACCGCAGAGTGTGTCCAAATTGCACAGGGCTCTGACTGTCTAATAGACTGGAGCAGCAGCAGGATTGGACCCAACTTCCTCTCCTCTCCTTCATTCACAACTCTTTCACACTTGACACCATTTTACGCCATGTCAGCAGAATAAATGTTCAATTTCATGCAAGCGTTTTTGGCCCGCAGAAAAAACAGAGACAGATTGTAATGTATCATTTGAGACACCGAATGAACAAGCAGTAAAATGGTGTGAATGAATGTCAAATAAAAGTTTTCCAGTCGGGGAAAATCACACTTTGAGCGAGGGTCATGCTACCCGGTCGCTTCGAGACGTTCTGTCAGCACATTCATGAGGAAACAGAGTCCCAATTATCTCCTCGATGAGAACAAGCTGCCTTAGATGAAGCGTTGAGATGAACACACAAACACACAAACAAATTTATACAGCCTTTCCAACCTTGGCTACCACGGTTTGCCAGCACTTAACAACTGTGGGACCACCAGAGAAACTGCTGATGTGTTTGACAGATATAAAAAGTATTTTTACTGTAGGAAAATGTTTATTGGCTGCATCTTTTTTTACAGTAATGAGAGGGAGATTAACCCCCCACTAGGCCACATTCTGTCTATTTTAATTGTACTTGTTTTTGTGTGACTGCTTCAGGAAATTATTGTTAGCCTCTGCCAAAATAAGGGGAAAGCACCCTATTTCCAAAGTTGTCTAAATGCTGTTTTCTTACCATGCTAGTTACCTACTGGTGAGTCTATGCTCAGCTTGGTTTAGTTCAGAGATTGAGTGTGTGTGCTAAGCTAGCTGTTAGTGGGGGAGAGTAAATGCCTCAGAATTGTAGCCTGGCTTGCTGCTTGTTTACTAATTAAAATGTGGAAGGCTTTGGAGTTGTTAGACGGCACCTTATGAGGGTTAAGCTAAGTAGCTATCGACTAGTTACTAAATTAATATACCTAAAGACAACTATTGTCAAACAAACATTTAAAAACTTGTTTATCATGTGACTGAACCTTCTGTGCTCTCATGATACAAACTCCTGCCATCTTTTAAACCTGCATCAACCCTGAAATGATATAGACATAACCCCAAGGAGCTGTATGTGAGAACAAAAATGTATATTAGTCATTCTGAGCAACTCAAAATAGACTTTACCCTGCCAGCTCCTAGGGTTGGGGTTAGGGTTACGTCCGAAAATCCGAGTAATGTACGATTGAGACCGTGTGAATGTGTAAATAGAGGCGTGTTGATTATGTTCCTATTGCGACTTGCATGAAAATGGTAGGAAACAAAGATCTGTGGGTAAGAAGAAGGATCATTCAAAATGAAAAAGTCTATCATGATTGGGCAACTTTTATATCGTAATCTTCTGACAAAAATGTTGAGTTAATTTGAACATATTCATTAAAAACAATCTCCTGTTTCGTGCTATATGTGTTAAAGAGAAACTACACAGAGTACATGCTAATTTCCTTCGAGAGCTGTATGGTTTAAAAACGAAACAACTACAAAAAAACAAGCCTTGGAAGTCCTGAAAAGGTTGATGCAGTAAGGACGTCCGCCAAGAGGTTTCCAAAGTGTTTCTCTTCATTACTGTTGCTCAGGAGCTTTGGCCTCGACATGCTGCACTGTATAAACCCAACCTGCTCATACTGACAGCCGAGGCAGACATGAGGCCTGTGCTGAAAACTGGAATAAGGAGGAATTAATATATTTACGAGCAGCCCATAAATGATTCTGCTTGCACCATCAGAGTTGGAAGAAGGAGAGCTGGAGAAAGCAACGATTTGTGTTAGTGTGTTTGTGAGTGTGGGAGATAGAGAAAATAGAAACAGTATTCGTGTGTGTGTGTGTGTGTGTGTGTGTGTGTGTGTGTGTGTGTGTGTGTGTGTGTGTGTGTGTGTGTGTGTGTGTGTGTGTGTGTGTGTGTGTGTGTGTGTGTGTGTGTGTGTGTGTGTGTGTGTGTGTGTGTGTGTGTGTGTGTGTGTGTGTGTGTGTGTGTGTGTGTGTGTGTGTGTGTGTGTGTGTGTGTGTGTGAGGAAGAAACAGGCCAAAGGTAGAGGCAGCCAACACAGAGACAGAGCACAATAGACAAACAAACAGACAGGAAAACTTGCAGAAGCAACGAGTGGGAGGAAGGGGAGGCGGGGGGGAGCCCAGTGATGGGAAACAACCCCTCTTGGCTGCCAGTGGTTTGGGGGTGGTAGGCAGCATCTCAGCAGCATGTGGTGGGGGGTTAGGGTCAGAGGTGTGGGGGGGTACAGCAACACTGGCTGTAGATTAGTAGCTCTTCTTCTCGCTGGCCTTGACTGTGAGCGGCGCTGGCTGTCACTTCAGAGACGAGGCATTTAACTGCGCTCATAAGACTCTCATTATTTCATAAATCTGCAGTTTAGACGCCCAGCTCTGTTGAATTGAGCTCACGCCAAGGCTTGGAGAATGTTTTTACAGTCTCCTTAATTTATTTACAACCTCGATTCATTTGTGTGCTTAGAAGGGAAAGAGGTGGAGAAAGGGAGTGGATGTAGAGAGATGCTGAAAGTCATTGATCTCATTCCCTGTTTGCTTGTTTGCGTGATAGCTTTATGCAGAGTGTGTGTGTGTGTGTGTGTCTCCATGCACCGTCCAATAGATAAATAAAAGCGCAGAGCCAGCAGGGGAATACATTTTGATCGCGTCTGGTGCACACATGACTATATTCCATTATGAATTAGTGACATATATTTATACTGCCATTTTTATTTTTGCTCTGGCACATTCTTGGCTCTTCCTTTGTCTCTCTATTGTCTGTGTTATCAGGCTACTGGTGATGACCTGAAGACTGTTGTTGTCTGGAACGCCAAAACCAAATCGTTTTAAACGTCACAAATACCAGACCAATATTCATAATAGATGTAACTCAAACCACTGGAAAGAATACACAAGGAAGATATATCATTCTATATTTAAGATACCCAAAATTCAAAGTAAGTACAAAGACATTTCAAAATACTGGAGAGAATGCTGTTAGCAGAAGGCAAACAGTATAAGTGGCTTCTCGGAAATATCTATAGGCTAACTGTCAAACAGTTTGGGGATTTCTTTAAATACAAATTCACTTATTCTACTACTGGAAAAAAAACTGATAGGATCAAGAGTAAAGGTTATTACTTATTCCTAGTATTTGCAAACAATTAACATAAAAAAGACAAAGACGGAAAAATGCACAAAATATTACTGATGACCGTCTGGTTGGATGTACATATTATATTAATTATATGATTGATTTAGATCTATTATCTTTCTTTTCTCTTAGTTTTTTTATTGTATGTAATATAGTTTAACTTTTTTTTTTTTTTATGCGAATGCCAGGTAATATATTTTCCTAAAGGTCCCATGTCATGCTTTTCCGGTTATTACCCGTCCCCTTGTGTGTTATGAAGGTTTTTCTGCATGTAAACGGTCTGCAAAGTCACAAATCCTCAAAGTACACCCTGTAGGGAGTAAAACTCTAACACAGAAAAGACCTGTCTATGCTGCCCCAGAACGCCTCGTTGGAGATTTCTCTTTTTCTTCCTGGGTACAGTGACGTGACCATACCCAAATGGACCCATTGGTCCAAATGGACCAATCCGTGGAGCTCCTCACACACACACACACTCTCTCAGCGGCGAAACTGTGACGCGCGGGGGGGGGGGGGGGTGCTAGTGGAGCCTCGCAGCGGCGAAACTGTGGTGTGCTTACACTGTAGGTGCGCCGCGTTTGGGGGTGAGGGTGCTAGTGGAGCCTCGCAGATGGGGATGCTGCAGCCCCCTCAGCACTCCCCCCTTCCCGCGTCCATTCGCAATGTCTCGCTGTCTCGCAGACCCCACGCAGCAAGCAGGAAATGAACCCAGCTCACACTGTCCGCTCCTCACAGCAGCGAGCCGCGCAACGTCCCGCCAACACGGCACCCAGACCCAACGCAGCATTCTCATCTGTTTGTCCTTACTGGTGTCCTTTTCTGGTTGCTAACGCCATTGTAACACATAATCACTGATGTTCCGCTGTAACGGTGGTAGACTCATCAGAACAGAGTGGGCGAGCTGACCAATCAGAGCACAGTGGGCTCACAGGGAGGAGGGGGGCAGGAGCTCCAACAAGCCGTGTAGGACAGAGTGAATACACATACTATACAGAGATGCTGTATGTGAGTTTGGAAAATTGCACAATGTAAATCTATTCTAGTAGACCTCAACAATGGAATTATGATCAGTAGAAATGGCCATGACATGGGACCTTTAAAATGAAAATATAAAAAAGATAGATAGACGAAAAGATAGACCATACTCAAAATCACGAAAATACATGTTCTTGTTTTCTTTACTTGTGAGGCGCAGACACTCACACACACTTCCATATTCCTCCAACCTCCAACCACCCAGGGTCCCAGCCTGTAGCCTCCCAGGGAAAGTGCTTGGTATGAAGAAATCCAATATGATTAAGACTATGATTGCTGCCTCTAATAGTTTTAGCACCCGTACCCTCTATTAAGGAAAACATTGGGTTTGGACCACAACTCAGCACAGCTTCTGACAGAGGGGATCAGCCTGTGGGAAAGACCCATAATTCAGTGTTCGAGTGTGTGTAAGTGTGTGTGCAGTAGGTGTGAGTTGGACATATATGGGCACATACATTAGGCTATGTATGTGTGTGCTTTGCTGTGTTTCTTTGTGTGTATGTGAGACTGAATGTGTGTGTGAAACCACAGCGGCTCAAGGGCAGAGTTGGTCGGCCATGCTGAGGGTTGCTGTCTCTCGGACCAACAGATCACAGGATTGTGGATTTAAATGGGCTGCAAATCTTCAAACAGGCCACACGGATGGAGAGAAGTGCTCAAGCAGACAGGAGGAGTGCTGGATAAACAAGATTACAGCTTCTGAAGTTTGTCTTTACTGGAAGGAAAAGACTAAAACCTTTGGTAGAAACACCTAGCAGTAGAGGTAGCAGAGGCAGTAGTGGTGTATACTGTATATGTGTATGGACTGCTGTAGAGGACAGAGCAGTATATTTGTATGAGGTTTGCTCTATATGTTGCTGTGCAATTACAGTAACATGCGTCTTAACCAAAGATCTAACAGTGAAATATTTGATCAATTGCTGTATCGCTGGTCTTTTTTGTCGTAAAAGGTTATTAAGGAGCGAAAATAAAGCAAACACATCGGCTAGTTCAATTAGCTTGGTCCCTGGAAGGTCAATAAGTTCACAACATATTCAAAATGTATTTGTACTGTTAGCTCTTTTATGATAACTGTCTGCAAACAGTTTCTCCTTTATGGAAAAGTTTATACTCCAAAAAAGGAGGTTAAATGTAAATAGGGCTAGCTAGTGGGCAAATTTGCAGATCAAAGTTTGCCAAATGTAAATCTTATGCTGGGAATTGTGTGGATTTACTTTGCAACTTCAGTAAATCCCTAGTTTTGAAAATATCTCTTGAATTAAATGAATCCCCCATGTAATGTTGTAATATTTAAATGCAGTGTCAACCCCGACTTACCTTTGCTTAATCTTTGAGACTAAGAATTACTGTTACACTAATAGTGCAGGATTGAAAGCTTACTCTATGTTGACAGGTGAAGCTCCTGAGTTGTAAAAGCGCAGCTTGTATGTGTAGCAGAAAGAAAAACAGCTTTAGGAATGACGGTGCAGTTCCTTTTAGAACTGTTGTTTGGATGGAAATGATCAATAGTGCAGCACAACATACACTTCATGTGAGGACAGTGCCTCTGACACACACACTCAAACACACACTTCTTTATGACCCTTGCCTAAACGTAGTGTTATCTCTTTCTTGATCAGAGCCTACTGTCACAAACAAATAAATACAATCTCATATCTAAATGTACACACACAGACACCTCAGCTTCAGTGACCGAGTCTCACCACAGGGGAAACCATTTTCCATCAAAGCTGCTGTGAGTTTCCAGAGCTGTTCATTTAGTTTGTTGTTGAAAGTGAGCTATAAAATAGACCACTGTTTCCCCAGACTAACCCTATATTCTTTGTGCATCGTCGTGGCCTGAGAACAAGAATTTCTGTGTGTATATCACTGATAGCACTATCAACACATAAGAAGGCTTTTTTATGTATTTAACTAAGCTCTCATCTCACCTCACTCCCTGCCGGGCCAAAGCCTATCTTAATTAACATGGGATTTTACTATATCACTGTTGGTTTAGTACCAGCTTCAGATCCACTGTGACAATAAGTAAGTGTTGAAGTTAAGGACACACACACACACACACACACACACACACACACACACACAATTTTATCAACTTGAGGGTCACTGAAAACAATATCTGTCAAAGTCAATTGAGTAGGAATGGAGCCACATCAAGCAGACCCTCAGTCTGTGTGTGTCTGTGTGTGTGTGTGTGTGTGTGTGTGTGTGTGTGTGGGTGGTGGGGTTGTGTTGTGTGGGGTGTGTGTGGTTGGTGTGGCTTGCAGACAGATGCTTTACACAGTTCAGGGCTCCAACAGGAGAATAGAGAAGAGTGATTGTACTCCCAAAAATAAATACCGTGTCCACCACAGCCATTGTTGTGAAATACCATAAAGGAAGTAACACACAGTAAAACACACACATGCACATGCACACACATACAAACACGGGATGGAGATGGAGAACAGATATAAAATAAAAAAAGTTATCCCACAGACACTCACATTACCTTAAGAACATGCTAACCAATGTTTACCCCGCCAAACATAACTCTCTTCCATTCTTTCTTCCCTTTTCCTCTGGTCACCATCCCTCTCTCCCCCACTTATATCCTCTCCCTCCTCCTCTGTCCGCACCCCCACCTGGTTCATTTCGGGCCAGGCTGAGAGTGGTCATGGCAACAGTACAAGGAGCTGGTCAACAGAGAGCCGCAGAGGCCTCAACCTCCATCTGTGGGGGTTTGAGGCTGCAGAGAGTGGACCTCAACTCTAACTCCCAAAGTGAGAGGAAACAAGGAGATGAAGGGGGCTGGTGAGGAGAAAAGAGTAAAGGAAATGGGAAGCAGTGTCCAAAAGACAAACTTAGTTCAAGAAGTAAAAAAGACAAGTCAACTCTTAATGATCTCAAAAGCAAACACTTCAAAAAAAAATTGTCATATGAGGTTGAATTCTAGTAAAAGTTGTGCAATAAAAAAGGGTTATATTTTAGCGATGTTGGCTCATGTTGACACATTTTTTAAAGCAGTAGGAGACAAATATGACAGCTCCAAAGAGGCCAAGTCATCGATGCAGGTGCATGTGTATTTAGGTCAAGAGAATGTAAAAAACTAATGAAATATGTCAAACTAAATAAAAATGTTTCTAGGGTTCGGATACATTTTAGACAAAATCAATTAATTTGAATGGAATCCCTTAGATCAGAGAACTGCTTGGAGATAAGTTGATGCCTACAATGCCTTGATTTCAACATTATCAAACGAAAATGCAACGTTTTTGGAGATATTTCAGAGAATTCGGGGAGCAAAAGAAGGGTGACATTCAACAAAAATCCTCCGCCAGATTCCAAGTTATGTGGATGCATATAGACCAGTAGGCCACCATGATGGCTTGCACATTTGAAACATTGACTCACCCTCTTTTCGGCGTCAAGACCAAAATTAAAGCATGTTATCATATAGACAGTTATTTACTTATTCCACAAGCCCATCCCTGAAAACATCTTCATTTGACTGTTTGCAATTGTGATGTCATTTTTTCTGGCTCCTATTTCAAAAGTAACTTGGTTTCTCACTAATGGTGTGAGTGTGCAGCAAGTTAGAAGTCAGGTTTGGAGAGGACTGAAGGAGAAACGAGCGATAGAGGGAGGGGAGAAGATGCTTGGCTGTCTGGCTCTGGTGTTGAGGGTGTGATGGCTTTTGTCAGTTAACACCCCTGCTGTTGCCACAATTGTGGACGAGGTGTCGGTGTGTGTGTCAGAGTGTGTATCGTCATCATTGTCGGGAGTCAGAGTGTCTGTATCGGGGAAGAACGCAGACACATGCAGAAATAGAGCCTGGGATGGGTGACGCAGACACATGTTTATCATTGAGGGGATTGGTTGGATTCCTTTCATGTGAAAATGGCTGACTGTTCCCTCGCTCCCAGTCTGACCCCTCAGCTGCCTCTATCTCCCCCTCGCTGTCTGTCGGTCTCACTTTCTCTTCATCAGCTCTCTCTGTGACCTCTCTGCCTCCGTGGACAGTTTCTCTTCAGCACTTTCTCTCTAACTGACCCCTTTAGCCTTCATGTGACATTACACCTATTTTATTCCTCTTCATGTCTCTCTTTCTCCGCCCTCTGACCCATCTGCTTTTCATCTGATAAGCGGAGTGTATAAGCTGTTTCTGATGGAGTTAGGTGGGGATAGGAGCATGGGCGGATCTAGGGGGGGCAACAGGGGCCAGTGCAGAAGAATAAATATTTGGTAATGCAATTTGTGATAGTGATGCACTCAATACTGCACTGTAAGATAACAGGAATGTTTTTTTTCAGTTATGTTATTAAATAAAGTGAAACTAAGTTACTGAAACAAATTCTGTTACTTAAACAAATACCAGCACATATTATGAAATAAAATAAAAACAATGTTTGGCTGCATAAATAATGTATTGATTATCCCAAACTGCATTTATTTTAATGGTAAAGTAGTAACTAAACTTACATTAAAACTGTTATTCTGTTATTAAAATAAAAACCAATAATGGTATTTCATGTTTTTTTGTGCGACTTCATACTAAACTGAAGAAGTTTAAACACTGTCTTTTCTCCCTTCTCCAGCATTAAATCTGCCTCTCATTCAGTAACCCAGTAAACTTGGTCTAGAACCACCAATGGATAGGGGAGACGCAACCTTTTAGATTATTATTTCTGACTGATTGGTGTGTGTGTGTGTGTGTGTGTGTGTGTGTGTGTGTGTGTGTGTGTGTGTGTGTGTGTGTGTGTGTGTGTGTGTGTGTGTGTGTGTGTGTGTGTGTGTGTGTGTGTGTGTGTGTGTGTGTGTGTGTGTGTGTGTGTGTGTGTGTGTGCATTCAATTTAACACTGATTGTCACGTGTGTTTATGTGGGGTGCATTCCTGCATGCATGTGTGTGAAAAAATAAGTGAGTTATTAAGCTTCACCAGTTTTGCCTTCTCATATTAAATGCACACAGATATTTGGCACGCTCCGACACCAAAACACACACACACACACACATATTGACACACAGCAGTTCTCAGTGCGAGGAGCTGTCAGGCCCTGTTAGGCTTGGCATTCTCGTTAGGACGCGGTTTGGATCCCCTTTCAGAGGAGCTGATCTCAAGACCTTTTCCCCCCTCAGCATTCCTGAGAGCAGCGAACAAGAAGCAGGGAAGACAGACAGGAAGTGAGAGCCAAGGCCCGCTCATGATATAGGAGAGTTTGTTTTTTGATCATTTGTTGAAATGTCTCTCGTGCTGCGTACATTTTACCATTCAAAGGCCACCTCCATGCCGCCTCTAATAATCGTGTCTTCATCTAAACGGCTACGAGATCGCCCTCTGGGTATATCAAAAGCCAGCTGTGGGAGAGAGAAATCATGCATACCGAAGCACTTTTACCTTATGAATAACTTTACCTTTAGTTTCAATTACATTCCTCCAAACGAGCCCCTGAAGAACCCACGTCTGATTAAAAGGAATTTATTTATGTTTCTCCGGGAGAGAAAGGGGAATTGAGTTGCCTTTTTACAAGAGCCAGATCAGCAGGTCCTCCTGGGTGGGCAGACATCCTTCACAATGATTTCATCCACAATGCATCGACAACTGCAACTAATCCAAGAAAAGCTTCTTTGTTTTTTTTAAGACAAGTGAAAAAAATCCTCAAAGTGAAGGGGACTTCCATCATTTCAACAGATATGCCAAAGATTTCTCCAATACTTGGCGCTTTCCTAATGTGAAAACTCCCGTCCCCACAGTCCACACCATGTTAGGTTAGCCCGAGTGAAGACGGATCGAATTCCTTGAACATTTTGCAGACTTAAACCAGACACTTTCTGAATTTGTTCTTTTTCCGTCAGAGAAGAACTTGCCGATGGTTTTGACAAATAATCTGTCTGTAGTTGTAAGGGGTGATGAGGAGCAGCCTAAAGGCCCGTTTGTTGCCACATTTCATCATAAGAAGCTCATCTTCTTCTTGCCAAGCTTATGGGTTGATTCATATCAGTCAGTGGAGTGACTGCTCTAGTAAATATCAGATGTTACTCCCTACCATTGACAAGAAACAGACAAAGTAAATATGTCCTTGACTAAAGGAAAATAGAATCACACACGATTCTGTCGATAAACGATATTTAATCAACAGATTTTGTAATCAGAGATCGCCACAAGGAAGCACAACTTTTCATATTGTTTTTTATCAAAGATTTGCTCATAGGTTTCTTGGAAGCAGTGTTTCCGCCAGACCAGGGCTGAGAGGGCGTCCACCCCGAGAGCGGGGGGAGTGTGACGTCACGTCATGTCACGTGACTTGAATTTTGAATTGAGCCGTCCCTTAAGTTATAGATACTATCTCTTTACGTATTAGTGATGGGAATTCCGGCTCTTTTTAGTGAGCCGGATCATTTGGCCCGGCTCACTAAGAAGAGCCGGCTCTTTCGGCTCCTAAACGGCTCTTCATGTTACCACAGTTTACCACGGAGCCTCAGTTTCACCGCTGCGAGGCTCCGGCGCTCGCAGTTCACGCGCGTGCTCCACTAGCACCCCCCGTCAAGGCTCGCCGGCAGTACTTTCCGTCACAGGAACACGCTTTGCTGGCTGCAAAAATAATCCCACCAGACTCCTTTGCCCCTCCAACAGAGGGATCATGTCCTTGTCCTTTTTCCTTTTCGTCATTTCAAGCGATAAAAACTCGATCTTCTCTCGAATTATTTATTTTTTTGGACGCCCTCAGCTCGAGTTCAGGGCATTCCGAGCTGAATAAGGGCGTCAAATGACGGCAAGACGCCCCCCTGGCGGAAACGCTGCTTGGAAGTAAGTCAAATACTATGTTAAAATAATCACTAATCAACATATTAAATCAAAGTAATCCTACTCAACTAAGACGAAAACAACAGTATGAGAAGAGCTGAGGGTGTTGCCAAAGAAAATACTTTAAAACAATAGGAAAAAGTATTTGAAAGATAAACTGTACACGCAAAACAAGTGTACTCAAGTAAAGTCAATTCAACAGAAACTGTCAAACATTGGAGAAAGTCAGCACGGAGTGAAAAGAAGATTTTGTTTTACTCTCTTTGAAAAAACATGACCTCAAACTGAAAAATCGCTTTAAAATGTCTCAGTTTGTTTTCTTACTTTTCTTTCAACACCTACAGTAATTTTTTTTTAACTTTCTCTCTCCTATCCTCATCATTCTCATCTTCTCTTCCCATAGTTTCGACTGAGCCTTCCAACTTTTGTTTGAGTCGGGGGGCCGTTTTGTGTAAACAGCAGCCGGCTGGAGGTAAGATAGTGACGTTTATATGGATTAAATGACCTGACCCATTTCTTACATCAGTGTTCCTCTTCTGATAAAAACATGGTGGAAATGGATTCTGGCTCGCACAGGTTTTTCTCTTGTACATCTGGACTGATACACTTCATAGCTATTTGTTACATATGCTGAGTTTTATGACACCAAAATCCTTTGTTGTTGAGTCAAAGCTCGAGTACTTATTATTGAAACCCTTTTGGAGATGCAAGTATCTTTTCTTTATTTGGCTTCACTTGCTTCCTTTGCAATGCAGCAAAACTAATCCATTAAGTGTAATGCGAGACACAACACACTAATATGTACTGTAGTTATTGTATAGACCTTTTTTATTACGAAAAGCCTATTAGTGAAGGTCAAAGGTCATGTCTTCTTATAAATACAATAAATGTTGCTGGCAGGTAGACTCAGCGGTTGGATACTTACTCTAAAAAGCTTAAAGAGGCCCTATTATGCTTTTATGGGCTTTTACATGTTCCTGTAGTGTGTTATATAGGATGTTGTGCATGTAAATGGTCTGCAAAGACTAAAATCCCAAAGTTCTCTCCAGAGGGAGTTTCTCTCCCACATACCCCCCCCCTGCCTGAAACGCCTCCATTGGACTCCTTTGTTTACTTCTGTAACATAGTGACATCACTATGTAACACTCATGTTTCTATTGGTTAGCGCTCAAACACATTGTACGTGGTAGGCTACGGGGCGGGACATCTCTAAGCGGTTGACCAATCACAACAGAGCCGGCCAGCTAACCAATCAGAGCAGACTGGGCTCTGGTTTCAGACAGAGGGTGAAAAGAGGTGCTGCAGCACAGGCAGTATGAGAAGAATAAAAGCTTTTTGAACATTAAAGCATGGAGACATGTCACAGTAGAGACACTAAATACAACTGTGAACCTGAAAACGATCATAATAGGGAGAAAGTAACAGAAACACACACACACACACGATTCCCATTAGTCTTCTAAATCGCTGAAGTTCACAAAATGCAGTCATATCATATGTACTGAATTCCCCTAAACTGGTCAAAATACTACATAATGAAAGCAATTTTGTGATCATTTCACTCCTACGCCTTCCTTTAACATGCACACACATTTACAGGCACATGAGGTTTCTGCCAGAGCTATTGTGCTGGACGCCCTTTGTCTTGACGCAGCTGTAGGAAAATGTAAATCAGCATTGCAGTCGTGATCAGCTTTGTCAAGGCCAAACAATAATAACGATTCAAAGACAAGCCAATATCCTTCTGACCGTGGCCACAATAGGGGGCACATTTGTCAGGATTGTTATTGTTAGTACAGTATATTGGACTTTGTATTTTACTTGTGTTGGACAGCATTTCTCAACAGCATATAAATCCAATTTGATTGAGTGTATAATCAGTAGCCAGCTGGACATTCATCTATAGAGGTAGAGCAATGCCTGTGATTTCCACATAATTGAGACTTCATTGTGTCAGTGTCAGGCAAAATAACAAGACTGAAAGAAAAACACTGAGGCACGACCAAGATAAATGAGATTGAAGTCAGAGAAAACACCACAGATATAAAAACTGTGATCGCTAGCGGCGTGAAACACAGCAGGAAAGTTTCTTGAGGGCAGAAAAGTTGCAATGGTGGTCAGCTGGAACCTCGTGTCCAAACATTGTCATCACTCTCATCCATCCCCTCATCCCACTAAATACCCCGGCTGTTAGCAGGCATTAAAAACCCATTCGCACTGCTCTCAGTTGCTTGGGTTGGCCGTCATCAGAGCTGACTGCAGAGGCTTTGAGGGAGCCTCTCTCTCTTCGTCTTTCTCTGCGTCTCCCCTTTTGCATTTTGGCAAGCCGATAAAATAGACTTGTGTTTCCATTCCAGTACTCACTCGCTCTCTGTGAGCTTTTCCCAAAGATCTAGCTTTTGGCTGTCAACAATGGCACGCACGCCTGCACCGCCTGTCTGTCAGGCTTCTGTCGGCCGCCCCAGGCGCTGACACTACTACCTGAGAGAGTCAACAGCAGAGAAATCTATCAAAAACATGGGATTTGTCCGTGCCGATCCAGAACATTGCTTGGCTCACACAGCGTGCAGTCCATATTTTTCACATTATCAGATGCTTTAAAGTTGCAGCATGACATAAGGCCACATCCGTTAGAGCAAGTGGCAGGAAAACATCTCTGAGGAGCTCTTCAACACTGAAGCTCTCTCCATCACAATCAAGTCTAGAGAAACAGAGATGGATGACGTGCGTAGCAACACCAAATTCCACCATGGACTATGAAGATATAGCCAAAGAAAACAAGTGGAAAGTACCCTCTTAAAAAGTTATATGCTATCTCAATTGGGACCACACATGATTCATAAGACCTAAAAAATGTCTTCAGTTTATCGTTTTGATCATCTTTCTAATCGCTGTATACCGTAATGTTGCCATGGAGCTATATTTGTTTCCATTTTGACAAGTTGTCATCTTTATAATTATGCTGAACAAGCCATCAGCGGTTTCTGTTTGCAATGTAGAAATGGATATTGAGACATGTTGTATTACTATATGACTTTGACACTGAAAAAAATTAAAACATGATGAGTTTAAGGGAACATCTTTTTTTCTTTGATTTCTAAGCGGATTTGGTACAAATTTAATTAAGGGATGTCAGAGATAATGATTACCCTTAAAGCGTTAGTTAGGGTTAGGGTTAGTCACACTGAATCTAAAAATGTGTTAGAAGATGGTATAAGGAATGATCCAAGCTTTTTTTTTTTATGTAATTATATAGTTGTACCACAAAAATACTAAAAAAGTATACCATGTGCTAGAAAGTAACAAGTGGCCTCAACAAGACACCTGATAGTAAAAGACTGACATGTTGCGTTGGAGTATTCAAGGGCAAAACACGATTTCCATCACATTGGGTGGTATATTCTGGGTTGCTGTAACTACCCGAAGGCTGTGTGTTTGGCACAGAGCTGACAGGGGCATCAGAAACCAATAACTGTCTGCTTACACACCGACTCCATCTGCCAAGTTAAACTCACATATCTGTCTGTTCCCAGAGTCAACTTTAGCTACTCGAACACTAATGGACACTTTCTTTCTCCTCTCTGAATACCTCAAACGTTTCTCATGGGAATCTCAGGGCCAGCATCTCTGAGGCTCAGTCATTTCATGATATTTGGTTTATTTTCTAATGCCTGGCTACCCAGCAGCGTTGGCAAGACTCCAGGAAGTCACTTCTCACAGCCAAAAAATTGTAGAACAACTAATTTTCTTTTTTTACACTTTGCTTTTGTTCATTCTAAACAAAGAAATGTGCTGTGTTAATAGTGATGTATAGAGGCACTGGTGTGTAACTTTTTGGCTAGCTGTTACCCCAAGCTCCAAGAAAGTTGGCATGCTCTATGGGCCCAAATGGATGCAGAAGAACATGGGAAAATCGCGCATGATCTGGGTATTTTTTGTTCTGGAGAGTCATGTCATTTAAGCTCCATGCACCACGGAGCAACCTATTATATAGATTGAGCTGTGCCCTGCCACCAACACTGTTTCCAGTTGTCTTTAAACATCCATGTTTTACCCCCATTTCCCCACTGTTGCTTAAAAGTAAATGAGAAACTTGTGCTTATTAATACCGTTATGATACAAAAAAGGCGTATATTGGTGTGCTTTGAGAGGTTTAGGAAAACCAGGTTGATCAGACCTGATAGCTAGACTTTATTGTAGAAACCAAAATGCCTATCTTAAAGTGTCCTAATACCACGCTGAACCTCTGGAGTATAAACATAATTTAATTTAGCGAATGCAAATGAAACGTTGAATATCAGTTTATGAATGAATATATTCAATTTGCACGTCCAACCGTGCCTAAAGACTTGAGCTGTAGACGTTCCCAGCACGACCACGACAACGATTAGTCTGCGACAAAGTCAACTGCCCCACCTGTTCAGCATTAATAAAGGTTTTACTCCATCAAACCTTTTCCCACACAGTCCCACATCTGTGATCCACACAACACACACATTCACCTCCGCAGGCTGACATGTTTTCCTGCTAATCTGTTTGCACAACTCTGGTGTGACCACAGGCCAATTACACAGCGTCACATGATGCACACCCACAAGAGAGAACCGAGCAGAAAAAAAAGAGCCACCCAGTGAGAGCCTCGCTTTTCAAACATCTCCCCATCTCACCCCTCGTTCCTCCACCATGCTCCCTCTCCTCCTGGCTGCCTCACTTATTCCATCCCATCTATCTCCTGCTCTCCCACTCAGTTTGTGGGTGTAATTACAGCTGTCCATCATTCTCTAAACAACGGCACCCCTCAGAGACCTCGGTCCCACTACGACTCTCTAAGTAAATTTGATTTCTCATCTCATTTGCGTTTCATAAACTCTGCCATATGTTGGATATTATATTTAAACTGTTCCAGTGGACGCCAAGAGAGCGCATGCCTTGGGAAAAGGTAGAAGAGCTGTTTTGGAAAAACTTCGTTGGTGAATGACAGGTGAAATTGAGCGAGAGAACAAACTCAAAACCAACTGAGGAGAAGAGAGAGAAACCTCAGAGCAGCATCCTTTATTGTTTTTACTGTTGTCTTTTTTATATTGGCAGGAAGGAAGCTGTTGAGTGCAGAAAGTGGAAGGTTTCCTCTGTTATTGTTGCTCTGTCAGAACCAAATTGAAGGACTTTTATTTCCTCTCCTTTTTCTCGTTTTGCCTTGGGGTTATTCTGCTTCTCTTTGCTCCCTGATTCCCCCTCTTGTCCTTCCCATAATCCCTTTTTATGTTTCTTTTTTCTTTCGGTCCTTTCTCTCGTGGTAAGGATTGACCGGGTCACATGTCAAAAGCAGGGCAGCCAATTTTACATAACGCTTTATCCCTTTTACGTAGCAGATGGATAGTCGTTTTCACAAAGAGTGCCAGAGACTTCATTTAAGTATTTGGACATTTCATGGGTGGACTTTTCGTCACCGGCCTGACATAGTGAACTCATCTTACAGTGCGAAAAAAAAACAGAAATAATCACATTTTCAGAAACTAATTGACTCAGGCCTGTGTGGGTTCAAGGAAGTGAAAATGTATGTTCAACAGCAGTTCAGAGGGGGGTTAGCGGGGGGGCTACTAGGGCTTCAGCCAAAAATATGGGGTCGTCTAGAGGGCGAAGACAAGGGCAACCGGCTCCCTCTGTCAGTCCGGCTCAGAGAACGTTTTGGGAGCCCTCATTTGAAAGGTGAACAGAGGCCTGAATGCACAAACGTTTGAAACCCCCTGAGCTACCGAGGGCACGCTGAGGTAAAACAACTTGACCAGGGATTGGAGAGTTTGACTACCATGGGGTCAGTTGCTGCTTTGGGATCAGTTTTCGAATGCAGGCAAACAACACTACTCCACATTATCCTGGTATGATGTTTGAAAAGCAGCCAAGTGCATCTGAGTTTATGACGACCGTCTAATAGAGGAGTGCAGGGATGACGTATTTGTTGGACAAACCCTGAAGTTGAAACCCTTGAACCTCTAAAAAAGCAAGGGGATTTTCACAATGGATTTAGACATACTGCTGAAAATAAGGTCCAAGACGCAAACAAGCATCTATGATACTTACATCTTTTGTTCATTGGGTAAATCACTACATATTAACACAAATTGTATTATTTTTGAAGCGTTAATGCAATCGCAAAACGCTAATGTAAGGCTATAAACAAACTTCATCAGGGTCAAATGGTTTCATGTCACCACCGCTAAGCTAGAGGTGGCTAATATTTGGCGTGATGAAGTTTCATTAGGTACTTGTTAGCAACCACTGTATTTCATGACACATATGAGCTTTAGACAGATTTAGATTTCAGGCCTCCAAACGAAATCCATTTAATGTGAGATCAGGCAACCAGAAGTGCTAAAATGCTGACTTAATTCCAGATTTTAGGACTCATTCCTGCACCACTCTATCATTCACTCAACTAAATTATCCTTTTTTCTTCTTCTGTGTAACAGGGAGGCTTGATTACGAAGAGTTGTGACTGACAACAGGTCAACAGTGAGAGGAGTATGTTCAGACGGTAACATGTTCCAACTTGGTGACTCAGCTCAGTTTGACCTGTGAGGTTTTACTTATCCGTGCAGTAATCTATCCCTGCAAAAGTGTTTGTGGTGGAAGCAGAACATCTGTAGCTGAAGGCTTGTTAATGGCACTGGAGCCTGTCTCCTGACGCCTGTCTCTCTACCTGCTGTCTTCCCTTCTCTCACGGCTGCCTGCTGCTTGTCTGTCTGCCTCCTTACACTGAGAGTAGATGAGAGGTGTGTGTGTTTGTTAAAGTGGAGCCTTGTTTTAACTGGAGTTTTTACATTGGGAGTTGAGGACAGCTTCAGGGTCATTCCCATACTGTTACTGTAAGCAAAAGAGCAGGCTTTGGATTGGAGATATGTTAAGATACTGTATATTCAGTGTTGGGAAATAACTAATTACATTTCAAGTGCTTAAATTAAGTACAATTTTAAAGGACCTGTACTTTTCCTGAGAGTTTTAATTGACTAATCCAATACATTTCTAAGAGAAATGTACTAATTTTTCCCCACTACTACCAGTTAGTACTCCTACTACTATTTGGAAATTCTGATAATGATATCAAA
This sequence comes from Dissostichus eleginoides, assembly GCA_031216635.1. Lineage (NCBI taxonomy): Eukaryota > Metazoa > Chordata > Actinopteri > Perciformes > Nototheniidae > Dissostichus > Dissostichus eleginoides. The sequence goes on along the minus strand of CM062270.1, from coordinate 30,044,762 downwards.
TTGAAAAATAATTACGTTTATTTGCAGTTTAAGATACAATAGGACCAGCATTATATAAAGAAAATATAGTACTGACAGCCTCATTCAAGTAATTTAAGCATGAATGCAATATTTTGATGCTAAAATCTTTGCTACTTTTAGATTATATTATATTAGAATAAAGTAAAAGTACTGATACAATGAAATGTCCCAGTGTAGTGCAGTGTAATGTACAGTATAATATAATAATACACATATAAGAGATGTAAGATAGTTAAAGTGTATACAGTAAGAACCGTATATGTGGGTATCAACAGAAGTATAGAAATAGAACTACAGGGCTGGTATAAATATACACAATATAATATAGACACTACTTATCAGTTGAGTAGCATTTTTTAATGCAGGGAAATTTTACACTGCGGTTTTCCTCCTACTAAGTAACATTTCTGAGCACTTCTTTCACCACTGGCCAAATTTCTGAACAAGCATGTAATCATTTAAGTTTACAAGGCCAATACGACTATTCACTGCTTCCTGACAGACAACGTGTAATGTAACTCAGGCTCATGTGTTTCACACTGGAGCCTTGCAGAGAGCTTTATTAAATGTTACTCTGAGCTTATTATGTCAGTGGCTGAAGCCTTTATGATTGCTGGGAATACCGATAATATACGAATACAGTATAGCAGACCATGGCTTAAAAAAACTGTCTATGCTTATTGCTGTTTCTTCTCAGCTCTCCCTTCTAACATTTGCAGAGTTAAATTGAAACAATCTTGACACAGAACAAGTAGTGCTACTCAGAGGCTGATTGTTTGATCATGAATAACCTATGTGTGACCCCAATCCAAATGTTTTGTGTGGTTATATTGTACAATCAAAGTATTTTTAACCAATGAATTGTGACACGGTAATAACCAACAATGCTGCGTACATGTTCCTGCAAGTCTGACTGGATAAATAAACATAAAAAGCAAAACATGATTATTTGACCTGCAAGTAACTGGTGTGAAAGTGAAAATGAGCATGCATGAAGGTGTTTGGAGAGGGGGGGGGGGGGCATGGAAAGGTGAGAGCTGTAAGCAGAGCTGAAGTGCTCCACTGGGTTGAGTATAATAAGGACGAGGTAGAGAAGACGCATGGGTCACATTAAAACCAGGTTCAGCGAGAGGACTCTGCTAATACTGACTAATCCCCAACAAGCCAGGCTCACAACACACACATATGCACAGTTGTTCCCTATTGGCACCTGTGTGTGTGTGTGTGTGTGTGTGTGTGTGTGTGTGTGTGTGTGTGTGTGTGTGTGTGTGTGTGTGTGTGTGTGTGTGTGTGTGTGTGTGTGTGTGTGTGTGTGTGTGTGTGTGTGTGTGTGTGTGTGTGTGTGTGTGTGTGTGAGGTGTGGTAGTACTGTATGTGTGGCTGATGTCACAGGCAGGCATGGACGCTGATTTCATCTCCGACCACCAAGAGCCTGACAAAACGTCACTTAAATGTAAAGAAATAATCTTGCATTAACCTATACCAAGTTGTTTTGTGCCTGAGCCTTACCAAATCTTATTCATAACATTGGTAAATATCAAAAAAAGCTTTTATTTTTGCAGTGATGATTTGGAAGGATTAGCTCAGTCTGCAGGGACCTTTATGTCCTATATATTGCAATATTGGAGGAGCTTGGGACTTAACATTTTCATTGCCATTTCTACACTACAGCTACGACAATAAAGCCTTTGAATCTTTGAATCTTGAAACCTAGCTTGGTAATAAAATGGTCGCCGGTTCAAGTCCCGATCGGACCAAAACTATGGAGTATATGAGTCCTGGGCTCAACCCTAGACCTTGAGCAAGGCACGAAACCCCTAACTTCTCCCTTGCGTAACCTGGCAGCCTCTCCAAAAAATGCATGTGTTTGTGCATATCTGTGTTCAGACCTAATCTGTATAGGAATGCATGTGTGTATACGATAACAGAGTGGAAACATGAATTGTCAAAGGGTCATCTTATCTTATCAATACGGGTCTCAGATAAGAAAACGCTTACTGTATGTGTCTTTCTAGAGGGCAGTGACATGGTTATTTGATTTCAGGATTTTTTTGGAATCATTCTATAATAGATAGACCAATGTAAAAGCCAGCATTTCCACCTTAAATGATAGTGTCTTCAAACCTGATACAAAGAATGCAAAAAAAATAATATATAAATTGTGCTGCTTATCTAAAGTCAACATTTGAAAAAAACACATCAGTGAAGAATGTGATTAAGGTTGATAGCATGTAGAGAGAAGCACAAACTTAAGCAGCGCACACATCAGACCGCAGATATACACAATGATCATTGGTTTTAGCGGGGGCTAACCTGGTTAAACAAAGGTTATAAAACAACGACGTCCCAAAGGACAACAACATTCTTGAGGGGCCGAGTGGGTCTCTGAGGAAATCAGTCACATTCCTGTCTGTGATCAATCAGCCTCTGGCCCAGACAACCCGAGATTAACCTCAGCCGGCCTGGAAACTACCTGCCCTTCCCTCAGAGAACAACCTCCAGGTTCCTCCTGTTGGCATGAGCAAATATGTATCGGAGAAATATAATGTGAGAATACCTGCCTTCAGGAAAAACAAGCCAATTTACTTTACTGCAGTTTCCACTGTTAGGATGACAAAATAATTATACAGAAACAGTAGCGTGTGTGTGTGTGTGTGTGTGTGTGTGTGTGTGTGTGTGTGTGTGTGTGTGTGTGTGTGTGTGGGCGTGTGGGCGTGTGCTCTGCCGCTCATTTGAAAGGAAGATGAATGCGAGGTGAAGATGGATCCACACTGAGGCCGTTTAAGCAGAAAGGAACGCTCATTTTTCTACACCAAAGGGAGAATGTGGGCGAGGGGAAGGAGGGACGGATTTGGCAGAGTGAGCGCTGAAGTATGGAAGAGCACTCTGACCCGCCACGCTTTACTCTCTGCCTCAGTGACAACGTGTTGGAGTCATTACCTCGGGTCCCCAGGTGCCCTGCTCCGTGTGAGGACGGATGTGACCTGTTGGATCCACTCAACGCAGACAGAGCCGCGGGTTTATAAAGCAGCACGGAGATGACAGTGAAGTTAATAGTTACCAGAAGATTTCTCCAGACAAAAGAGACATTATTATCGGTTTGCCTGCATGCATTACTACACCTCTTCAAAATTCAGTTGCTGAACTCGCCACTTTCAACTAAATTAATTGAGTAAATGAAGGGAGTTATCATGAAAGCTCTGTTGACTCAAGTTTTCCAGTGAAGGAAATGCTCATATTGTAGCACTCTTTTAAGTGGAACATTTCTTGTTGCTGCTCTATACCAGTTCCTGTCCGCTCTCAACAACCACCATAGCTTTTACTATTTCTTTTTCTTTTAAAATGTGATTTTAGCAAAGAAAAAATGCAATTTACTCGGTTGTCAAGTGCACACTCCCCTGTTTTCTCTTTGTCCGTACAAAGGCTTTCTACTTTCCATGCACGCATTACTTCTACATTTCTACACTTCTTTCGAAATTCAGCAGCTGAACTCGCCGCTTCCAACTTGATTAACTGAGTAAGTGAGGGGAGTTATCATGAAAGCTGTGTTGACTCAATTTTTCCAGTTAAGGAAATGCTCAAATTGAAGCACTTTGTTTAAGTGGAACATTTCTTGTTGCCGCTCTGCAACAATTCCTGTCAGCTCTCAAACTCCACCATAGCCTTCATTATTTCTTCTTCTCCCAAAATATGATTTTAGCAAAGAAAAATGTGATTTACTCAGTTGTCAAGTGCACACTCCCCTGTTTTCTCTGCGTCCGTACACTTCCTGCTCTCCATCATCTCTCCGTCAGCCTGCAGTGTTCTGGCCGGCACATAATTGTCTAAGTGCTTCTGGATGGCAGCGGGCTATTTGGTCATTAAGGGGCCTATTAAGTCATTAGTGCAACTGTGGGACTGCCGTCTGCCCGCCGACAGGACCAGATGATCGGCCTGATACGTGTTGCCTCGCAGTTTTCCACATATTTGCGCAGGTAATTATAGCTTAGATGTGAAACACCCTCAGATGTCACGCTTAAAGAGGGGATACATGTCGCCAGCACACTTTAAAGGTAATCTCCTCCTCCCCTTCTCCACCTCTTTTTCCACTGGGTGTGTGTGTGTGCAGATGAGCAATGGGTTAGCACAGGACAGCCAGAGCCTCGGGACATGTGAGAAAGATAGGGAGTGAGAAAGATGGAACAGAGATCCAAAAGGGAGGGTCGGAGAGAAGAAGAGCAGACAAAGAAATCATTTTTCCATCAGTCACCCTCCGCGGCCAACACATCCCTTCAAACCCAAACTTGCAAACCCGACGTGGAATGTAAATATTTGGATATGGGTAAGGTTACTTTATTCCTCCCTCTTAAAAGATGTCCTATTTAGGCGAACATGTTCCAAAAAACACAACGAAAAGTATTCTTCATGATTTGATACGATGCCTGAGGATCTTATTTTGATTTCACATACTGCTGTTACTCTTAGCAACCCCTTTCCAGCCAGGAGACTCTCACTACCCGGGGCTCGCAAAATTATAACCACTGCTTACCATAAACGCTCATCAAATAAATGCCATGTACAGCCAGAAACCTCTGGATCTGTACGCAGTGAGACATTCCTCCTGGATGTGTGCTGTGTTTCAACTTTTCATGTTTTTAAATCATTTTCAAATCTCTTGTGAGGTCCAAACTGAGTTGGAAAACCAAACACAAATACTAATCAAATTGAATATCATATAAAGTAATAGCGACTTATGGGAAATGTAGGGTTTACACATGATTACAGGGAACAGCTCTGGCCAAAACAGACAATTGATTCACTTTATGACCGCTGTGTGTACATTCAGTGGTTGCTACCCTAGCGCCATGCACTTTTCATTATATATTTTCATACATGTAGTGGAAAAAAGAGAAGTAATCATATTTCATATTATTATCCTATTAAAAAATACATCTCCGGGCCTGAGAGGGTCCTACTGTGACCACAGCATGTGTGAAACGGCAGTGTCAGCACAAACCAGCGCCTCAGCCCGACGTCTTCCCTGGAGAAGAGATGATTAACTCACTGAAAATAACATGTCAGGTTGTCACTGAAGCTGTGAACAGAGGAAGATTACGTCTTGATGTACCGTATCAGACCGGATTCTGTCACCTACCACATTTACCCCCTCCCGTCTGCAGCCCCTCAGGGGACAACACTGGGATGTACAGAGAGTCAATTTCATATTTGTTCAGTATGCTTGGCAGGAGGCTCCAGTCTATCAGGACCAAAACCTTACGCCACTAAAACAATTTCTTCCCGTTAGCTACTGGCCTCAACAACAAGGCCCGGGACCCTCACTGACACAGACCCTTTAACTCCTCCATTATGCGTTACATTATTGCACATCCTGTGAATTTGTACACATATTTGCACAGTGCTACTTCTTTAAAACTGAATAACTCTTCCCCTTTTAAACTCTGACATACTGCACATATTTATTTATTTTTTCAAAGTCATAATTTATTAGTAATTTCAATAGTTTCATAATATACTATGTTTGCTTTTTTTTTAAACTTCATTCTTCTCTCTGTGTTTATGTATGCAGCATTATACTCCAAAGCAAATGAATTGTATGCATAAATCTACTTGGCAATAATCCTGATTCTTAGTCTGATTTATTGGCAAATCTATAAAATCTTCAATCAAATATTTTTGCCAAAGAATAGGAAAAAAACTAACAAAGAAACTAATAAGAAATAATAAACAAAGTGGGTAATAATAATGAAAGTAAACTTCGGATGGTAATTATATCATGTAGATAATAACAAACAAAACTCAATTTCCTCTCTCTCTCTCTCTCCCCCTCACACTCCCTCCCACACACACACACACACAGTTGCACAAGTCTAAACACAGAATAGCTTGTGCTGCTGTAAACTGGTCGGAGGTTGTGCAGGTATCAGTCTGACCCTCCAGACTCTCCTCTCTGCTCTGCTGCTCCACGGCTCCACCACCTCCTCCAGCCGCGACCTCTGACCCCTGTCCAGGAGACAGGCGCCACCGATATGATGTAATTTCTCTCCGCCATGGGCCAGTGGCCTCGGCTGCAATGCGACCCAGGCAAAATAAATATGGGTGTTTATTTGGTGGGAGTGAGGGAGCCCCTCAGGTCGGAGCCGCCCTGGACTTTCCTAAATGCAGCTTTGCACTACAGACGTTTTTGTACCACATCTTTACTCCACAAACAGACAAATAAACCACGGTGGTTTGGTTCTAAGCACCATTATTACACTGTACCTCTGTGATGCTGAGACCACTCAATTTCAGCATCTTGCATCTTCTGATTTATTATTTCAGATACCTGAAGTCATGATTTAATCAACCCTCCTGTCGTGTTCGTTTCTCCCCCCTTACTTTGGTATTCCAGGTCAAATTTGACCGGTCTGTTTTAACAGCTCTTACATTAACACAATAAAAAACATTAATCATCAACACATTTTATTTAACACCCTTTTAAGCTGTAAACAAAGTATCAGACTTCTGGTTCACATGAATAACTGCAGTGAATTACAAAGAATAGACACTGAAAATATAGTCAAAAATTATAAAATGTCAATGTGTGGTTATGTACTATATGATGGATGAACAAAATCTAAAGTAACCATTAATTTCCTTTGGAGGCCATTTTTGACCTGGAAGACCATAGATGTACGACGTTCACCATTCAGATTGAATAAAAGTGGTGAGCAGCAATTGTATATTTTCAAATGCCTGCTGTGGAGGATGTCATACTCATAAGGCCTTGAAGCAATCAAATGTAAAACACAATATATGAGTGATGAAATAAGAAAATCAGTCAGAATTGACCAGAACACGGCAGGAGGGTTAATTGATCCACCTCTCACATGATTCCCCTCCTGTAGCTGTGCAGCCTCCGAAGAGATAAAGCTTTCTCCAGCTGTTCTCACTCGCTACTTGAAGACATTTGGTACTGGTCGTCCCGCCCCGCTGTCATTCTGCATCGGCCTCCAAAGAGCTGGAGAAGAACCATGCACCGCGAGCAGCCTTTGTTTTCACGAGCTCTAAACTGCCTCTCACAGAGACATCCACACCTCGCTGAGATCTGAGCAGCGAACAGAGGGATCTCAGACAGACTCAGCTCTTGTTTGAGACCTCGACGCTCTAAGGAGGACTCGGGAACTCCAAACGTCCCTCCTACGCTGCCGCCGACATCAGACCTACAAGCTGAAGGTCGCCGCAATAAAACATCCACTCCACCTCCTCATATCCCTCAGATGAGGTCACAGCTAACCTGCAGACCTGGACCATTACCTCAGGTCTAGCAGAGGTTCTCGCCTCACTGCACTGGCACCACCCGGTCCAGGTGCCTTTGAGAAACCCGACAGTGTGACGGATGATGAATCACCGGCGTTCACGTTTCTAAGAGCCTCTCATTGAAGTCGGAGTTACAGGATATTGTAAGCAACTACTTTTATTGGGAACAAATATTATGTGGGCCGTCAGGGTTTGGAACCTTTCCCAACTCAGATCTGCCTTTAAAGTCGCTCATGTTTCAGATTAGCGTTAGCGGTGGGACGATGCACATCAGTCTTCCTGCTTTTTCAAGCCCGTCTCTACACTTTCACTTACTCCCCAGTCAATCTCTGACTTCTCTCTCTGTGTGTCTCATTTCTCTTTGTTCTGATTCCCAACCAGGAATTTTCTCTTTGACTCTTCCTCCTGACCTGCTCTGTGTTACAGTCAAGCGTAGAGGGACTCTATCAGCCATATTGTTCAGATTAAATCACAAATTATTATAATTGAGAATAATGGTTTCCATGTCAGCTTCAGTTCAGCTCTCATACAGATTTGGTAAAGGAGGGGGTTGGAAGCTCAGAAGGTGGGGTGACATTTAAGTTATCCTTGATCCGATTTTGACTGGATTTTCATGGCAATACAATTCTTATGTGAATTTGGACATCTGTCTTGTAAAAATTTTACCATCTCTTTTAAATTCAGGGCTTGTTATTTCCCCTGTAGATCAATGGATTATGCTTAATATAGTCAAAAAGACGTGCTCGGGAAACATAAACACGGCTCTCTAAAGTTGGACGCTGTACTGCAACTCAACCCTGTTACGATGTAACTCAAAACAGTGTTGTTTTTAGGGGCAACTGCCGTACGGAGCCACACTAAATACAGATCAGCATTAGAGACAGTTAGACTGGGACTACTTTATATAGACAAAGAAGCATAAATCTCATGAAAACAACACCTGCAGACAGTGGTATCGAGTCACTAAGTACTGTACTGAAGTGCAATTTTGAGATACTTGTACTTTACATTCGTTTTTAATTTTTTTGCTAGTTGTAATTCTACTCCACTACAATTCAGAGGATAATAGTGAACTTTTACTCCATTACATTTATTAAATTCCTTTATTTACTTTGCAGATATGGATTAATTATGTGAAATATAAACACTTTAATAAGACTTTAGTTACATCTGGAATAAATTCACAAGCCCTGCAGTGAATACAATCATTAAAACTAGCTGCTCCTTTACCAGCTTTGATAACACTTTAATGCATCAATGATTATAATATATAAAATATATTATTCTGAAATATAAGATCTGAGTACTTCTCCCACCTCTGTCTGCAGGACATACCTGGGTACAGATTACAGAACGGCATTAGCACGTCTCCTCTTCATAACTGTGTTTCTTGCTGAGCTTATTTCGAGGGGCAGTAAAGCTCCCAGGCATGTGCAAAGGGCATGCAGCGTGGCTTTGACAGCGTAGTTAGGATGTGCTGATGAAAGAGGAGAGGCTGGGAGCCCACGGCCTCTCAAATTAGCCCCGGAGCCCTCGGACCTGTCACATGGAGGCTTAGGCACGGCCGATGTGCATGTATGGAGCTCTGCGTGTGTACAGTGTGTCTTCGTGTGTGGGGTGCCGTGCGTGCAGAGCACATGTGTGAGGTTGTGAGTGCTGCATGAATACACACACTGAGATGTTTTTCTCCTTAGTGTAGATCAAAGGTCGCATTAGATCATAAATTTGAACGGAGCATCCTCTGCGTGGCTCATCGCAGATTTTACAGATTTTTGCGGGACCTCACACAGTTTGAAAAAGCAGACTCAAGCTAAAATGACCTCAAAAAGACGGATGATTAGAAGGATGCATTCAATTATTTATAATCAGACAAGATAAAAAAGATGTAACACTCATCAAGAAATATTTTTATTTTGTTCCTCTTCCAGTCTCCGATTACAGTGCTAGCGTCCAACAATACCTCAGAGAGGCAGCCGGACAGTCTGTTAATGAAACAGAGATCCCCCCGCTCCTCTCACCTTCTCTAATGTGTTCTGCATGTGCATTGCTCAGCCTGACACCCTCTCTGAACATTCAGCTGTTCAGTGTTTGTTAGTGAGGTGGATGGACATCCATAACCCTAAAACTGTCTCAAGACGGCTTTTAATCAGGTTTTTTTCTTCTGTATTGTCTTCTTTCACATTCTCTAACTCTTTATCTCAGAGATTGTGAAATACCCCAAATCTGTAAACTTCCACTGCGCTTAAATTGCTCAACCTGCTTCTCTTCAGGGCTGCTTTACTACAGGAAAATGATACAGATTATATGATCCACCCATGCCCCCTCTAGGTCTGATATGTTCTTGCAATTTCAACTTCAGCTTTAAACACACAGGGAATCAAATGCATAAATTAAACAAAATATATTAATTCCGCCTCTTACCTGAGAGAAGTTGAGCCCGTTGAGGGGGTGACACTGCTCCTCCACCCGCTCCACCGCTCCTGTCGTCTTCCCCATCCTCTCAGCCTCTTGGGCCAGGTACAGGTCCAGCACGGGCGTCCCTCTAGACCGGACCTCCCACTCCGTCAGCGAGTTGATCATCAGCATCACCCACACCGGCCTCTTCCTCTCCCAGTTCCCTGCGATGGCGTTGAACAGGTAGTCAGCGTACAGTCCACGACCCCGCTGATCTGAGGTCATCCAGTAAGGCATCATGTGTTTGACGTAGTCCAGGTGGCGCTTGAGGCGGCGGTACAGATCTCGAGGTAGTAGCGTCTGCAGGCTCTCCCCGTGGGGCAGCAGCTGGCAGTTGGTCAGCTTGGAGATGGTCAGAGGGTCCGTCAGGTCCAGCTCGAAGAACACGTTGCGGCTGCTGTGGAAAGCCTGCTTGGATCTGTCGGGTATAAAGTCCCAGACCCGAGTGTAGGGCACGTGGATGGTACCAAATAAGTAAGAGGGTGGGTGAGGAGGCGCACGCTTTACCCGCCACAGGAAAGAGTTCATGTCACTTTGCTGTGGAAGAAAATAAGAGATGAACGTTTATATATGAGAGCAAAGGCAACAGAACCACCATTTAAAACAAACTAAAGCTGACACATTTTCCCTCTTTGTGGTTTACTGGCTAATAGGCCCGGGTCAACAAGTTACAGATTGAAATTCTGAGACGACGGCAGGGGAAGTCTAGTCAGCTCTGGCTTGCTGCGATGGAGCGGGCAGAGGTTTATAGAGGGGCATTCTGGGCTGTAAACAGACCCCCGTGTATTGTTGAGGTGCATACCTCCGTTGCCAAAGCCTCTTTCGGCCTGGGAAGCATTTTGAAAGCTGCAGTGCAAATATACTGCACTGGAGCTCATAAAAGCCAAAAGCTGAAAGAAACCTGCTCTCCGCTCTCTGACCCTTCTGTGATACTTTTGTTTGTGATTTTTTTTTAACACCAGGCGGGGAAATGTGCAGCTGACAGCCTTAAGAACAGCACTGCTCTGAGGTTTACATTACAGGAAGTGTTTGTCTAGTGCGGTTATCTTTATACAAAACAACTTCACGATGGAAAGGAAATAATCAGACATTCGATATTGTGTTTCGAATATGTTTCCTGTTAAGTGCTGTGCAAATGTGCTGTGCATGTGTTCTGACTGTGATGCTGGCATTATTTTAATATGAGAAAAAGAATTAACTTATATAAACAATATCACAATTCTGGCTTCTGAGACACAGTGTAATCAGGCATTTGAGGGATGAAACCCATTACTGTAAAATAAAGTTATTCTTAGACAATGTGTACTTCTTAAATGTAATCAAGATTTCCTTCAGCTGTGTTCCAATTATACTGCGCACTGCCAACCCTGCCTTTGTCAAATAAAACGTTTCAAAACGCTGCCAAGAGCGAGTGAGGTCTTCTTGTGGGATGTTCTGTTATCATCATAATTAACTACAACGAACATCGTCATAGTCAAAGTCATTCCTGGCACAAACTCTCTCTATAAAATAAATTGAAAGTGCTAGATTTTAGTTCACAGCAGCGTTTCTTCTTTGCAAAAACAGTGAGATGTTTTAACTGTAATTTCCACATTGGCAGGGTGCAGGCGACACTAGGCTGACGGGAAAGCACATCGGAGACACGATCTGTCAGATTTTTGAGGGAGGGAAACTAAAAGAGCAGTGCTTTTTTTGTGTGTGTGCTCATTCGCAGTGTTGTAAAGTAACTATGTACATTTACTCAAGTACTGAACTTAAGTACACTTTCGATGGACTTCTTGAGTATTTCAATTGTCTGCTACTTTGTTCTTCTACTCCATTACAACTCAGAGGCAAATGGTGTACTTTTACTCAACTACATTTATTTTGTTCCTTTAGTTGCTTTTCAGACTTGGAATAATGATGTGAAATATAATCAACTCTTAAATCAGACTTTAGTTCCACCTGGAGTAAATTCACAAGCTACCCTGCAGTATACAAAGGCATTCAAACTAGCTGCACCTTTACCAGCTTTGAGAACACTTTAATGATCAATAATTATAAAACATATCATAAATATTATTCTGAAATGGACCAATCTGCAGAATGACTACTTTTACTTTTGGTACTTTTACTATTTTCTGATGCTAATACTTTTACTTAAGTAACATGATGAATGAAGGACTTTTACCTATGGCAGAGTATTCCTCTGGTACTAAAACCTTAATGAAGTACAAGATCTGAGTACTTCTCCCACCTCTGGCATTAGTGCATTATCTGTCATATTTTTGGAAACTAAGAGAGCAGAGCTTTTTTTCCTCCTGTGTGCATACTCATTCGTTAACTTGCAAGTGTGCACTTAGAGCCTTCCCCATAAATGAAGACTTTTCTGACATGGAAAGTGTGGTGGTGTCCTGCAGAGAGGCGAGATCCCCTCTGCTAAAGCTGCGTGGACTTTTCTGGAGAGCCTGGGCTCCTTTTTTTATGGGGGTAATTAATCCTAACAGAAAACAGAGACCACTGTACTGACGCATTAGAAATCACATGAGGCTAAAGAGCACGAAGTCTTCAGTGATCTCTGACAACAAATCCGTTTTCCAAGTTGGATGTGATGCGCTAATTAAAGTAAAGCATGATCTCCAAATGACTCCCTTATGATATCAGAGTGTGTCATATTTGAACATTTGCCTAATGCTGAGGTCATGCTTTTTCTACAGTTATTATCTTAATCCTCACTTTTCCCTCCTTCATGTCTCTGCTCTGCTGCACTTCTTCACAGTAAGAGTTCAAGCCACAGTCATAATCTCAGCAATATTCCCTGATAAGTGTTTTTGTAGGCCGTGTGTCGTGCTGAAACAGAATCACGCCTGAAAGGTCAGTGAAACTTCCCCAAATGAAGTCAAGTCACCCGCGTGTGTTCCCCACTTTGCGTTTTCTCACAGTCATGAAGTTGGCCTGCTTTTATGATTTCTCTTGGCAAAGTGCATTCATTTCTCTCCTTTTGAGTTATTTTATGAGCAAGTTCAGAAATACCTGCACTTCATATGTCATATCAAGATAATGCACAGTGTTTAATTTCTGATATTAATTTAAATACATGAAATAGTATTAGTCGTTATCATTTGTATTGTTATTATGATTAAAGGCCTACAATTTGACTAATTATCAGGCAATTCTTATTAATCAAGCAATCAATAACTCAAAAATGTCATCCCATCTTTTAATAATCATATATTTTATAATTTATTTTATTTAATCTCTTTATCAGTTAATAATAATAATGAGAAGAATGAAACAACTTTGGCCTCATTAAAAAGCACAATTATGATTAATAATAAACGATGGTGGGATTGTTCCCTCCAAGACGTAAAAATGTCTCCCAAATATTTCCAACTTTATGTCTTTAAGAAAGAAAACTACAATAAAATAAAGTTGTGTGACCATCTTAACAGTATCCCTTGAGGGCTGTTAAGGCTTAACAACATATAATGTATTACGAGGGTCTGTTTTGGGAGAAATGTTGCATCCGTGACTTCATAAAGTGTCCCAACACGACTCACCGACTTCGGTGCGTCGCACTGCCTCGGTCTGTCCGGTCGGTGCGCGCCCCAGGGTGCCACAGCGTGCAGGAGCGCGCTCAGGAAGACCCAGCTGAATCCCGGCAGACAGGCCATGGTGTGGAGATGACAGGACGCTCCTGACAGGCGGCTCTCAGAGGTCTCTCCTACCGGCTCGTTTCTTACTTTCCCCGTCTCTTTTGAAATAAAAACACTTTACCGGTGGCCTCTTGGCTCGCATGTGCCGCGCGGCTGGAGGACCATTCCGCCCCTTCGATACTCCCGACGCTCCCCGAGGCTGAGTTAAGTTTTTCCTGAAACTTTTTTTCTGTCTACGTAAACTCGGTGCAGTTCTGAAGCTGAAAACTCTTTGGAGAGTTTCCGCGGAGCGCTCCGCAACTTTGGAGCGTCTTGACTGTGAGAGAGGGAGGTGGGACGACTTGAGAACCCCACTAACCCACCCCAACACACACAACCACACACTCACTCACACACACACGCACACACACACACACACACACACACTCAAACACACACAAACTGCTTCTTTTAAGAGGAGGGAGCGCAGGTTGAGAGAGGGATGACAGGTTTGCCTGATTATACCCCCCAGAGAGACCCGACCAGAGAGCAGAGCTGAATGAGTGTTGCTGTATCGCAGTGGTATAATTTAAATAATAATGAAAGCATATGAAACTTTTGAATTGAATTTGAATTAGTTGAATTATTTCATATTCCCATGGTTAACAATTAAACAGATTAAGCAATCTATTCATTTAGACGGGACATGTTTAGCCTATATACTGGTATTTATAATTATAATAATATATGAATAGCCTACTTATTATTTTTATGTATAATTTCGTTTTATTATTATAATAGCAATACTTATTATTATTTGTATTTTATTCTTAATATAATAACAGTGATAATACTTATATTAATAAAACATTAATAATTATTTTTAATAATTATTATAATTTTTTAACCTTTTTTTTTTATTAGGTCCAAAATGTTTGAGAAGTCTAATTTCTCTGCATTTTCATTGTGTTTTTTCGCATTATTATCACCACTGCATTGAGCGATATTCCCCTAAAATATCCAGGCAAAACACTCAAACTCAAAATATGCAGAAGGTCAACCGACTCCCGAACATGCTTTGAAACTTTTGCCTCAATATTTGAAATGTTTAGCTAAGTAACAATTTCTACAGTGTATAATGCTGCCGCTGAAGCTCGTTCCTTTCAACAAAACTGTCACCAAGAAGATCCAGGTGGCATAAACATGAGCCCAGAGTTGTTTGTTTTGTTTTCAACAGAGTCATTCCAAAGATGTAAATGAGCAATATTTCACATGTTGTCATGTGCTTCCTCTCCATGAGGATAACATCTATCTCTGTCCTTCTCTGTTTGACAACCCTGCAGCAGTACATGTGTATGAGGCTCTGAGAGCATGAGCCCTTATATGCCTGATTAATGTCCACAAATAAACAGGTCCAAGTAAAGACAACTGTGAGAAGTGTTTTATTTATTTTCACTCCAGCACAATTCTTAAGACATATTAGTCATGATGTGGAGCGGGCGGATCGGAAATAAGCGCTGGTGTTGAGAGAAAGTGGCCCCTCTCGCTGCAGGCCACCATGTCAACGCTCCACTACTCCGCCATGACCTCAGTTATTGTCCAAGTGGCAGACATGTGACAGAGTCAAGTAGCGGGACATTTATCATGGAGACCCCTCAAACAAGTGGCACCAGGCCCCTCCCTGCAGACTGACGGCAGACAGACCCTGGACAAGCAGCTCTTTGTCCTCAGCCATGTTCCCCACTCCTCTTCTCACCACTCCACCTCCCTCCTGTTACTGGGCGGCTTTGTTGCACCGTCCCTGTACGCTCATTGTATTCTCCGCTCAGATGAGGCAGATTGGGGCGTTTCTGCTGAGCGTCTTTGATCAGCTTGTCTTTTAACACAGTTTCACGTTGTAAAACTCTGACACTCCTGCCCTTTGACCCTTTGACTTTTTTATTGGGCACCATTCATCAAGCTCTGGGAATCTGAAAGGCTGAAGAGTCAATATTTCTTGGTTTTTTACACATCTGAACAATAGCTAGCCTCAGATGTTTTTTGATAGCAAAAGCACCATGTTGATCTAATCCCATCTTTGTACCCTTGTTTCCTCTCCTCTCTCTGGGACAGGTGTGGGATTTCAGGGGTTTCATCTGCTCTCTTAAGGCCACCTGTGGACTCAGGTACTTGCTTTAACCACACCTTGCACTGGGCTTCTCTTTGAAGGAGCTTTTCCACATTCTTGGCCGGTTAGGAGAGGGGCTTATGAGCGGCTGGCTGCAGGAGATTCCTGGACGGGAGCCAGCGCTTACAGCATAGTGCACATATAGCCGGGGACGAAAGAAGACTTAAAAGTTAATGTTCTGTTAGCAGACCGCAGAAACATCCACCTACAGGACGCACATCTGGGCAGGCGTTACAGAGAGACATTTAAAGAGCCCGATCTTCAAAAAGTGTATCTGCAACTGCCGATACTGATGCGTTCCAACACTTTCATTTGGCTTTCCCTCGTACAGATTGTAACCATTATGGGAGGTAAGGACGAGGGAAAAGAGACCCTCTTAATTGTTGTGGCCCTGAAGCTCTTAGGATCCTGTGTCTACTTGTCCTTCGCTGCTGTATGTCCGTCTGATGTTGTGCAGAAGTCCTGCCACAAAACCTCAACATTCACTCAGCATCATGAATGTCTGTAATGAGAGAGGTGCTTCTATTACTGCTACATGAAAAGGGAAATGTGACAGAGATAGGGGTTACTGAGGCTGGAAGTGTTTTGTTTATTATGTGCACAGGGACCCCTAGTGGTGTGAGGAAGAATTGGGGTTTTGCACAGTGTGGACAAAGGTAGGGAGATAGATAGAGCTTCAAAGAAAATGTGAATACGATGGATATGAAGGAGTGGCTCATGGCTTTAGGCAGCTGTACTTCAGAGACTGTCAGACTGACTGAAAAGGCCACACTGAACTCTACACACACACACAGAGACACACACACACTATCTCCTCTGGTCTCTTGCTCGGGCTCCAATATCCTCTCCCCCGCTTTGAAGTTGTCGAAGAACAATATTGACAGGTTCTGGTTAAATGTTATTGAGGTTTCCTTTTTCGGAAGGTAATTTTAGGGGGTGCAATATGTCAAAGAATGTCAGAAGGGGGTCCAAAATTAATCTGTTTAAGTCAAATCACACATAGCACAGGCAGACATAAGGAGTTAATTACCCAGTCTGACTTTGCATGTGTTTGGTTTGTGTCTGAGACTTTGACCCAGTGTTTGTAGATGTAGTAAACACAGATTAAGATGGTGTTTAGTAGCAACAAGTCTGTATTAAGTTGTTTTCTCCATGCTCTCTGCAGTGACGTCTCCTGTGGCGTGTCAACACATGTAGGATGGCTATCTGTCTGTCTTCATCAAGAAAGAGCAAAAGCAAGAGGGGAATAGATGAGAGGAAGAGATAAAGTGACAGGGGCCATGGTGAGGGTTGTTTTTCTGGAAGTTGTGTCTCAGATCATTTTTGTCTCTCATTGTTTTGGGGTCATGTAAGGATAAGGTAACATTGACCTGAGTTACATTGGCTATTACTTACAGTGAGTGATGAAGGTAGTTTGGATCAGAGGCAGATTTGGAGCAATTTGGGGTAATGAAAAGGTTTGAAATAGCATACAGAAAATAAGACGATGAAAACAGCTTTTTCCCTATAGCAGCAGCTGCAGTACAGAGTGGTATTCATCCTTCAATATCTCAAACACATGTGGATACCCTCTTATAAAATGGTAAGGGAGGCCTTGTTATACAAAAAATACTACTCTAAGGCATTAAGTGTCCTGAGATTTCATTTCAGTGTTTATTTTTGCTTTTGAGCACAAATAAACACATGCCTACTAACTCTCATCGCTGATACCTTATACTTTCTAGAGTTTATAATGCTCTCACATCAAAGGCCGGGCTGGCGAAGTCACCCCATGATGCTTTGCGTTCTCTCCCACTGATCATTGGCATTGTGAGTAATTGTATTCTCCATATCGGGAACCCCCCTGCAATCTTCTCTCTCATTCTGCCCCATTTACCCCTGAGAGCCAGAGCAGGGGAGGTGGACGAGTGAAAAGCCCCTCCTGCTGTTAAGTAGATCTACCTTGTGGCTACTCGAATGCTGAAAAAATAAGATATGGAGGAATAATGATGTTTCCCCCATTATCATTTCAACAACCATTGTGACATCTCTGCAAATCTCAGCTCTGGACAATGGAAGTATTTTATATCATAATATTATGGAAATACGATACATATAGCTAATGTTGGTGCGCATAATGCTTCTAAAGTTCATTGTCAATGTCCTGTTTGTGGTTTATGCAAGCAGGGGTTCAACAGAGAATGCCAAATAAGGCATTTTGCTGTGACTGGGGAACACAGTGTAAACAGCATGTGTTATGATACCATTACATCAAAGCCTCTGGTCTGCACTGGTGTGCAGGAGACACACAGAATTCAAGCCTGAAGGATCAGATGAGCCCTGCTTTAAGTCGAGAAATATCTGGATTTGGACTTGACCTTCTTTTGAAGACGGTCATCTATTCTAATTAGGTTCTTTGAAGATTATCTCATTGTCAAGGAGCTTTTATTTTACATGTATAGTAAATTCAGGGCATCAAAGCTTGCCTCTACATATACTATATCATGTTCAACGATCAACAGGGATGGGAAGCATTGCTTTAAACACTGTCTGCCCACACTGTTTTCATACATGGTGATCATCCTTGCTTTTAATGTGAGTTTATGGGACTGACTAGAGAAATCAAAGCCTCTGAGTCAGTGCTGCCCTTGTCTGCTCTGTTGTAAATTTTTCAGTTTGGTGGCAGCGAAGCTAACACATTTAATCCAAGGTTTATTTGGTGTATGTCTACCATCTGTCTGTGGTGGTATTGTACCCGGGCTGCTATGGCCTCTGTTGGATGTGTTTGAGGGGGTAGTCTTAGTCATAGCCTGCCTGACGCTTTGTTCACCCACATCTGTAAAGCCAGGTGTCCAAAATACCACACAGTGTGTATACAGCACAATATGGCCACCATCCCTGCGGCTATTTTTAGTGAAATGTTGCTTGATCATGTCAAATGCCTGACCTGTATATTGGCGCCTTTCGAACAGCATGGCCTCCAATGAAAGGCATGGTTAAAAGTGAAAGAAATTGACACATGATGGCAAACATCCTGACTAAGTTGCATCGTCAAAGAGAACGTTATGATGCTATCAGAAGCTTTTAGATCTCTGTGATTAATACTAATGGACGTCTTTCATTTCATGGCAGCTGGATTTCACTGATATCACAAGAACTTTTAAGTAATGCGTACAGTATGTGTCCGCGTCTTAGGAGCACTGGCAGCTCCAGGCATGGTTTAGGCGTGTAAAATGCAAAACCAAGAGGCGATATTTGTCAAAAAGAATGCCGGCTTCTAAAGCAGTTAGCAATAGCAAAGCTTAGATCACAACTTGAGACTATTCCTTAATTTTAAGAACAGCAAAGATGGGCTTTCAGGGCTTTTCTTCAATGAAAAATGTGTTTTCACTCCACTGCTGACTGGCTTCCGCAAGAGTCTGATTGGTGGAGGTTCTAGACAGAGATAGAAAGTTGGTTCATCCAATTACCTGCCAAATATTTTTTGAAAAAGCCTTCTCTTTTCCAAACAGTTTCCAATTACTGCTTCTCAGATGGTTCTGTCCAACAAACCAATCTAGTGTGTCAGGTTACTCGACTGCAGCGGTCGGGTCAGAATCAGTGTAAGGCCGTGAGAGAGGGGCTGTACAATGTGAAGGCCTTTCTTTCCACTAGGCCTGTAATGTTGTCTTGGTAACACAATATGACATTTCATGCTTCCTATCCATCATCTGCTCTTTTCTGAGTATCTTTTTCTGTCTTTTCCCCCCACACGTCTCCTTCGGTTTTAGGCTCTGTTTATTTTCAAAATCAGTGCGCGGTTCTGTAACACTTGGCTGGTCTTCTCCCTCAAACCTGATGACTTGAGTTCATGTGTCAACGTGGATATATAGTCATCTAAATATGAGACATGATGGAGGGGAGAGAGATAGGGAACAGACAGAAGAGGGAAATTACAAGAATAGAATTACAAACGGAAAAAAGGTGGTGATAGAGAGCAATTTATGTGAAGAGACGCGGGAATGCCAGAGAGGGAGATGATTAGGTCTGATTGACGACTCTTTATTGACATATGTGGAGATCATCTATTGCTTTAAAGGACATATGTCAAGTGTCTTGAATTAATGGTTTGTAGAAAGAGGGCAGAGGAGGAGGAGGCGGTAGAGGCTTTCAAGATCTGTCTCCGTAATAACAACCTGGCTTAGGAGTTGGATAAACACACAGACATGCATAGACATCCACACACAGATACACACACTCGTACACACACTCCAGACTTCTCCCTGCTCTCCGGGCTTCGTTCCTACAGCTACTCTTCACTCACACATAGACCTGTTCTGCTGCATGACAGGGAGCAGAGGAGCTGTCAACAGACCCGGAGCCTGTCAAGAAGCAGTCTGCGCTCTACACACACACTAACACACACACACACACACACACACACACACACACACTGATATAAACACAGATCCATAAATGCACACACAGTTGAAACATGTCAAACAGCATGGCTTCTATGACAAAATACACACAACCACATGCATGGTAGGTCAAGAGACACACATTAAACAGTGTGGCTTAAATGACTGAACTGTAACACACACACGCACACAAATAACAGAAACACATTAAACAGCATGACCCTCATGACTGAATACACAAACACACACTCACAGACACGCAGAGACAAATACACAAGCAGTCCGCCCATTCTGCTTCTTCAGCTGATCCTTAACATGTGTCAAGGTTTATACTGTAATCTACTGTAAGAGACTGAGAAAAGAAAATACACTGACTTCACCTCTCCTTTCATTTCTGGATTTATTTATGGTCTTGTCTGGAGCTGTGTTTGGGCCACGGGACGTTTATGTTGTATTGCCATGTGTGTGTAACATATGATATCATTAACCACTCACTCTGACTTACCTTGGTATTAACTACTTCAATGCATCATTTAACATTGTGGCAGGCTTAGGCTACATTTAAACTGATATTTTTAGTGAACTTATTTGCGTTTTGGCCTTTTATCCACACCCAAAAAGTGTTTTAGGTCACTGAAAACAGAGCTTTTGCGAACCTATGGCCAAGGACAAAGATCTCAGATTTCGTGCAGCTGCATCATAAATGCAAACCTGAACGGCAGAAATGGCCTGATCACCTTGCTAAAAGTAAAGTTACGTCAAAGTAAACTTTATTGTCAATCTTTCTGTTTGTGTGTACAGACAGAGAGATCGAAATACCGTTTTCCACAATCCCGAATACAAAAATACAAATATATATAAAAATATGTATAAAAATATGTATATCCTATATATACACAATCAACAGACACATTTATACATATGCACATATTAACGCAGCGTCCACACGGCGGCATGCGTTGAAGCTTGCCGGGGCGTGTCTGAAACTCGACCAACAACCAATCACATGAATCTCCCGCCCCGGACCCACAAGCACGCGGTTTGATTGGCTAGAGCTTGTACTGGCATATGATTTGATTGGCTGACGCTGCCGTCGAAGCTTCAAAAGTTGAACATTGCTCAACTTTTGAAGCGAGCAACGCGAGCAAAGCGAAGCGACGGAACCACAATGCAGTTCGGCAAAGCGTGAAGTCACCCCATTCAAAGTGAATGGGCAGAAGCGTTGAAGCTTCAACGCACACCGCCGTGTGGACAGGCCGTAAGGCGTAAAAAAAGCACAACAATCAATATACAAAATAACAGTCACTTCAATATCTTTGGGAAATGTACATTAGTGCAAGATTGTCATGTTTACACATACACTTTGGTTGTTGTTCTTCTTTATTGAGGAACAGATGCGCCATGTTTCTTGTCAAACAAGAGGACAAACCTTTGTTATAAAATGGCTCCGTACATGGAGTGAGGCCTTAGATTGGTTCCCAAAGTATTATCATCTCATAGAGTCAAGGCTTCCCCAGAGTACACTCTTTTAGCAAACCAGGCCGCATAGCTCAGTTCCTCGTGGCTCGACTGCAACCCATCAATAACATCACGATGACAGCCGCTAGTCTCCACCTGGCCTCATAGAAGATGAATTACAGCCTCAATCTGACAGAGCTCTGATGCTCAGCTCCCAGCGGAGGGCAGGCTGGGAGCCTAATGCTCTATAGGGAGGCCGATAATACAGTAGAAGCAATACAGATGCAGTGGATATACTGTACAGCAGCGGTTCCCAACCTTTTTCAACTCAGGGCCCACATAAGAATAAAATAAATGTGCGGCCCACATTCAACCATAAACAATACGGAGTACAGACCGCTGTCAAGGACTGTAATGACCGTTGCTAAGGAGGATCAAGAAAGAGAAAGAGGTTAAAAGAAAAGAAATTTCCACACAAATCATAATGTTTTGCCTTCCGCGGCCCACAGGTTGGGAACCGCTGCTGTACAGTATAAACATGCATAGTAGACATGTATTTAGGCCTAGTGTAACCTAGCATTTGTGCTAAATAATTTGTGATAGGTTTGATGTGGACAGAGAAACTGGACTTGATTTAGTGATACCTCATCAAATGCTGGTTTGAATTATTTACTTTATTTTCATCAAGACTAGAAAGGTACCAGCTATTCTCTGTGAGACTGTTCTAAGGCTGAGTCGTGCTTTGAGCTAAATGCTATCTTTAGCATGCTAACTTGCATACAATGACAATGCCAACATGCTACTATTTAGCAGGTTTTTACCATGTTACCAATTTATATATTTTTTTCAAATTTACAAGCTAACATTTTCTAATTCCTGCCAAAGGGAAGGTGATAGTTTTGAGGCTGTGGTTGTTGCAAAAAGTGTGATTAAAAAGTTGTTGATAGCTATTCTCAGTGAGACTGTACACAGTACACACAGTGGTACTTTAAGCTAAATGCTATATTTAGCATGCTACTGTAACATGCTCATATAGAAAATGCCAATGCTAATTAACTGTAGGAGTTATGTTTATGTTACCAGTCTTGGTCTTTGCATATTTAGATGTCCATTAGAGCAAAGGACAGTTTGAAAAATCCAACTTTTTGATATTCTCCGTGCATGTTGAATTTACTTGGTGAGTATACCAAAGAGCCTTGTGCAGCACAGATATGAGGGTTATTACAAACAGAAACTCTAGCAGTGACCCTGTATACAGAGGCCTGGTGAGGGCAGCCTGGTCTGACTGCAGAGGGTTAAATCATACATTAGACTCCCGGGAGTTCAGAACTCTGCAGCCGGCTAAGTGAGACAGTCGGTTGATTTATGAGCCGGAGCTGAGCGTAGCGCAGTCTGCTGGGTCGAAGCACGCCACCATGATTGAAAGTCACATCGGAGCCAATGTAAGGTCCACTCACTCACCTCACAGCAAACGCCCAGAGATAACTGTGTTATGTTTGGGTGCTGTAGTTGCTCAAATGAAGTTGACAGAGTAGCATTTACAAAGTAATTTGAGCATGCAGGACATTTTTTGTTCCTCGTAACTTTCCCTAAACCTCCTCACGCCTAATTTGTTGCCATTTCATCTTTGCCCTCCCTGTATCCACGCTATCCTATCCTCGCTTTCATGCAGTCGAGTACACCGAATATTGAAGATGTTATACTTTTATTTTAACGATTTAAAATCAGTAATGCAGTCAGTCAAATTGACAACGGCAAAATGTTAGTCCGTCTTTCAGTTGATCAAATTCTGACTCAAATATCTCGAAAACGACTGAATTGATTGAATTTAATTATTTTGCACCATTATCAGGTTTAAAAAGGCCGTTTATCCAATACAATGCTGTACGACATTCACATCAGCCTTATTCATATGTTAGCCAGTGTTATCATGTGATAAGGAATTACATTGATCTGACCCTTGTTTTCTGTGTTTCAACCCACATTTAATGGATCTGGTGACCAACTCTGTTATTATTCAATAACCATCTCAAACTGCCTTAAGTGGCCTGGGAATCCTTCCCTTTTCTACAAACCATCTCATATGATGGGACTGCAGCATAAAAGAGTCTTACAGTGCTGCTAGCATGGCTGCAGTCTTTTCTACATCATTGCTGATCTGGTGGTATTGTAACCACTGTAAGTACTACGTTATACAAACTACATAGTTGTTTTTCAATGTACTCTCATAACAAAGTTCAACAATGCTGTCCTGCATCACACTGCTTCTGATGAGCACAATATATCTTGATGCTCCCCGTCATCTCCTGAGCGAGCTTGTGAAACATTTTGTTTGTATGAGGCTGTTGCCGGTCATAACTCGAGTCAGCCAGCAGTGTCTTAGCAAGCTTACAGTGATAATGTCTCAGGAGACTGTAAACTACAAGGCATGTTGTAAATCATGTGTTTTTGCAGACAGAAGAGGGAGCTAACAATAGATGGGAAACTTTGGCTGCGAACCTCTTACACTGCTTACAGAGCGATAAAAAACTCAATATTTTGCAACACCATAGACCATGAGTCTCCTGTTGTGAAGTCGGTGGTGAGAACCTCATGTGGAACAAATATTTAGACTTTAGTTAAATAACACTCACTGTTTTGTGGCGATATTTGTTTATTCAGTTGTCTTCTTTTGTTATTATTAAATCAATAATCTCTTAACTTTTTCCTTGTGAGTTTAAACACAAAGAAAATTAGTCAGATTTACAGGTCACTCGTAGAAAAAAATAGAAAGAATTCAGTATCATTAATCACTTCTCTGTCCAAAATGATATTCATTTGGCATTTGTTTTATTATTCTGTCCTCAATTTGGCCTAAAAAAATGCAAATGGTGTCACTTATGACAACCACTTGGCTTATTAATTGTTGTACTATAATACTGCCAACTGTTCACTACTCAGTGCTTGTTTTACCCGGATAAATCTTTATCCTACACAGTGGCCTCTACACAGTGGCTTCTCTGCCTTTACAAACCGTTCACTCGATGTTCAGATCATCTTCACTTTTGTCTCTGCTCCTGCCTCTCACATCCTCAGTCTATGTGATGCAACATCAAACGCTACACATGAAAGCCTCTCCGCAGCGCTGGAAAAAGTCTCTCTCTTGAAATGTGGTTCACATTTCATGCTATTATCATATCACTGGACATGTCCGCATGCAACTTTTGTTTTGAAGACTGTGGATTCAGAGAGTAAATGAGCCACAGAGTCAGTAATTTGAGCTCTAATCCCAACGTAAGCCCTGACGGAGACTCAACCGTTCTGTGGAAACATTTCCGAAGCCAGACCTCATTTGAGGAAGGAAAGTGAAGATGATGTTGATTAAAATGACTGAATAATCTCAGAGTTCCTGTTTGTCTTGGCTTTATTCGTTGCTATGTGACAATGAGAAGGAAAAGAAGAAAGAAAGATGTAGGGACTGATGGAGAGTGAGTGAGAGGGATAGAGAGAAGAGGAATTACAGTAAGAGGGTCTTTTGTTGTGTTGAGGAAGGAAATCTGTGAGAATCTGCTATAGGGAGTTATCATCAAACAGTTGATAAGGTACCAGAAGGACATCTGACTATGTTTGGTATAACATGTATTTAAAAAATGTGGCAAATAGAAATTGTATTAATGTATTTTAACAACCAAAATAAATGTTTTTTAAGAAGCCAGTGATCATTGAAACTACTGAAAAAAAGTTAATAATCTGTATAGGTTTAAATAACTCAAACATATTAAAAATATGTATAAATAGGCAGAGCAGCTTTTTCCCCTTTGCATAATCTAATATATCACTTTAAAGGAAAAGGAAATAACATTTACAAGTCATTTAGTGAAAAGTTGTATTCAGCTTACCTCCACTTAAAAAGGAAGAACGTTTTTTTTTTATTAAATATTACATTGTAAGATTTTTGATTGCAGAGAACTTCCTGTAAATGGCAATGCTGCCTTTACAGATGAATGGAACAGGAACGACTGAAGTTGCGGGTTTTCAAAAGTCACCTTCATGATGAAAGCAATGCGGTGGTTTTGAATTACTGCACACTTAATCATATTTATGCAAAGAGGTAACTCCATCATCCCAGAGCTGTGGACGAATCCTGGGCTCCCACCAGGGCTTGTGATCTCATCTTAATGGATTTAGTAGGAACACGGTGTAACAGAAAATTCTGAGGAATTAATCATTAGAAAAATGTCTTCTCTGAGTCGAAAGGTTTGGAGCGAGCTGCTAATGTATCGTTCATAACCTGAGTCCATTCAGTCCAATTGAAATGGATGCTCTGTCAAACCCAGCAGAGCAGAGGGGCCTGAAAATGGACACCTGCTAATGAAATTACTGTTAAACCCAAAAGGAATTACCATTGGGAAATGTGTGTGTGTGCATTAATGTGTTTTGCCATTAAACTCATTAGGCCATGATAATAGGCCTCTGTATGTTACTGTCTGTGGGTGTGTGGTTCCACACAAAGTTTCCTAGTGTTTCCACAGCAGGCCTGTTGGAGGTTTGACTGGCGGCCCGGCCTTGTGGGCTGCAGCTCCTGTGATTTATCAAGCAGCCAACCCCCAATGTGCTTCTCGTGGGGCTTCCCAGCCCTCAACAAACATCCACGAGCTTGTCTAAACCAAGGAGGCCATTCAGCTCTTAGGCAACAGGGCCATATTGCGGTTAACCATTACTCTTTAAAACAAATCTTATAATGATCCATGCTGCGGCTGCTACAGAGGCGGTGGATTTGGATCAGAGCCACATCCCCAATTGGCCCGATCCCAGAGCCTCTCCGCTCACTGTCTGACCCCGGGTCCAATCCTCAGCCCTGCCACCTAGGTTGAGCTACAAACAATGCAGCAATGGTGATTCAAGTCTGAACAACCTCCACTGCTGTATCAAATTCTCCCTGTAACCCATTTTTAACCCCTGAGGAAACCTGGTCTGTACCTCAGCTATTCTAAAAACCGAAGCCCCTGTGATCTCAAGAAAACTCGGCCAAGTCTTTAGCTTCCCCACCATATAAAACATGTTCTAACAATTATCAGAAGGCTTTAATTTTCTCAATGAGCACCATCGATCTCCAGAACGGTTTCTCCGCATATATTTCAGACTGTACTGCTCTGGCACACCGTACCCACACATGGACACAATGAAGCAGCATAATGAAACCATCTATCTTCTTGACACTAAAGGCTAGCACACAGAAGGAGCTTACTGTCTTATAAATCTCTCATAAACCCAGCCAGTTTGGTCTGCTCCATTATTAAGATCCAGATAGAAATGCCCCGCGCACCTTTTTCTCCTGGGTTTTTTCCGTGTTGAGATTCTTGGCAGGAGATGTGAGGGAGAAGAGACAAAGACATGCAGCGTTGAAATAGGAGTTGAAGTGTTTTGAAGTCGTCTTGAGAACCTCCCATAGCGCCCCCCCCCCCCCTCCGGGAGCTGACTCCATTTGACCCATAAAACTGGAGACCTCAAGTTCACTTGGTTAAGGATCAGCGAGCGCACAGAGCAGGCAGTGATGCTCGCACAGATATGCTTTTGTAAACCAAACCTGAGAAGAGCATAGTTGTCTGGTTTTTGCCTGGTTATGTCTGTGTGTGTCTGTGTGTGAGAGAGATGGAAAGGGAGACCAAACTCATAAAAATCCTTTTAATTTTTTCATATGTGTGCATATGTTTTGCATCTGTGTGTGTGCGTGATACTAAACCCTTAAATACCTTGCTTGAATTGATTTGTGTGCGTGTATCGGTTTGGAAGGGTTGGCTGAAGCTATTTGTGTTTACTTGTTCTTGTGTGCGTCTGTTCATGTATAGACCAAACCCCAAGAGAGCATAAAAAGCATGAATATCCACAAATACTATTTACAAGTTTTCTGGGTTTGTGCATATGTGTGCTTGTGTGTGAGATAGCAAGGAGCACTCGGTGTTCGGGCCAACGACAACAAGAAGTTCCTCCTGGACAAAGCAGCCAGTCATGACTCAGTTGTGATACCTGCGCCCAGCATCAGCAGAACGCCAAAACAAACACACCCTGAAGTGGAGCTCGGCTCAACTTCTCTCTGTGTGGAAGTAATTACTGAGGTGTTGAAGTTGTCACTTTTCCTTTCACACATTCGTTTAAACTCTCACACAGACACACTCTATTTCAGAGGAGACTTTATCCTGTGCAGGCTCTGTAGGCTCACCTGTGTGGAGCAGTGGAATTAGCATGTCCCTGTTTGGCCGATAACGACGGACACACCGACTCTTTCCAGTTCAGACACATAATGTTTTGATTTTACGGTCGTTTAAGTTGCAATAACCTCAAGGTCTCACCTCTGCCAGCCCACTGCTGCTCAGCCTCATGATGAGAGATGACAGTTTCTTGCAAAGTAAAGAAGGTGCTAAAATATTCAGCAAATAAGTTGGAATGAATAATTTTCCACCTGTTTTGCAGTCTACATTAAGCAATAACAGCTGTTAAATGAAGGCATGACTTTGACCTGACCGTGTTTTTGAAGTCCTCCTCAAAAAGTTACAATACATACAAAGATACAGTAACTACTGAAGGTGAGTCTGCTAGCTTTTTGTTAATCCAACTTGGAAAGTTGTTAGAAATAACTGACAACATTTCACAATTGGCAAAAAGAACTTGTGAAGTCTAAAAGAAAACACAATTTCTGGCAGTTTCTTCTACAAGAATTAATACAAATAAATATTTCTACTAATATATACAATTCATCTAACTTTTACTATTTGTTAACATTCTGGTTGCACTCGTTAAAAAACTGCTCTCAATACGTAACACCGCAAAAAATTACAAATTCATGCACTGTATAATGTGAGCTCAGGGCTGGGAGTAGGGGTAACCAACTTGGTAAAATGCATGAATTTATTTTCCTATTTTTTTTTTAATTACATGAATTACATAACTCATCCGGCTGCCATCTTTGTTTGAGCCAAGAAACTTGATGCATCTTGTGAAATTAAAGAGACACTAGTTCCTTGCACACTTTTTGTGAAATATCTTTGCACTGGAAGCAAATAGTACTCTCTGAAGTTAATTGGCATCTATTCCAAAAGTTTTGTTAAATGACCTAATAAGATTTTCCAACATACATAGCTAAAAAATTATAAGCATATCCATTTTCTTTTTTTATTCGAACAAATCCTGTCAGTGCGATAAATATTGTTGTTCCAAATCAGTAGCCAATAGTTTCCCCATAAAGCACCATGTTAACTTCAGAGTAATATTCCTCACATGCAGTGACCTGTTAAGTGCATCAGCTCATACATGGATATGCATAATGATGTAACAGTAATCTGATCCCTTCATGTTTTACTGCTCCTACGGGGGCTGTGATTTCACATTGTCAGGACTGATTTGCAGCAGGAGTCGTCTCCAGCTGGCGTTTCCATAGATCTGTATCTAAAAGTAAATGTACTGATTAATGAGAGAGCCTGTACCTAAAACCTATCTGACAGTTACTGGTTGAAAGCTGATGAACTGCTGGGTTTACAGGCAGCAGAGTGTGGAGCGGCTCCATCGTCCTATCAGAGGTGGCCGAGGGGACACGGCCATTTTACAAGAGAAGAGGTAAGTGTTTGGTTTCAGTGTCACTCAGGGGTAACTCCTGCATCTACACTCTTCAACCCCTGCCCTCCTCACCCTGTGTCCCCCATCACCAGTATCCATTATGTCCCAATATATGCCTTCCTCCCTCCCCGTGGAGGTCTCGCTACCATCCCATGGCCCACTGCGCTCCCAGTCTCTGTTTCACTGCAGTAAATGTCACCTGAGTTACACTCTCTCGGCTTTCTACAGACGGCCCTTTATTCGCCACCCCTTTAAAAAAGACCCCCGCTCACATTTCATGTTTTCTCATTTTTACTACGTGCCAGAGAGCCCTTTTCCTCCCTACGCTCAGCCATATGATAACATACATATATTTTCTGTCAATGCCAGAATTTCTTTCCACATTTCTAAGCAATATTTTTCAAAGCTTTGGAGTTGTCTTTATTCAAGATACACTTGATCACTAGAGTGTTCACATATGGGCAACAGAGGTCTTGAGCTAATCTAAATGGAAGTAAACCGCTAGTTTACAGTTTTTAGTTGTAAGGACACATGCTTTAAACACAACTTACTATTTATAAGTCACTGTGCCACGTCTTCTCATAATACCATGCATTTGTGAAAGAAACATTTTCAATATTAGGATGAACATAAACCTCCTCTATTATTTTGATAATGTGACATTTAAAAAATGTTTCACATGTATGTACTGTTTGGGCATACACTTCTTTCACTGCATCATATTTGTGTTTAATATCTTTCTAGACGCTAGACTTTGCAAAGCTTAAGAGTTTTCTGATTTAAGTCAATACATCTATTAATTTAGGTGATTTTTCATCTACGGTTTTAAGCTAATCTAAATTTAACTACCTATAGTTTACAGCTTTTTGATGTTACAAGGCAATACTTGCTGGTTATAAGACAGTGTTGGTAAATCTACTTATAATACCATGAAGTTGTGACAGTGATTGGTGCAGAAAGACATTTTTTCAATATGGTGGGGGAAACTTCTGGAAGCAATTGGCGTCAGGACTCAGAGAGACACGAGGAGAGCTGGAGCTTTGATGTCAAACACTGACGGTTTATTTGGAGCTTCGGCCGGAGAATTCACAAGACATGTCACGAGCCACGGTTTGACCACACGGTTGAGATGCCACAATCAATTCTCAAGAACCCTCCTGTAGCTCCAGGTTTTAACTAGTTCAGAGTGTAATAATCAACATTCTTCAATAGATAGACTAAACAGCTGAGGACACTGAATCACAGTTGTTGTCGCTTATGGCTCGGGTCATCTACACCCCGAGAAGGATGTGTTCCAGGTGTCCCACAACAATAACTTTCTCTAACCAACAGTTGCCCGGTCATAAACTGGCAATATCAACAATATGCTAGGGCAGCCCCTCCTTATGGGAGATAACGGCTGCTCAAGGTTGGTCAGCTGCGTCAGAGGGCGAAGGAGGACATGCAGGGCAAATTATTCCCCAACAAATACTAGGATGAACATAATCACCCCTCAGTAACTTGGAAAATGCGACATATTACAAATGTGTCAGATGCCAAAATCTCTGATCAGACCCAAGTTGAGGTTCTAACATATGGTTCATGCAAATCTCTAAGGCATGTTTTAACACATTTAACATTACACTATGTCTTTGAGCTCAAGAGGAGTCTGGGAACCGGGCCATTAGATCATCAAACACTTACGATCTTGGATTTTGACTGAACGCGATATACACACAATCCTTCCATGATGCAAGGTCTGTATTCTTTGGAGGCCGCGAGAGGCCGCGCTGACGGTGATGACAGCATGATTAATGCCCGCCTCCGTTCCCACTCACACACTAACTTCACACAGAGAGTCAAAGTGGGTTGAAGAAAAGCTGAAGAAAACGTCCTGCTGCGCCGACAGAAAGTAGACTGTGTTCATCTGGAGATAAGACGCTGTTTGATGAGATACAGTTTGACATCAGAATGAAGATTTAGTTTAGTTTATATAGAGGTTTGGCTAACCTCAAGGCTGTTTCTGTGATGATCAATGCTTTACAAAACCTGCTTTATAGGCCTATAATGTATACTTAGAAAGTGGTTTAATGAACTTCCCAGAATTCCTCTCAATCAGCTTATTTACTACCACATTTATATTCTATACCATACCTTTAAAGGGGACCTATCATGCAAAATCCACTTTTTCATGTCTTTTCTACATCACCATGTGTCCCCTCTGTGTAAAGAGACTCTGAAAGTTTCAGGAACAAAGATTCTCTCTCTTTTTGTCCTGATCCATTTATATAAAAACCTGTCTGAAAATGAGCTGATCAGATTTTGGCCTCTTTATGATGTCATAATCTTTTTTTGGCTTGTGTAAACATTAGCCAATCACCAACCAAGGTAACCCCCCCCCCCCACCTTATCACCTGAATCTCCTCCTAGAGCACCATTGTGTTCTTTGTAACCAAATATCTCTCAGAGGGGCGTGGGGAGGGGCTCCTTATTTTCATCTAAAGTAACAGACAGAGAATCAGCACTTTGGAAACAGGGCTGAAACAGAGGGGATTATGGGATGCTGCAATGATCTGTTTGGTGTTTGGAGCCAAACACTTCAGAGACATGTTTTGTATATATCTGAGACCTATAATATATTGATGAAAAACGGTATAATAGAGGACCTTTAATGATTGATTCCTGAGCTTCAATTGGGTCCTGTTTTTAGTTTTGTGTTAAAATCAGTTGCAGATTTGTGAAATTTCCTGATAGTAATTTCATTTTTGACTTTTTTTAGCATCGTCTTTCATAGTTTGTCTGAGGGACATGCAGACATCAGAGGTTCAAAATGTATCTTGTGCAAAATCACATAAGACAAGCAAAAACAGGAGAATGAAGTAAAAAAGTTCTTATATTCGTAATGACTAACTCTAACTCAATTCAATATGTAATACAATAGGTGGCAGAATAACCGCCCCCCCCCCTTCTCAAAAAGTTCAGAAAAGTTGGTATTTGTGCAAAACATTGATTTTATTATGATGTGATTCTGCAGATGGAATCCCACTTTTAAACAAACATATCATCCTAACTGAGCTGCAGATATCTTGCCCTGACTTGCATCCAAACTTTTCTTTGTACTTGAATTAGTTAAAATAGGGCCAGACATGCAACGTGCGTCACAAAAATAAATGTACTTTGTGGCTGATTCATCCTTCGACATTTAAATAAAATCACTGAAGAGATGCATTGATGTGAACTCCTTCTGAAACCACCTTTGTTCCCCTCACCACCTTCATTAATCTTCCATGCAGTCTATAAAGGAGCCTGTGTGGAGATTGAAGAGGTTGGTACATCAGAGTAAAACGAAACTGGGGTTGGCACGACGGTTCGATGCCAGCCTCTGCCAATACAAGCTATCAGGCCACATAGTCCAAACCCTTGACAAACTGCTGCAGACTGCCAGAGCATCTCCTCACTGCCAAAGCTTATGGCAAACCTGAGCATCCCTTAATGGAAACCACAGATTAAACGGCACGTCTGTGTTTTTCTTTCTCCATTTATACATTTTATGTGATGATGATATATGAAATCCTATAAAAAATGTGTCAGCGACACACCTTATAGACCCATCCAAAGTTCACATATGAAAAATGTTTTTATCATCGGAAATGGGTTTTCCCCCATGTTTTACAACATATCATTAATTATGTTACAATGTGAGCATTTTCTCCTGGATATTTTTACATTATCTGTTAATAATTTACGACACATGTCATGTTAAAGACTCTTAATTTGTAATTCATTGAAATGTCCTCCCCTGGCATTGAAGTACTGAAGAAATTAAACTTTTATTGCTCTGTACAAATACAAACCCATTCTAATGTATGATATAGTTGCCTTATTTAATGTATCACTCATACTATAGGGACATTTAAATCTCAACAATCACTGTGAGGCCTCTGATTGATTTCTGTTGCGTTATTTGTTCATGTCGTGCTCACACAAAGAGTTTGTCGAAGCAAGTCAAGCAGTATGGCTTCCCTTGCTGCTCCTTGAAGATGCCTTGGCTGAGCTGCCGCAGACAGAAGGCGCACACAAAGTGCTCGGGGTGGAACTTGCGCTCCAGAGCGGAGATGCAGCGGCCCGTGATGGGCTCCCCGCAGCTCCCGCACAGCGTGCCCTGTCGGGAGTGGAAGTGCTGCGAGCAGAGGGGGCGGCCGCTCAGCTCCATGAAGCAGCCGTCAGTGAAGGGCTTCAGACAGTCCTGGGTACAAGAGCAGAGGAGAGACGTTAGGAAGAGATGTGGAGGATAAAGAGAGACAGATTTTGAATTATAGTGTAAAATCTGGATAATTAACCCGTTAAAACGTCTCCTTTATTTACTTCAGGCACATAATGACATCACTATGTAAATCTAACGCTTCTATTGGCCAGCGCTTCAACACATTGTAGGTGATAGGCTAAGGGGTTGGACATCTCTAAGCGGTTGACCAATCACCACAGAGCCGGCCAGATAACCAATCAGAGCAGACTGGGCTCTGTTTCAGACAGAGGGTGAAAAGAGGTGCTGCAGCACAGGCAGTATGAGAACAATAAAGAGCTTTTTGAACATTAAAGCATGGAGACATGTCCCAGTAGAGACACTGTATTAAAATATGAACCTGAACATTAGCATTATAGGGCCCTAAAAAGGCAAGCACGATGAGTGGAATGCTAAATGACCTTAGATTTGTTCTCAACGGCTGCAGATATAGCATTCCCAAGCTAGCCTGCTAAAAATAAATTGAGAAAATCGAAGAACAAAGATGTCATTAAAATAATGATAATGTTATTTTTATAGCTTCGTGCGTTCACGGGCTGCTTCTTGGCCGCCGGTGTGATGAATAACTGCGTTTTCCTTGGTTGACTAATAAGGGAAGCTTTGAATGTAATTAATTTTGATTAGACCCTGCTCACAATTGTACACTCATGCAATTATAATGTCACTTCTACACATGTGAAGTTAATCTTCACGTGATGGATTAACTCCATCATAAGTATCTGTCAGTCCTCTGTCATTTTTACAGTCTGGTGAAATGAATTAAAAACAAATGAAGATACTTCTGATCCTAATCTATACGGCATGCTTTGTAAAATGGTCATCAGTAATGTAAAGTACAGCTACATACTCAGCAAAATCACTGACATGCATCTTCAATATGTAATGAAGAGAAATTAAAACAGTGCTTACAGATATAATACTAGCATGTTAATGTTTAGCAGGTTACATTTATCCACGTAAATGTGTAAATATGTAAAATTGTGATCATTACCACTGAACACACTTTACATCTGAGGCCGAAGGGAACATTATGAGTATTTAATGCTACAGCCATGCATCTAAAGAGGCTAAAAACTGTTATATGATTTAATGTGGCTGGTGTGTCTCCAGCTCATCCATTAGAGTCGTGGAAGGTACAACTTGTCGGGTCATTATTTACCCTTACTTACAACATAAACTAACTGTGTCTGTACAGGGGGGATGATGCATATGGTTTCTCTTGGCAGACAGTTTGACATGTCATAGCAGTAAAAGCACAGGTTTAACTCTTCACATTAGCCTTGGCTCGGTTCTATTTACACCTGAAAGCAAGCCATGAGAGAGAGCCAGAATGCACAACACCAGCTCTGGCACAGAAACACCTGAATTAATCATTAATGACTTTAGTAACACCTGTTTTTAACAAATCCAAATGCAAATCCAATGTGAGAAATGTCAGTGTTTCTAAAGCTGGGTGCAGGTACAACTGAAGACATGTTTGATCATTTTAGAAAATGTTTATACATTTTAATAGAGTTGTATGTCTCATATAACACACAACCTCTCTGATGTGCAATACCAAAGCCTGTAAATATAGAACTTTGTGAAATACACACTCGTGTAATATACCCTTGTGCAATTTACACTTTATTTTTCTTTATTGTAATGTATTAACAATTTGTAACATTACCAGCTACTTCAATATTTTATATGGTCACTCTAAAAAAGAAAGAAATTCTGCTACCTATTTTTTTACCATGGTGTTTTTATCTGTAATTTGTTTTTACTAATTGGGTTTTTATAATTAATAACGCGTGCCTACTTTTCTTTATGTAATATGTAAGTCCACCCGCATACTGTTGCTGTTTTAATGCATTTATAATTTCATTCTGATCATTATAAATTGAGTTTCGATGACAACATCAATGCAGTCTGCAAAAAAAGCTTATCGACGAGCACGAGGAACTTCCTATTTGGGTGGTTTTAAGGTAACAAATGGTATTTTATTCAAATCTCTCTGTAGCACAGCATATTGAGAGTGTCCAAAAAGACCAGAGGTGCTACGTTTTTAAACCACCTTGTTTATTTTCAGCTGGAGGATAATTAAAAAAGGCTCGGACACTTTTTGAGTGTCCACTTCATCCTATATATGGAGTGTTTGACCTCCTGACCTCTGGAGTTAGATGGAGGTTATCGGGGGTTTGGTGAAATCCTGACCTTACTGATAATGACTGCTCCGTGTAAAACAATGTTTAGTTTCTGTGCTGCTGGTGAGACACAGTAATAATTGGGTATGGTAGTCATCGCTGGATGTCTATGTCTGAATGTAATGTCGTTAATCTTAGTTGTATTTATGTAATTCTGATTGGTAAGCTTTAAGAGCAAAACATTTCATGTTCAGGTTTACGGTCATTGTATTTTCAGTCATTGAATGATCTTCTTTAGGGGCCATAAAACATAAAGAGTTGCTACCTCATGTCAGATCGTCTCTGCTAAGAGCCTTTTATGTTCAGCAATTGCTCAAAGCTGCACGCTGAACCGTTTTCCACCAGATGCTGCACACAGAAGTAGGTTGGAGGAGAATGTAAGAGATACTCACACTGAGGAATATGGTTTCCTTGATTTATTTGCATCATTTCAACCGCAACGTATTCATCAGGCATACGGTTTGCATCAGCCTTGTGGTCAAAATGTTGCAAATAAAGCAACTGTGTGGGTATCTTTCTCATTTATTCCCAGGCGTGTGTGTGTGTGTGTGTGTGTGTGTGTGTGTGTGTGTGTGTGTGTGTGTGTGTGTGTGTGTGTGTGTGTGTGTGTGTGTGTGTGTGTGTGTGTGTGTGTGTGTGTGTGTGTGTGTGTGTGTGTGTGTGTGTGTGTGTGTGTGTGTGTGTGTGTGTGTGGTCTGAGGTAAGAGGCTCACTGCGCAGACGAAGCACTCTGGATGCCAGGTGCCATTGGCTGCAGTCAGGTAGTTTTCCCTCACTGATTCCCCACAGCCGGAGCACTTTGGAGCGAAGAGGTTGTAGAAGTCCTTGCAACAATACGGCTTCCCGTCCTTTTCTAGGAAACCTAGCGACAGGTACGAGGCACATGAGATTCATTCTGAGCGAACACGCCTGAAATGATTTCCAAATGTTTGCTGAAGTTGTGGTTTCCAGTGAGAAAGAAATGAACGTCTCACCGTCGGGTCCAAACAGGCCTCCGCAGTGTGTGCAGAAGAAGTGGTCGGGGTGCCAAGTCTGGTCCAGAGCTGTCAGGATGTTCTGGAGAAGCAGCCAGACGGAGAAATATTACAGCTTTACTTCCTTTAAGGATTTGTAAGTCTCATTTCATATGGTCGGATGTGAGGGGAACACAATAAAGTGGATTGTGCACCACATGAAGCAAATGATTGGAGAAGTTGCATTAGTTTCTGATGAGTGACTTTAGACTGCAGCTTAAGCCCTAATGCTGAATCCCAATATGGTTTTATGTTTTACTTATTTAGCTGACATGTGGGATTTGTCTAGGAAAATGAACTACATGCTATTGTATGTCATCAGCCAATCATAGAGAGATAATACATTGATGTAGTATACGACAGCACAAATAAGAATCAGAAAACAAAGGCATTTAAATTGAATATGTTCTGAATATCTTAAAAAAAACACTTTTGCAATGTTTATTTGTTTGTTTATGTATCTGTTTATTTATTTGTTGTTTTATGTTTGTTTGTTTTTCAATAACAAATGTATTTCTTTAAGAAAAAAAGAAATATATGTTAATAATTCCGTTTTTGGGAGAAGGGGTGGGATTAAATAAGTGTAAACTTCTTCCCACCCCTTTTCGGATGTGTAATTAAGTAGATCATTTGTTTATATATAATTTAGAATCAGCAACATTTTTGTATATCAATTTGACACTGCTTAATTTTGTATTGTATAATAATTCTCATGTTACATTTTTGTATTATTGTTTTACACATTCGATCAATCAAATCCAATCAAATGTCGTGGTAAACCAAAAATGGATATGAAGCATCCTCACCTGCACAATGGGACCCTTGCAGTAGGCGCAGCGTGGGGAGAACAGCTGATGGTAATCTTTGTCGCAGTACGGCCGCCCCTCCCTCTCAAAGAAGCTTGTGGTGCTCAGCTCTGTGTTACACGCCACACACACAAAGTGCTCAGGGTGCCACACTTCACCCAGCGCCGTGATCATCTACACAAGGTAAATAAAATGAAGGAACACAAGAAAATACGTTTTTTTTAAATCAATTACTATTAAGAATTTGCATGTACAAGGATGACTCTGCATCCTTCATGTTAAAGCAGCCCTATAATGTTAATTTCATGTTCATATTTGTATGTTGTGCCTCTACTGTAACATGTTTACATGTTTTACTTTAATGTTCAAAAAGGTCTTTATTTTTCTCATACTGCAGGACCTATTCTCACCCTCTGTCTGAAACCAGAGCCCAGTCTGATCTGATTGGTCAGCTGGTCAATGGAGATTTTTTGGGGGGGATGTACAAGCACACAACCCTATATAACACACTTGTTTTTAAACTATTCTGTATCTCTTTTATGCATGGTTTTTATGAATCTGTTATTCCATTATGTTTATTTATTGTGTTCCTTTCTTTTGTCTTCTTAATGAGGATGTAAAGCACTTTGAGTTGCCTCTGTGTCTGAAAATGTGCTATATAAATAAACGTAGCTACCTTACCTTACCTTACTACTGGAAAGGGAAAATACCAAAAAGCAGAATAGGGCCTCTTTTAATTAACAATACATAGATTACAATGCTTATTATTTTACCTTTCCCACAATGTTCTTGTTGCAGGACGCACAGTGGCCCTTGGCTACGGTGCGCACGCCGATCTTCTCCAGGTCGGAGCTCAGCCCTCCGAGCAGCTCATCTATCGTTTCTGTCTTCCTGCTGGAGGTCGAAGCGTTAGCGTCTGACGCTGCTCTGCTGCTTCTCTCCTTCTTCTTCTCCTGCTGCCCAGATTCAGTTTTCTTTCTCAAGGACAGTTTTTGTGTCAGAGGTGGTGGGGTCGTTGAAGACTCTGGATCCTGAATGATGATACAAATTAGCACACACATCTATTACTTCTAGCATTTAATACATGTATTTATTTTGAAGTTATTGCTTATCAACCATAGACTGTATATATAAAGTTATCAACACTCCTATATTGCATTTATATTACTTAAGGCAGTGCTGAGATTGGTACAATGCTGCCATCTGTTGTTAGAACTGGTTCACTTCACTCATGTTTGGAAAGTGTATTAGTGTTTTATCATAATCATCAGCATGTTATATGGAATATAAAGGAAACTATTGCTTGAATTATTATGTAAAGGTCCCCTATTATACTGTTTTCATCAATATATTAAAGGTCTGATTCTCTGTCTGTTACTTTAGATGAAAATAAGGAGCCACTCCCCACGCCCCTCTGAGAGATATTTGGTTAAAAAGAAGACAATGGTGCTCTAGGAGGAGATTCAGGTGATAAGGTGGGGGGGGGGGGGGTTACCTTGGTTGGTGATTGGCTAATGGTTACTCAAGCCAAAACATCGTTATGACATCATAAAGTGGCCAAAATCTGATCAGCTCATTTTCAGACAGGTTGTTAAATAAATGGATCAGGACAACAAGAGAGAGAATCTCTTTTTTCCTGAAACGTTCAGAATCTCTTTCCACAGAGGGGACACATGTTTATGTATACAATAAATCAAAAAGTGGATTTTGCACAATAGGTGACCTTTAATGTGCCAAAAAAAGATTAATGATGACACATTTCACTCATTCTGAGATATGCTTTTTGCAGACGCTGCACTGACCTTTTGTCCCAGACCCAGCATGTCCTGCAGGATAGCATCCAGTTCTTTAGTGGGGGAGTCGGGGGTCGGGGAAGCAGCCACAGGAACAGGCAGGTCACTGAAGCCCACACAGGAGCAAATAAGAGAGCATAATAAATCAGATTATGTATTAAATGTACCTGAAAGAACACCATATACCCCATGATTAATGTGCAACATCCTATTGAGGGAAAACTGTGTTTCGTAAAATAATTGTGGGGTGATATTTTACAATAATTTAAAGTTGGATTGAAGAACTAGGGCAACAAATGATGTTCACATAATTCATTTCCACACAAAAGCCATTTTGAGGTTTTCACATGGGAAATCTGAGGCCTTTTGTGAACTGTCTGGCGTGAGATATGTCAAAAATAGTGGTTGAAAAGATTTGTTGCATTAGAATTTAGTTCAAAGTAGACAGATATAAAGTCAATAAGATAACTGTACATGTATATTAAGAGGCTTTAAACAAGTCAACAAGAGACCTTTATAACATACTGTACTGTGCAATGAATTTTCAGTAATTTCCTGTTTCCTATTCAGAGTTTACACAAGCCTTAGCTTCACCTGTAAACATTTGAGCAGACTTTTCCTTTTTTGGTTGATGCTGAATTAACTGCAGCTGGCACCTGTGGACAAACAACCAAAAGACACCGTAAATCTGTGATTAAAGTACCAATATTACAAATGATCAGAGTACAGTTGATTGAGATGAAATGACAGGTTTGACTACAACCAAGAAAGGTGATAATTATAGTTATTATACAGTGTAGTTTGTATTGGTGTGGCTTTTTCTTCACCTCTGCAGCAGCTGTGTCTTTGCTCCTGTTCTCACTGACACTCTGCAGACCCCCAGGGTTCAGAGCCAGCTCCTCCAGCAGCAAATCTGTGGCAGGATACAGGCCATAAATCTTCCAAACATAAATTCATAGCATCCGTAAGAATACTTTAACAGTATTCACCCACTAAAACACATGAATTGAGCTTTCTGGTTTACTATTAACTAAAATGATGTGTATAATCAGTTTAGGGTGAGATATTGCCTGTGAAGAAAGAACCGCTTGCATATCGATGAACAGATAAAGGTGCCGGTGGATATTTTTTAGGTTGCTTCATGCAAGTCAGCTTCCTCAGGAAGTGATGCACGACGTGTTGCAGAAGTGAAACCTCGATTATGTTGCAATACGCTGGTAGATATAACCCCAAATCAACTCTCCTTCACACAGTGTTAACCCACACATTTAAGTAAAAGTGGGAAGATATGTGTGGCGAAGTACACAACACAGCCGTTTAAAAAAAGGTATTAAGGTTCATCCTTTTTGAGATAGTCCTGGCAAGAAATAGCATCATATCTCAAGATTCAAAGGCTTTATTGTCATATGCACAGTAGCTACAGTGTAGAAATGGCAATACAAATTGTAATACCCAAGCTCCTCCAACATTGCAACATAGTTATATGACATAAAACAATACAACTATTAAATCAAAATAGTGCAAGAAGAAATAGTAGAATCGTTTAAAGTAAGATGCAGATTATGTTGCAAGACCAATGTGTATATTTAAACATTTAACAATAAATATCACAATGGTTATGACAAGCCATTGTGAAAAACAGAACCAAGACACAGAGTTATTCAAATGACAATCTGGACTACTTTTATGAAGTATATATTGTGTACTGTGTTCTTGGTAGCCCCAGAACACATCCTGTTAAGCACTTTCATCTTATTGTATGTTCAATTATTTATTTTCCTTCTCCTTTATACAGTTGTAAATCATAGCACTCAATGTTTTAGAATGATAATAATGTATTTATATCTAATAATCTATGTACGGATCATTTTGTGGATGATCAGTTGCGTAAAAAATGACTGACAGTTCCTTACCGAGCTCGTCCATGTTGTCTGCTGCTCTCACTTCTTCAAAGTGAACGTGTGTGTATTTGTGCTGCTGGTTAGTTACCAAGGTAACTGTCTCAGAATCTCATCTGGTAAAAAAAAACATCACTTCCTCTGACTAAAATTATTTTTGTGTGTTACTGAAGTGAGACCTATCTTGATCAGTATCAGATGTTGCCGTTTCCTGAGGCAAACTTTCTGAAACTGAGACAACAGCTGAAATTTTCTTCTCTGTTTTTTGATGTGTTTAAGTCTTATACCATTACATTCATTGATTGTGTTTTTTGTATAATATGTATATTCATGTATATGACCGTATGTTCATAAATATATGGGGACATGATCTCCACTAAGTAGGTAATGAAAGGTATCTGTATATATATTATTTGTTTTAACACAAAGGCATTTAAAAGTTTTTACATGAACCTAGAATAAAAACAAAATGCAATAAAGTAAAATATAGTAACATAAAAATAGACAAAAAGTAGAAATACAATATATGATGCTCTCTCAGTACAGTGCATATTCTATTCTATTATTCAACTGATTATTAATTAAGTATTTATTATACAATTTGTTCAACAACTTTATGTGTATGAGATTTTAACATTTCCGGTAGCTTTAATAGCTTATAATATTATAATGTAACTTACAGTCCTCCATTATAGGATCTGGCGATACAAAGAACAATTTAACAGTAATGTAGCACAACCCCATTTACCACTACAAACAATTATAAATCATACTTAAAGCAGAATAATAATTTAATAAAAGGTCCCCTCTAATCACATCATGAAGTTCATGGCTCCATGGAAGAATTGACACCTGTAAATTCATATTTGTTCATACCT
Organism: Dissostichus eleginoides; assembly: GCA_031216635.1. Classification (NCBI taxonomy): domain Eukaryota; kingdom Metazoa; phylum Chordata; class Actinopteri; order Perciformes; family Nototheniidae; genus Dissostichus; species Dissostichus eleginoides. The sequence continues at coordinate 30,002,927 of CM062270.1, read as the reverse complement.
CTATTGTTTTTGTCTCTACGTTGCCCTTTATTTATTTAATTGTGTATTTTCTTAAGGCAGATTCTAACCCATTTGGCCTTGTTTTAATCTGCTACATAAATGAACTGACTTGTCATTCCACATAGCTTGTTTGTATTCCAGTATTCATAGTGAACTCCCTGATTGTGTGATACTGGTGGTGACCCCAACAACAAGTTCAAAAAACAGACCACAGACTCATCTTTAAGATTTATTCTAACTATTTCCATTTCAGTCACTATCCACGCGTATCTGCGGTATCTCACACCACTTTGGTTGCAACCATTAGCTTTTAGCGGAGGGGGATTTGGTACAGTTCTGTTTTTATTTGAAAAGGTAGAATTAAACTGGTTATTATGATATTTCATTCCTTAGTGATATGAGTCTTTTATATACCGAAAATATGTTTCCAAATACGCCTTAGTGACTAGTTTCTAAAATATATAAAGTCACCTCGTCCCCTGCTCCATGGTCTCGTCCTATACCGGAAGAGTCCGTGTTTACAGCGTCTCTCCACGTTAGCACCGTTTGTTCGTCCTGAAGTAAAACAGCAACGTATTTTGCGTTTTTCCTTGCGAACAGTTCGATAATTTTGTCAAATCGCTTGCTTAATTTTGCGCTAAGCCACCATTAGCATGATTGTTTGCAGGCGGAAGGGTTACAGACACGCATAGCGATGACGAGCTGGCTAACGTAGCTCTGAGGTTAGCCAGCTAGTCAACTGACAACATTAGCTAACTCTTCTTCTCCTACCTACAGAGGAACATACAGATAAACAGCAACCAGGTGAGGTCACTTTATTATAAGCATTTATATTTGCATGCTTAACGACTGACAACCTTGTAGTGTCACATGTGACGTTGGGCTGCAGCAGTGGTGTGAAGTAAGTAAGTACATTTACTATTAAAGTCAAATTTGCTTATGTGTACTTCTACCCTACTACAATTCAGAGGTAAATTATGTACATAGATTTTGATTAATTAAAGGAAATATAATCAGCACTTAATAAGACTTTAGTTACCTGGAGTAAATCCACAAGCTACCCTGCAGTATACAGTCATTGAAACTAGCTGCACCTTTACCAGCTTTGATAACACTTTAATGATCAATAATTATAATCAAAACATATCATATATATATATTATTCTGAAATGGGCCAATCTGCATAATGAGAACTTTTACTTTTGGTACTTTAAGGATATGTTGACGCTGATACTGTTCTACTTTTACTTAAAGGTCACCTATTATGCCAAATCCACCTGTTTTCTACATAACCATGTGTCCCCTCTGTGGAAAGAGATTCTGAAAGTTTCAGGAAAAAAGATTCGCTCACTTTTAGTCCTGATCCATTTATATAAAAACCTGTCTGAAAATGAGCTGATCAGATTTTGGCCCCTTTATAACGATTTGTTGGCTTATCACCTGAATCTCCTCCTAGAGCACCATTGTGTTCTTTTTAACCAAATATCTGTCAGAGGGGCGTGGGGAGTGGCTCCTTATTTTCATCTAAAGTAACAGACAGAGAATCAGCACTTTTGAAACAGAGGGGATTATGGGATGCTGCAATGATCTGTTTGGTGTTTGGAGCCAAACACTTCAGAGACATGTTTGTATATATCTGAGACCTATAATATATTGATGAAAGACAAGTAACCCTTTGAATACAGAGCTTTTACCTGTAACAGAGTATTCCTACACTCTGGTAGTTCTACTTTTACTCAAGTATATGATCTGAGTACTTCTTCCACCTCTTGAGTTTTTAACGTCCCTCTGTTCCCCCCCTCTGCCCTCCAGGTCTGGCGATGGGTGCGGAGAGCAGCGCGGCGCGGGGCTGCGTCCTGGAGGAGCCGCTGCTGACCCTCCCCCTCCGGACTCACCATGTACTCTGCCATGCTCCAGGATGGAAAGCCTGCTTCCGTGTTTGTTTACAAACGTGGCAATGAGGACAAAGTCAACAAAGTGGCTAAGGTAGTTATCCTGGAGCCTCATCCTGGTACACTGTCACGCTGCTGGGGCTTCACTACTACAGTATACTACAAGTAGATTCAAGATTCAAAGGTTTTATTGTCATATATATATATATAAGCTACAGTGTAGAAATGGCAATGAAATTCTTCTGACCTGAGCTCCTCCAACAATGCAACATATATAATAAAATACAAAATAACAAATACTGCAAGAAGTCTATATACATGTAAATAGAATATGATATGTACAATAACAGAATATGAAAATTAAATAATGTACATTAAGACAAAATTAAATACGGTTTGTTGCAGTGATAACTATTTATACAAATAAGTAGATTGCAAGTACTTTTAATATAGTTCTTTTTAGGGATGCTCCGATCGATCGGCCGCCGATCGATATCGGCCGATACTCACTCTCTGCCGATCGGTGCTCTCTAAAAATGCCGATCGCATGACGTAAAATGATGACGTAAAATACATGAGACTTTTCTCTGTGCGCGGATAAACATGCTCGCCAAAATGGCTTCACCGGTCTGGCAGTATTTTAAGGTGTCCGAAAAAGACAGTAAAATAGCGGTATGCAACGTGTGTGAAGCAGAAAGCCTGCAGCTCCACCCGCTGTGACGGACCGGTGAGCGGAGCAGAACACACACTAAGAGTTAGACCTTACACACTTAGCTATTTGATCTACCTCTGGAACAAGCTAAACTAGTTATACATATATTAATTCTTCACTGTCGGGTCACTCATTACTGGATCAGTGAGCTGCATGAGATACTGACAGGCTGTCAGGAGAGAGAGAGAGAGAGGGAGAGAGGAAAAGAGAGCGCTTCCGCTCATTTCTCCCGTGTTATTGTCCAAAGTTAATGTAAACTTGAATAATGTACTTAATTTGAATGTAATAATTATGTTGGTTGTTGTTTGAGGAAGCGCCAGTGAATGAGCCCCATTAACTGAGTTTTAAACATCACTTTGAATGGAAGATCCCCATAGGTCCTGCCCACTCGATCGGATTGGCGATCGGTATTGATTCCGGCGATCGGCCCCAAAATTGGCGATCGGAGCATCCCTAGTTATTTGTGTTGGTAATTAGCGCACAGCCATAATTGCATTTTAAGATTTACAATACATCTAAATTGACTAAATACCTTGTAAACAAGCATTGTAGTAGTGTTTAATTTCAATCAAACCTGATTACATTTTAGTTAAGGGATTTCAGTTCATTATCTACCCTTTATGATCTTCCTTTATGTCACTTATTTATTAAAAAGATAACATAACATTTCGACAACATCTTAGGTAAAGATGCAAAAATGAAACATCAAAGTATGTTCAGAATTTCTACCACCTTGCCGTTTTCAAGTGCAGTTCTCACAGGAAAACATTGAAGAATTGGACTTGTGCATCTTACACTATTTCAATCTACCATCCACTAAACAGATTATCATTGTTTTTGGGCTAGTGAGCGAAGCAGATCTAGCAGCCGCCTGCAAACGTAACCAGGATTTGGAGAGTGCTGATTTCAAACTGATTGCTAAAGTCATTGCCAACATTCTGTTCACTCAGGAGACACTTGCATTTTCATGACAGACATTTCCCATGAAACAATACCACCAAATGAATCATTTGCCAGCACTGCAGTCGTTCTTATTTTAATTGCTAAGTAGTGGTTTGTGCTCTCAGGCGGCCTAACCACTTCCTACTCTTGGATTTTCCCTTCAGCTGCAAGACTCACTTTTTACAGGAAGAAAATAAATACTTTTCATTTCCTGCAGCACCTGAAGACCTTGAGGCACCCGTGTCTGCTGCGCTTCCTGTCCTGCTCGGTGCAGGACGGGGGGGGCATCCACCTGGTGACGGAGCGGGTGCAGCCGCTGGAGCTGCTGCTGGACAGCCTGTCGCCGGAGGAGGTCTGCGCCGGCATCTACGACCTCCTGCAGGCGCTGGTGTTTCTGCACGAGAGGGTGAGCCAACAGAAGCATTTTTAAAGTATCGCCTGCACAGTTCAAGATTCAAGGCTTTTCTTGTCATTTGTAAATAGCTACAGTGTAGTTATGACAATCTTAGGTCACAGGCTCCTCCAACAGTGCAACACAATAAAATAGTGCAAGTAAATCAAATCAAATATAATATAATAGAAATAGTGCAGAATAGTCTATATACAAGTAATTGGAATATTGATATGTGTAAGTTGCAAACAGATGAATGTTATGGATGTTCTTAATGCATGGGATTAATAAATGTTAGGGTTCCCTTGCGTCTTGGAAAACAATCCAACCATATTCCAGTAATTACAAATAAATTCAAAGTAGTTCCTAACTTGTTTTCCGACCCGCAGGGCAAATCGAGCCACAACAACGTCTGCATTTCCTCTGTGTTCGTCAGTGAGGACGGTCACTGGACACTGGGCATGATGGAGACTGTCTGCAAGTTCTCTGAAGCAACACCTGAGGTAAGACACTGAATAAAGAGACAGAATTGATCCGAGATGCATCTGTTGTGTGTATATATTTCTTTTTTGCTTCACCAAGGTCAGATTTGTGAGTGACTATCATTTGTATTTTTTTATTTTTACACTTCTTCTTCTACTTCTCAGTTTCTCGCAAGTATTCAGAATGTGAGAGAGGCCAGCTGGGTTCCTCCAGAAGAAAAGGTATGCGATTTAAACTATTTGGATCTAAAAATGAAGAACCGTCCCCTTTTTTATGTTTACAAGTTCTAATGAAACATGTTGCCTCCAGGTTGAGGGCTTTAAAATGCTGCCTGATAAAAACGCTCACTCTCGGGACTGTTACTCTTTTGGGATGATGTTGGAGACCCTCGTCTCTCTCCTGAATGGCTATGGTGAGCAGAGAGAGAACGTCATAATGTAGCTTGTTGCACCTTTAGGTCAGTATGCACTAATAACAGGTTAATCCTTCTCTTTCCTCGCTTGTTTCAGTGTCCCAGGAGCTGTCTGACAGTCTGAAGCAGACCCTGCAGGTCAGCCTGCTAAACTCTGACCCCTTGTGTCGACCCCCACTCAGCTCCCTGCTGACTCATGATTTTTTCCGGTTAGTGTGGTTATGTTTGCTTTTGCTTTACCTTCACTACCTACTCAGAAATAATTGTTCTCAAACATATTTTCTTCTCTGAATAGGAATGACTTCCTGGACGTGAGGAACTTCCTGAAGAGCCTGACCTTGAAGACGGAGGAGGAGAAGAACGAGTTCTTTAAGTGAGGATCTGGTGTTGGGTTACACACATCTTTTTCAGTGTGCTATTTTGTAATGAGTGCTTTGTGTTCATGCAGACAGAGTACCAGTATCTTATTTTGTTTCCAAGGCAGCCCACTCAACTTTGTGTCTTCTAGTTAGTTATATATTGCTCTGTATTGTTTTTGGTAAATTGGATATTGTAGGTTAATACAATTGGAAAGTTAAAATACTGTTTCTTATACGTCCCCTCAATTAAATAATGTATCATTTAAACTATGCACTTTTTACCCAAGGAAACCTTTAACATGCTCACTGTGTGTTGTTGTTTTTTCCTCATGTAGGTTTCTTCTCGACCGGGTCCAGAGTCTGTCTGAGGAGCTGATAGCTACGCGTCTTGTCCCCAAACTCCTCAACTCTCTAGTTTTTGCTGAACCCATGGCTGTAAAAAGCTTCCTGCCTCATCTGCTAAAGCCAAAGAAGGGTAAGATGGGCTTTTAATGAAACCCTTTCTGCTACTGCTAACAATAATATGGATACTTTAGTTCCCTACCAAGGAGAAAGAATCATTCTGTCAGGCAAAATGACTTATGTACTAATGCTCTTTCTACTTTTCCTCTGTGCCACAGACTCCAGCGGCGGTGGTCACGATGATGAATGCCTGCTCTCTGTGCTCCTGTACCGTAAACATGTGGTTCCTCAGCTGCTCAAGCTCTTCAAGGTCAACGAGGAACACGTCCGGATCGTGTTGCTGGCTCACATCCACATCTACGCCGAGTTCTTCTGCCACGATGAGCTCAAAAACCACATCCTACCTCAGGTACAGTGCTGACATGGAACCACAATCTTTAACATTGATATCAGTGAACGACACTGAGCTACATTTAAAGGAATCATTTGACACTTTGGGAAATGCTTGTGTGCTTTTTTGTAATACCACTCTCGTGTATTAGCATTACTTCAGAGTTGAACTAGGAAGAGCTTAGCTTAGCATACAAAACTGAAGCAGGTGGAAACAGCAAGCCTGGTCTGTTTAAATTAAGTGTTAAACTATTACTTCAATAATTAAATATTGGTTAAGATGTTTAAGAAAAGGCCAAGAACACTAAGAATGTCAGCAGGTTTTACATTTGAGGTTGCACAAAAATATCATTTTGCAATCCTCTCTTAGTTGAACTTTTGTGTTTTGTGTTGCTTGTTGCAGGTTTTGTTAGGAATGAGGGACACCAATGACTCGCTGGTTGCCATGACGCTACAGAGTCTGGCGGTGTTGGTGCCGTTGCTCGGAGCTCAAGTGGTGGTCGGCGGAGAGAGGACGAAGGTCTTTAAACGCACCACACCCAACTTCACCAGGTCCACAGATGTCACCCCTGAGAGTGAGTCAAGATTACAATGAATTGAGAGCATATGACTGCATACATGAGATTTGGATTATACTTCTTAGGTTGTGTTTAAGGGATGTTCTGATGTAGATTTACTTTATTTCATCAAGAATTAGCTCAGTTAGTGTGTTCAATGTGAGAGTAACAAATATACAATGATCATTTTATGGTTTAAGTGTTCCTTTAAGAACAGTTTGCAGTATCAAACAACAAAACCATATTAGATTTGTTAGAGAAAGCAAGTTTATACATGTGAAATTTAGGCTATGAAACAATTCATGTGGCCTTTTTTGAGTCGGATGGAAGATTTGTGTTCATTTGAGCTGAAGCTTATATAGATTCAAATACACAGTATTGTAGCAAATTAAAATATGTAATGAATTGTAAAACCATCAGTTAACCAGTACAGAGAGAGTCCAACTGAAATACTTGGTTGACTACAGGAGAAACTCGTGCAGGAGTACTTTAGAAAGGTGTGAGGTGTTGGGAATGTCACTCTGTCGCTGCTTTTTTTCCGTCACACACTGAAGGAACAAGTTTTTCTGGAAGGAACCAGTCTGGATTTGTATAATCAAATGTCACTGGTGCAATAAACATTTGCTTAACATTTAATCCTCCTTTCCCTGTATTCCTCAGCCTCTCCTGTCCATATATTCGGAGGCTTCCACCCTCAGCTGGCCCAGCCTTCAAAAGTCTTGAATCTGTTCCCCAGACCAACAGGGACTGAAGGCCCGGTGCTCGGGCACATCGGTAACTTGAAGGCTTGTGTGGAGACTCCAACAAGTTACCCTCTGCCTCCAAAATCAGGTAAATTAATACATTAAGAGGACATATTATGCTCATTTCCGGTTCTTATTTGTATTTTGTGTCTCTAATGTGACATGTTTCTATGCTATTTAAAGGGAACCTATCATGCAAAATGCAATTTTTGATTTATTTTATACATAAATGTGTGTCAGGGAACTCAGGAAATGTCAGAAAAGAAAACTTCTCTCTTTTCCTCCGTACCCAAATCTCTGAAAACGGGGGTACAACGGAGCTGATCCAGATTTGTGTCCAATATGACGAAATCGGAAATGTGGACCCACGGCACTATCAGAAACGTTGCTATCAGAAACAATGCCCGACTGTTTTGGACGTAATATGGTCTTTGTTTACATTAGCATCGCTAACACTCAGAGCTAACGCTGTACTGGAGAGAGCATGTGTAAAAAAGCAGGATATAAAAAAAGGAACTCACCTTGTGGTAAACCTGCAAGAGAAAAAGCATTTGAGCTCCAAACTCTTTCAGAATAATCCTTGATGTGGTTTAGAACATGATGGTGTTTAATCACGGCAGCACAGGCCTGAAATAGAGGGATATGGGATGTCTAAAATGCATGATCTGTTTGGTATTTTGAGCAAAACACATCATAGACATGTTTTTTATATATTTTGATATATCTGAGACCCATAAAAATAGCATGATAGCAGACCTTTAAAATCATCCGTTCCTGTGTCTGAATCTTTTTCTCTTCGCTGTGCTCCAGTCGTCAGCAGACAGATGTCTCTACCTTTGAACGGCTTTCATCAGGAAGCTGAGGTGGAGTCCTTCAGCCCGGAGAAGGCTGTCAGACTGAGAGAAGGTCCAGTGGAGGACTGGCCCAACTGGAGCGACCCTGAGGAGAGTGAGGGCAGGGGGGGGCAGTCGGTCCAGATCCACATCCAGGCCTCTGAGAGAGAGGATCCCGTCAGCAGCAGACTGCCGCTCTCAGCCGCGGAGCAGGAGCCGTGGGATGACTTTGAGGACACTGAAGCCACCTCAGATCTGTCCCCCACAGCTCCTTTATCAGTCATACTAACACCACCCAGAGGGGGCCCTACCACACCTGTACTACACCCTCCTGAAACATTGATTGTGGCTCAATCCAAACCCTTCAAACTGACCTCAGCCCAGCGACCATCCACACAGAGCAAGACCTCCTTGGAAGAAGGCTGGGCTCAAGAGGAGACAGACTTGGAGTTATCACACCACCCGAAGCATAAAGCGCCAAAGAAGAGCCGTGGGGGGGGGGGTCTGGGGGAGGAGTTCACCATTAAAGTGAAGAAAAAGGAGCAGCCTGACCCGGAGCTGGACCTGTTTGCAGACATGGTGCCGGACATCCAGCTGTCCTCTGCTGCCTCTCCAGAAATCACCTCATTTCTGCAGGACTCAATCATCGACACGGTCACACTCACTGCCAAGTTCGCTGTTGCCAACCTGACGGAGGTGAGTGTGTGTGATGTTTTTTGTTTTTTTGATTGTATCAGGTTTCTAAAGAATGACATACAAAAGGCTGAAAACAAATCCTCCTATTTTTTTATCAAATACCATCATATCGATATTGTAGGGTTGACTGTTAGTGCTTTGCACGATGAGCTTTTTGATAGATATTTATCAGTCATGTGGATATGATGGCTTTGTGGGTAAAAGCAAATAATGGAACAGCTATAACAATGCCTTAAGTTTAAGCCTTTCAAACCAGGGTTGCAATATTGAGATATCCAAAATGTAAACTAATATAAGGTTGGTGTATTGCCTAGCAACATTTCTATACTGGTTTAGCCTTACACAGGTTTTTGTTGCATTTGAGTAAGAAAAATAAGAATCAGAGCTACACAAATGTAGTCTTGTGGAAAAGATTTTGTGAGCTCTTAATAGAAAAGCTGTTCTTCATCTCAGATCCGTTTAACTTCAATACTTTAAAGGGGACCTATCATGCAAAATGCACTTTTTGATGTCTTTTAAACATAATATATGTCCCCGGTGTGTCAGGGAACTCACAAAGTGTCAGAAAATAAAACCCTCTGTCTTTTCCTCCGTGCGCAAATCTCTAAAAACGGGGCTACAACGGAGCTGATCCAGATTTGCCAGAAACGTCGCTGTATTAGAAACAATTCCCGAGGTGTTTTGGACGTAATATTCTTTGTTTACATTAGCAATCATCGCTAACACTCAGAGCTAAGCTGTACTGGATGTGTGTAAAGAAGCAGGAAATAAAAAGGAACTCACCTTGTGGTATAACCGGCAAGAGAGAAGCCTTTGAGCTCCATACTGTTTCAGAAATAATCCTTGAGTTTCTTCACCGCAGCATTTTAGACAGTATCTGCCTGGTCCTGCACGAGCCGGCATAAGCTCCGCCCCCTTATTTTTATTTTTTTCAGTTTAAAAAAAAAGAAGCTTTATACCCAGAATCAGCACTTTTGTAACAGGAAGTGAATAGAGGGGCATGGCTAGAATGGGTGATCTGTTTGGTTTTTTGACCAAAACACTTCATAGACATGTTTTTTATATTTATATTTATGACCTATGCTATTGCCTAAAAATAGCATGATACTGACCTTTAACACCACATCATAAACACAGGGTTAGGAAAACGTATCTATATGTTGCACATTAGAGTATACTGGTCTGTATACTGTGTTTTAATTTGTTTAGTTGCTGGCCCTTAGTTAATTAAAATACAATTCAAAAGTGTTATGTTATTAGACTACACTTTGTTACTGTTTTAAAAGGTGCTTTGTACAAATGTTGCAACCCATTTGTAAAACTAGACTGAAGGCAGCTTAATGTGTAAAAAAGGTGAACAGTAATGACATTATATAAACATGCAGTGAACCATGAGCTGATAATGGAATATACAATTGTGTACTCTGCTATAAAATCTATTTAAAAAAAAAGGTCACTTTCTGTCCTGGTAATGATTGCATAGCCAATGAAGCATTAGAGCTTTCCTGTCATTTACCTGCCTTTCAATGATTCATGATTGTCCTCCTTTTCTCTCTCAGACGGAAGCAGAAGGCTGGGGAGACGACGACGACGACGACCTGAACTGGGAGGAGAGCGTCTGGTGAGGACGTTTCCTGTCCTCTGGAGCAAAGACTTGACCACTTTAAAACTCTAATCTTGAAAGCTGCTCCAGTTCTGTTTGAACAGCATGATGCAGTCACGGCTTGTCCTGTTGGTTCCTGGACATTTATCATCAGTCTGTTCATTCAGATAACCATTTGAACTGGAAGCTCATCACATTGTGCTGGACTTTTGAAGCCATCTTTTTATTGTTTGAGTTAAATGAGGATCTGAATCAAAGGTCTTTTTCTTTTTTGGACTACTTTTTCTTTAGTGCCAACTTCTTTACTGGCATGAAAATCAAAATATACTTTTTGGCAAATACTACTCGGCCAAAAAGTGTATGGTTTGATTTACAAAAGGCTTGCACTTTGAATGAATGTGAAACAGAAATTACGTAATTTATTAGCTCTTTGGTTTCTGGTGAAGTAAAGATTTTACTGTATCATAATATGACCCTGTTCTGTTTTATAAGACTTTTTATAGATGTATCTCATTAAGTAGGAATATTATAAGTACTTTAAGGAAGCAGTCAGACAACGCCTCGAGCCAATAACTAAGTGCTAAATAAATACAAGTGAACAATTATCTGTAATCCAACTAGTTTAATAAACAAAAAACAACCGGTTTAAAAGCTGACACTTTACAGCAGCAGAGAAAGGGTTTCACAGACCGTTTAAATCGTTTTTCTATATATGAAGTAAATACATCTGGGGCTAGCTTGTGTGTGTGGCTGTTCTGATGTGTGTGAGGATGGTCTGGAGCTCCTGCAGTCTGGACTCCAGCCAGGGTGGAGGTGTTGGAGGAGAGGTGCGTTCTGTGAGAGCCTGCAGAGCTTTCAGAGCGCTCTCAGCGGTGGTGACGTAGCGGCTGAACTCCTCCTCTGCACAAAACTCCTGCCGAGCTTTCTTTGGACACGGCTGAGAGAGAGGAGGAGGAACGACAAGGACGTCATACATCCATTTATGAATCGAGGCAGGATCGCTTGTACAAATGGAATGGTGACTTGCTGAGCAGGACGTTATGTAATAATCTGTAAGAGAAGTATTTTGCTAAATAAAAATACTATTTTACTTGTGTTACTGCTAAGGAACGTTTGTACTGAGCTACGAGAACTATATCAAGCATTAGGATTGTTGTAGTAGTGTATCATCCTACAAACCTAATAAAAAACCTTCATTTGCTACAGATACTCTTGAAAAAAATGCGGATTAAATGTAATCCCCTCTAGTGTCTTAAAGCATATCACAATTGCAATGTAAGTCTAAATAATCGTAATAAGTTAGATATCATACAGATTGATACATTCATTGTAAATATATATAAATGGGGCTTCAACTAAAAGGTGATTACAATTTGCAAACCGACTGGAAACCAAACACTTAACTCGCATATCCTTCTCCTATGCCTCTTTAAGTGTTTCCTGGAAACCTTGAAATTAAAATAAGCCTGGTTGATATTATACTACTACCTCCTAGTGAACATGTGTTAAATTGTCCACTAGGAGGTAGTGTTGTACTGACCAGCTGCCAATCTGGAGAGTAGAGCTGAAGCAACACTGCATGCTGAGGAAAACTCAGGAAACCATTGAATGAAGTTGTAATTAAACTTCGTGACACCACTCACCTCTGAGTCTGCTCCAGCTCCAGCTTCAGCAGCAGCTCCAGCTTCAGCAGCAGCTTCAGCAGTCAGTGTTTCAGCAGCAGCTTCAGCAGCAGCTTCAGCAGCAGCTTCAGCAGTGAGTCTGTCAGAAGCATTTTCTTTGTCGCTCTCCAGCCTCTCGTTGTGTTTCTCAATAACGGCCTTCTCCAGTTTGATCCTCTGCAGCCGTGACTCCACATGTTCCCGAGCGTTTACAGTCTGCAACGACACATTGACTCGTTTATGTCGATCTGTTGAAGTGAATCTGATGAAGTTAGTTTTCATTAGAATCTCCTTACCCTGCTCAGATAGTTCACCACCTTCGCCTTGGTTTCTTCAACACACAGACTCTGGGAAATGACCTCTTCATGGTTTGTAATCTTAAAGAGCAATTTGACACATTAAGTTTACAACACAGTCAACGGCAGAACAGGATAACTTCTGAAACAGCTTTTACATCCCTGCCGTACCTCTGCAAAGTGAGAGAAGGCCTCCAGAGCGTGCTGGTGCAGCGGCCAGGACCTGTCGGACAACATGGCTCCAAACAGGCCGCTCAGCCTCGGCAGGATCTGACTCTGTGGGTTTGAAAGAGAAATTATAGGATTATATTAAAATGTTGTCATTTCATATCCACAGTTTTGACTAATTATTACTGATTAATGTCAAATACTATTACTTACTATACAATAGAAATGTTATGAAATGGCTTACTATGACAATATCTTGACTTTATTTAATTTTTAAAAATACTATTTTCATGACTTTTTGACTGTAAAATGTCTCAAAAGTACACATCTTAATTTGAAACGAGCCAAAGGGAAGTTTTAAACTGCATACGTGGCAACGCTGAAATATCAGTAACTTCATGAATATAAGAGAGAGAAAAGGAACTAAATACAGAACATGATTGGCATATTGTTAATTTGCAAATAACAGACAAAAGATCATCCACATTTTGACTATCTTCTTCAAAACTCATTTGTATTTATATTTGACCTATCTGTTGGCCTAAATGTTGGGAGCAACTTCGAAGGAGAACAGCGGTAGAATAAATGTCTGACAACATCTGGTGAGGAGTGCAAAGAACCAGAAGGTGAGACACTGCAGCAGAGGGGTGTGATCACCTGGCTGTCTGTGGAGACGAAGATCTTCCCCAGAGAGGAGAGGAACTCCAGAGCAGCGAGCGTCAGCTGATCGGCACACCGCTGAGACACCACAGCGTCCACACACAGCAGAGCCTGGACACACACACATAAACACACAGTTACAGTCAACAGAAGCTCCCTCCAGTCCTGATCTAATACATGTGGACTCTGAAGCTAACGTCATACCTGGTAGATGACTTGAGGTTCGATGTTTTTCACTAGAACGGCTGATATGGAGAGCAGCAGCTGCAGCGTGCAGTGGAGCGCGGGCTGGCTCTGCACCTGGAGCAGGGCAGGGGTCAGGGTAACAGTAAGAATGTCTGTAATCTCAAAGATCAGCATCGTACGACATCAAAGCATTTTTTAACTGTTCAGATTCGCTATGTTAAGCCTGATCCGATCCTTTATTTATGACTTAAAAAGAAAATACCTTAAGGAACAGCTTGTTATTTGTTGTTAGGGTTAGCCCTTTTAATAAATGAAATGTCCTTGTTTGCACTGTGCAGCTGTATGTTCTTGGAAGATAGAAGGATCAGATTAGGACTTGGCATCATCAGATACTCAATATTAAATTACTTGGATTGGGGGGCAACAAACCCTGACTGCGACATTCCTGGTTATCATGCCCTTACACTCATGAGTGTGTGCATGTATTAGGATCTCACCTGCTCTGGACTCATTCGTAACCACAGCTGTGTGAGGACCCTCAGAGCAGACAGCACACACTGGTCCTCAGGAGAGGTCTGCACCCGGACCACCGCCAGGAGGGGCCGCAGCACCGTGTTCTGCACACAGGAGGGACTGTAAATTCCAACATTTGTGCAGATTTTCCCGTTTAACTATCCCCACCCTGCTTCCTAGCATTGTTTTTCACAGCTTGATGTAATCATTCTTGCCCGAGTTTGACTGATAGCAACTGGACGAGAATCCTGCAAACACTGTGACACACATCTGAACTAAACTGAGAACAATTCCACAGTGACTAAAAACCAACAAGATAATACAAAAAGGTATCAGCCAACTTTTCACATGAACTTTGTTTGCCTGAGTCAACCGTAGACACTGAAGGCTTAGTCCTACATCTGAGTCTAACAGTTTATAACAATCCAAAATGAATCATAAAAGAAATACAAAATAAGACAAAACAAACAAGTAATAATTCAGTGCAATAAGTTTATATTATGCTGTCAAGACTTAAAACCTTATTAAAACGTCCATGTAACGTTAAACTGGCGAGAAGGTGGCCTTTCCTTCAAGTGAGAAAACGTTGTTTCACGCCTTAATAAACACTGAGATCTTTCATTTCTCGCCCTCGATGTTTGTGCTGCCTCTTTTCACGCACTACATATCAGTCACTAGATTTCACTTAAAAAATAGACCATTAACCATTATCTCATCTCTTAAAGGTAGGGTAGGTAAGAATGGAGAAACCAGCTCGAGTGCGCTAGAATTTGAAAGTACGCAGCCGAAAAAAAATCTGCCACTTCCTTCAGACTTCCTCACAGAGCCCCTCCTCCAACACACACGAACGCGCACATGACCAATGAGGGCACGAGATAAGTTTGAGCACGAGATGGAAGGCTGACAGGCAGGTAGGCCATCCAGTTATTTTAGCCGGGCCGGCTCAGATGATTGGTCGTGCTTTTTACAGCGCCACGGCTTCCACAGATGACATGTTTTTATGTATTTATTGTCAAAGCATTTAATGTATTCATTGCTATCGGATGTTAAGAGCATTCCATGGAATATAACAACAAGTGTTTCTGAAATAAATTACATACCCCACCTTTAATTTGACATTTTTGAATAACTTGTTGCGTTTTTGCACAACTACTGCCTCTACATTTGAAGGCAAAGCAGATATAGGCTACTTCTAATTCATGCTAAGGGTTGGTAAAAACAAACAGACGTAATCAGAGCCGTATCTAGGGTCGTCCTCACCATTTTGTCCACTTGTCCTAGTTTGTAGCCTCCATTCTGCCAGTCAGTCAGAGCTTTTTGAGCGAGGCTGATGATGTCGGTCTCTACACGGTGACGAGCATCTTGGGAAAGAGCTCTGAGGAGGACATGTCTCCACACTGAAAGGTTTTCAACATCAGACGGCGGGAAACGAGCTAACAGCTCCATCTGGAAAAACAAAACACTTTGAGATTATGGGGGGAAAGAAATCACCTGATATGAAGGTAATGATCTTACACAGCAAAATATGTTATTATTAATTTACGGTTAAATGGACACAATCAGAAACCGTCATCCAAAACAAGAAAGTAGGATTGTTGGACAGATTTAAGAAGTAAACCTGAATATTTGAGTTGTGAAATGTACATGACGGTGATTATATGCATTAACAGTATCCCAATAATGTCTATAGCCCTTGCATTCACCAGATCTCAACCCAACTGTTATGAGAGACTAATGTGTTGCCACTCTCCATCGTCAAAACTTAAAATAGTAGAAATATTTCGGAGGAATGGTGTTCTCATCTCAATTTGTAGTAAAAAGATAGCCATTGCATTTGACCGTACTCAGGAGGATATTCAAAATATACACCATTGTTTTAGTCAGTACTGTACAATTGTTTGTTTTTAAAAGGCTAGAATACTTGAATCACAGAATCATCTTTGATCTTGTTTGGCCTTTCAGTGTTCACATATATCAAATAGTCAAATTTGATTATAGTAAGTATGTGAGTTAGTGTTTAATACAAAACTGTGAAAAATTAGATGTGAATTGACACCCTCAAGTAACCCCTGAGATTATCAAACTATTCATTTCTCCAGTGTTTCTGACCTGGTGTTCGGGCGTCATGAGGAAAACCATGCGTTTGAGCAGCAGGCCCAGGTGGAGCGACTGGTAACACTCAGTGGTGCAAGCTTTCACCTGGGGGAGGAGAGGGAGAAGAGAAGAGGGGGGAGGAACAGTGTGAGGAACAGTGTGAGGAACAGGAGGGGTCCAATCAGCAAGGAGGGAACGAGCATCAAAATGACTTGGATCCAGCTTAATCTGGTGACGTAAGAAGTATGTAAGTTGTCCCTGAGATCCAACAACACCAATTGTAAACATGCGGGACCCCCTACTAACTCATCACCCCACAGGGAGAGATTAAGGGGATTTAGAGTTATTTTAGAAAGCGCTCAGGAGGAGGTCACAGGCATGGGGAATCATCCGTGACCCTGTGGAGTGAAGATTTCAGACATTGGAGGAGATCCTGGAAACTAAATATATCAAGTCTAAAGATGATCTTTATGAATCAGGTCTGGTTCTCTGCTTAATCTTTAAAAACAATCAATCCACAACATGGATTCTCTCCACTGGACTGTGTATAATCATGATCTCTACCCACCAGCTGAGCAACAAGGACGACATGATGCAGACACAGTTCTGCTGTCCCGTACCTGCAAGCAGAGAAGAAAATACAACGGTAGATTTAATATACAGTCGCAGTACAGAAGTACGCAACTGTGGCCGCGAGGGAGTGCGGTCGTCTTTCAACCAGAAGATAGATAGATGGATAAGATGGATAGATGGATAAGATGGATAGATGGATAAGATGGATAGATAGATAGATAGATAGATAGATAGATAGATAGATAGATAGATAGATAGATAGATAGATAGATAGATAGATAGATAGATAGATAGATAGATAGATAGATAGATAGATAGATAGATAGATAGATGGATAAGATGGATAGATGGATAAGATGGATAGATAGATAGATAGATAGATAGATAGATAGATAGATGGATAAGATAGATTAGATAAGATAGATAGATAGATAGAGATAGATAGATAGATAGATAGATAGATAGATAGATAGATAGATAGATAGATTACATTACATTGGGAGGAGATTAGGTGCAGCAGCATAAAAGGCAATGTACGTAAGAGAAATTAAGACACTAGAAATAAACAATCCAAAATATTTCTGAAATAGAAATAAAATAGCATTAAAAAGAAAAAAGATATACATGTGGAAAATATACAGGCGGAAATACAAATACAAAGGTTGTGGGTTCGATCCGATTCCGTGCGGTCAACATGTCGATGTATCCTTGGGCAACATACTTAACCCCAGGTTGCTCCTGACGGCCAACGGTGTGTGAATGTGTGTGAATGTGTGTGTGAAAGTCAGCTTCCTAAAGCCAGTGGTACTGCTCTGTATGAATGAGGTGTGAATGATTCGTAGTATGTAAAGCGCTTTGAGGGGTCGTGATGACCTGATAAAGCGCTTAATAAGTAGTCCATTTACCATAGTGAAAACATTTGCACTAATACAACTTTAGTGAAACAGTGACTCAATAATAGAAGTTATAAGCAGCCTTAAGTAGTGTTTGTTTTATACTGTAGCTTGCTTTATGCATTACATTGATGCACACAATGTACAACAATATCTGTCCGATTTTTACTCCATATTTTATTCCATTCCATTTCTATGTAAATACTGTTATATTTTACTATATTTTGTATTTTTAATATTTTTCTAGTTCTCTTTCTGTGTTTTCTTTTACGTATGCACCATGACATCCAGTCAAATTCCTCGTACGTGTCAACCTACCTGGTGATAAACCTGTTTCTGATTCAGATTCTTGATACATCTGCCCAAAAGTATTCACGGATCAGTTGTTCAGTTATATGTGTGAACAGCGCTCACCGTGCAGTGAAGCACCAAACATCTGTGGCCAGCAGAGCGGTGTGAGCGTCCGCCTGCAGCACCGCCTGCACCAAGCAGCGCTCCTGGAGAGATGAAGAGAGGTCAGAGAGGGGGGGGAGAGGAGGGTGAGAACGAACTAATTAAATAAACATTTGAGACAATATAAAAAAAGCAATTCAACAAAATGTAACAGTAACAGAGAAAGTGAAAGTGAAGAAGAGAATAACTAGCAGTGAATGAGAGGAAATCCTGCAGCAACACACGGATAGAAAGTTAGCCAAAATAAACAGCTTGAGTCCAGAGTCCACCCAGCTGAGACGTCTAGTTCCATGTGTTCTGTTCTAGTTTGCCTGCTTATATAATCGTTGAACAATACATGTTTTTTTACTTATTAAAGTCTACAATTATATTAAATAAAACATATAACAGAAATATTTAAAGTTAGGTTTTATTAACTAATGATTAGATGGAGCAATACATGTTAATGGGCTACGATCTCTTTTGGTATTTTTGATCAAATACAAATTGCCAGTATTTAAAAACAGTATATGTCACAAACCAATATCAGCCAATTACACCTTATAACATGATATAGTTATAACAACATAACTATGACCAAGAATACATCATTCATAATAAGCAAAGTAACTAAAGATTATAAACTCATGGCAAGCACGCATGTACAGATGAGTTTAGGGTTAGTTCAGGTCCAAGAGAGACTCGAGACAAATTAAATAAAGACACGTCTTGGCAGGTTTTCATCGTAACCCTTCAATATGGCTTAGCAAATGAGTTCTTGCCAATTAAATCACATTCCTGCCAAGATTATATCATATTCCAATCACTAGTATATAGACTCTTATTGCACTATTTCACAATTTTTATTTTTGTATTTACTTGCATTATATTTTTTCTGTTTTTCTGTTTTATTGTGTTGCACTGTTGGAGGAGCCTGTGACCTCAGATTGTCGTTGTCATAACTACACTGTAGCTATGTACGAATGACTAATAAAAGCCTTGAACCGTGAGAGTTTGCAGGTTCTTATCAACTCCTTGAGGATAAAACACAAATTCCAGACAGTACATGCACTAAGATAAACACAAAAGTCTGGTTTCAGATTTAGTTTTGCTTTCTTAATCACTCTGTAATTCCCAATCGGTTTTTCTCAAACTCAATTTACATTTGTTGTTTCTAAAACGTGGGGGGGTGAATGCTAGATATTTGTGTCCAGTAGAGAACGGCTGATAAGAAATAAATACTTTGATTGCACTTTCACTTTTAAATCACAGAGCAGTGGCTCAGTCGGGGCTTGGACTGTGAGCCGTAGGGTCGCCGGTTCAAGTCCCCGAACAGACCTAAACATGGAGTGTGGACTGCTACTTGGAGAGGTCCCAGTTCACCTCCTTGGCCCTGCCGTGGTGCCCTTGAGCAAGGCACCGGACAACCCCCTTCCCCCCCCACTCCCATTGCTCCCCGGGCGCTGTACAATAGCTGCCCACTGCTCCTAGTACTAGACTCCTGGTACTAGGATGGGTTAAAAGCAGAGAACACATTTCACTGTGTGCTGTGTCACCATTAAAGAGGGTTTCATCCCTCCGATTCTATTCTATATATCTATAGTGCTTTCACTTCCATGCTGTGCTAAATGTCTGCTAATGCGCAGATCTTTGCAAACAACTAGGACTTCAAATAAGGTTCTTCTTCACCTGAATTGACAGTCATGTTTCCCATCTGATATCTGTTGAAAAGTACTCCTCTACTACTACTAGACTCCAACTGCTACATTTAGAACAATTTACAGGCTTCTGCGGGATGAAAGCTCCTCAAAGTGAAGACAAATCTATTATAGGAAGTGCTTGATGTGATTAGCAGATAAGTGGAGCACACATTTCAAAATTATATTATATAATATCGCAGTTGCACATGTACATTACATTACATGTTACACATACTCAATACTGTGGACTATCCCCACAGGAGCAATTTGGGGTGAAGTGTCTTGCCCAGGGACACAACGACATGCTGACTGCAGTGGGGTTTGAGCCTGTGACCCCCTGATCCCAACACCAAGGCTCTATCCACTGCGCCACACGCCTCCCATGTACCCAGAGATTAACCAAAACATACACGATGGAAAATAGTCTTAATGTTATCAGCAGAACTGGACACAGTGTGTGTGTAGACCTCACCAGCACACAGAGGAACACCGGAGGCAGCGCAGCCACGCTGGCACAGAGCTGCACACAGAGGTGGTTGTGCAGAGAGACCTGGACCTGGGCCTGACCCTTCATCATCACCCCCGGCAACAGCACCGGTACCTGGCGCTCGGTGTAGCATCGCCTGAAACTGGTGAACAAGGCCTGGTAGAGAGGGAGCCTGGAAACAGAAGGGGTGGGAAAATACATTTTTTTAATAACATTTCAGACATTTTTAGACACAAGATTTTATCGTGAATACATTGATGATCAGTTTAATCTTTTTCATGCACAAATGCAATCTAAACTCACCTTATAACAAATCATATCTAATTAGGTATGTTGGATCTGGAATTTATTAACTCTTTGTAAAGTACGAAACTGGAAATTAAAACATGTTTAAAAAGTGTTTTATAGGATTAGTAGAGTATCTAAATAAGAAAAACAAACGTAGAAATTAAGGTTGCGG